>JAWWMP010000073.1:2092567-2161263 GCA_035047865.1 Dendrocincla tyrannina | reverse complement strand
CGACGCTCTTCCGATCTTTAAAGGACAACTAGAAAGAGCAGCCACGGGCTAACAGAGAGCCCTGAGCCAGAAGGAGAAAAAAAGAGCAAAAAGAAAACCAGAAGTCAGATCAAACCAAGAGGACATCCCTGTGTTCCCCCTCACCAGGGAAATGGAAGATAAAACAATCCCAGTAGCTGTTAAACCTTCCCATTAATTGCTGGTTTTCCTTGAATTGAAGTTTGGGGCAAAATTCCAGCCTGTTGCTGCAGGTCAGGGACCCCAAGTTGGGGCCAGACCCCCAAGCCAAGCCTTGCTGAGCCCCTGCTCCTCCCTGAGCTGCTCTCTCTGTCGCAGGAGTGAGACAAGGAGTTGGCTTCCAGGTCTCTGCCTCTTCCACCTGTCTGGACAAGCCAACAGGCAAATTCAGAGCTGAGCCCAGGCAGGGCATGTGACACCAAGGCAGAGCCATGCCCTGCCCTGTTCCTTCCCTGGCAATTTTGCTGCTGCTTAAGGAAGCAAGTGGGTGAGCAGGGTTAAAGTCGTTCCTCTCTTACTGAGAAATTGCTTTTTGCCTTCCCAGGGATGAGCTGCACAATCCCATTCCAGCCTTTCTCGGTTCAGCTCGCCCTGGAGCACCAAGTGCTGTGCCCAGGTGTGTCTGGGCTGCAGAAAGACAAAAAAACTGTGTTTTCTGGGCTCATGACTGTGGCGTCTGTGAGCAGAGGAGGCTGCAAAGCACCATTCCTGACCTGCTCACCCCTCCTATGAGTGGGTCTCACATGACTCTGGGATTTGGGCACCCAGCATTGCTTCACATCCCACCTCATCCTTCACCCTGCTCAGCAGAGATCACACAACCAGTCACACACATTTTGTCACAAGGGCCTTCACTGGTTTGAAATTCCATCACCTGTGACAAGTGAAATAAGGAGCAGGAGGCATTCCTGGCAGCATAGGAGCCCTGGGTGTGCAAGAGCCTGGTACACACCCTGGGCCTACCCCAAGAGTTTATAGTTCAAGCACTAAACAGCCCAAACCACCAGTTTTTATGCCCCATCCTTTATGTGCAACAAGGAAGACAGTGCGGGAGGCCATGCTGGGCAACAGCAGAACACAAGACCAGGTTTCTTCCCCTCTGTCCAACACTGACCAGGCCATGGAACTCCCTGAGTGTTCAAATACATAGTGCAGAAGCTCAGAAAGGGTTGGACTCTCCTTGGAGCACAGCTCAAGACCAGGCAGAGATGGTCACAGGAACTGTCTGCACCACAATGCCAGGAGAAAACAGTGGAGGAAGCAACACATCAGAAAAAACTGTGTTGAGAAGGGCTCTTTTCCTTATCAGAGAGCTCCCAAACCAGAAATTTAAGCTCAGGATTGGGAACTGGGCAGGACCATCACGATCAGCCTAAACCAGGCTATGGAAATTAAAAATAATCTCTTTACCTGGTGAAAACTGCACTGAGCTGAAAGAATTCTCCAGCCCAAGAGGGTACAAGGAGGATGTGGAAGGAGATGAGTGCTCCCCAGCTGGTGTTTCCCAGGCCATCACGTTCCCACTGTGCACATGGCAGCCAGGACTCACTGTCCCTCTGGGGACACCCAGGTGAGCTCAAGGACACGGCACGTTCCGCAAAACTAAGCAAGTCTAAATATAGACCCGACTATATCTTATCTGCCTTCTAAGCAGGCGTATTTATGGGGCTATGAGGGATCATTTCTAAGGAACCCTCCCTGTCAGCACCAGCCCTGCAGCTGGGGAGAGAAGGTTTAACAGAGCCCCAGAGCCCCATCCCTCACCTGGCAGCAGGTGAAGTGGCACCTGGTAGGGAAGGGAACCATCACCCCCTCACTGTCTCATGCTGGTCCATCGTAGGAGGCTTCTTGCCCAAGCGAGGAGGAGGAGTGGGAGCACTGATAAAGCAGGAGCTCGTGTGTGTTGCAGCCTGGCAGTGAGAAACTGGAACAGCACCTACACGAGCCGGGCATGGAGCAGCACTGAGACAGGGTGAAAAGGCAATGGCAGAGGAGAACACAGGCTCTGGTGTGAAAACCCTCAGGAAACAGCAAGAACTTCTCAAGAGAAAGAGTAGAAAGGCAGCAGGACTTGTTTCAGGCAGGGGAGTCACTCACCAGTGTCCCAGTGACCGGGAGAACCACAGCTCAGGAGTCACGTCAGCAGGTCCTGGGCAAACAGCATGGATTCCTGGCAATGAGGAAACCACTTCAGATGGACAGATAAAGGTCCCAAGTACTGTTTTTCATCACTTTTACACCCCATTTCCATTTATTAGTGGCAAAAATTCACTTGCAGGAGGTGAGGTTTCTGCTGATACTGCTGTTAACCACCTCAGATAAGGGGACTGTACTTGAGGAGCAGCTGACTCAGCAAACAGTGGAGATGGAGGTGGAAGCTGGTCAGGGGCACTGGAAACACCCTACTGGCCCACACTGAGGTCTGTTGGCCACAGCGGGAGGTCCATTCCCCAGGCATTGCTTCTGCTTCTTCA
The DNA here is from genome assembly GCA_035047865.1 of Dendrocincla tyrannina. Classification (NCBI taxonomy): domain Eukaryota; kingdom Metazoa; phylum Chordata; class Aves; order Passeriformes; family Dendrocolaptidae; genus Dendrocincla; species Dendrocincla tyrannina. The sequence goes on along the minus strand of JAWWMP010000073.1, from coordinate 2,158,771 downwards.
GGGCATCAGCCTAACCCTAACCCTTGTCTTTTCTCACCTTCTCACCCTCCTTGGTGGCCACAGTAGAACCGGGGGGATCATCAGGCCTTGCTCTGCACCCCAGACATGTTCCCTTCCCCTGTAGCTGCCACCTTTAACTGGGATTCTCCCTCTCCCTGTCACTGGGCATTCCAGCATTTCCCCTGCACAAGCCACAGAAAGCTTGGGCCAGGCTGACTCTGCTCTGGCTCAGCAACAGGAGGTTAAAAATTACTCCTGAGAGCACCTCTACCCACAGAGACTGAGGGGCAGCCACCGCTCCAGGGTTAGTTATTAAATGGGAAAAGAGGTTGGATTGTCCAGTTGTTTCATCTTCAGCACAGTGGGATGGGGGAAACAAACCTGCAGTGAAAGACCGACTGATCCGAGGCACATCCTTGCCTGGTGAAAAACCTATTTTTTGTGCCTTTGTTATTTCCCATCCTGCTCGCAGATCTCACAAGGGATGCGTTCCCACCCTGTGGCACCTTAGGCAGACACCTCCTGCACCTGCCCAGGCCTTCCTCTTCTCCTCCTCTTCCTCAGTTCCCTGATGCCACAGGGGTGGCTCTCCAAAACATGCAGTGCCAATGTGTGGCTCCCAGAGCTCCCCAAGCTCAGCCTGGCACATTTTCCCCCCCAGTTAAACCCACTTCCACAAGGCCCCTTCGACAGCCACGGCACACCACAGACCCAATTTAAGCCAGTTTTAAGTGGCTGCTTCAGAGAAGGCAGAAGAGGTTTTATTCAAATGAGTAATTACAGCCCCAACTTCCTGCCCCAGAGCAGACAGGTTAAAGATTCCACCCAAGCACCAGAGCCCTGGGGAGGAAGCACCGAGGGGCTCCCCAGACCGGAACAGGATGCCCTGTCTGCGTGTCTGTGTTCCCTCAGAGGACACACACGTGTCCCCGACATGGCTGGTGCTCCTTTAACTGAGTGCTTGGAGGAAGATGAGTCACTGCCCAGGCTCTGTGGGAGGAGGACACGCCACAAAACGCTGCTTCTCCTGGAAACCACTTTCTGAAGAAACTTACTGCTGAGGGCTCTGGCCCCAGGCTCAAATAAGGGGGGAAAAAAAAAGGAAGGAGCAGCTCAGTCCAGAAAACAGCCACCTCTACCTGCCCTACACCAGCCACCCACAAGTCCCTGAGGTCTCTTGGGGTGCTCAGTCCTGGCCCAGGGAAGGACCTGCAGTTCCTCAGGTCAGAGGCTGCTTGAAGACCCCACACACCTTTGTTTTCTTTGTGCTGGGAACTCACTGATCCTGGCAGTCCCACCTGACACAACACAGGATCACTCCAATAGATGGGAAGTCACTGGGGAATTACAAATGAGTGCAATTACTGCCATACTGGTGTCTCAGTCCCCACACTCTGCTCCAAAAAAACACTGAACTGGGAGATTTAACTTTAACATGCATTGAAAACTGGTCATTTGTCTGAGTCAGAGACCAGCCTGTAGGTAAGAAATAGGTTAGAAATACTAAAATACCAGTTAACACCCCAGCTGCACCCAGAGATGTCACCAGTTTCAAAGCCCCCCACAAAGGCTTCTAAGCCTCTAAAAAGGGGAACACAAAGGGATGGGACATGGCAAGAGTGTCACGGGTAGCTTCCTATGATGGGGTAAAGCTCAGGAAGGGGCTAAAGGCTGCAGAGGGGAAAGGGGGGGGTTCACACCAACATGGGCTACATGACTGGGGCCGGTTCATCCCCATCTGACCCCAAGGAGAATCACCAGTCAACCCAGAAAGGGTAAAGCCAGTCAGAATTTAGGGAGAAAGGAAAGCACCCTCAGCACAGTCACACTCACCCCCTGGGACACCCCAGAGCTCCAAGGTGGGCTCTGATTTCTGGCCCCAGCAAGGGGTGGTCAGAGCTGAGCGTGGACAGCCCTGGGGCGACCCTGACACCCCAAACCCAGGAGCCACCCCCACAACCCACAGAGAGGATGAGAGGGACAGGGACAAACCCCCACGGAGCCCCCGGTTTTGGCAGGGACAGCCCTTAACAGCCCTGAGAGCCCCCAGACGAGGGGACACTTCAGGTGCGAGGGGGTCTCACATGGGACCCCCAACCTCCTCACAGAGCACCAGAGGAATCAAACACGCAGAGGACCCCCAAAACCAGGCTGGGGAACAGCTCACGTGCGACCCCAAACCACGGGGCACACGGAGCACACCGGGGAGGCTCCGCACCCGCACGGGACCCCCAAACCTCGGGGCAGCTCCGTGCACCCCCGGGGACTCCGCAGCCGGCAGGGAGACGGCAGCGAGCACCGGGGAGTGCAGCGTGTCCGATGCCCCCCTTCACTCAGACCTCCCGGTCCCGGTACTCCTCTCACCCAGCTCCCCCTGGTCCAAACGGGAGCAGCCACTCCCGTTCACCCCTCAGCGGGGGCACCACCCGCGTCCCGGCGACCTCCCTGAGCCACGGCCTGCCCCTAGGAGCGGGCACGGACCGGGGGCAGCTCCCGGTACTACTTACCCCTACCTGCCCCCCCCCTACCTGCCCCCCCCTACCTGCCCCCCCCGTACCTGCGCTCCTGACACCGCCGCCCCCCCTCCCTTCCCGGGGCCGCCTTTTGACGGGAACCGGCGGCTCCGGGACCCGCCCCCTCGGGGCCTCGCCCCCACTGGCCACGCCCCCTTCGGACCCCGCCCCGCCAATGCCAGCGCAGCACCGCCTCGGCCCCGCCCACCGGCACCATAAAAGGCTGGCGGCGCGCCCCGCCCCGCCCCCGGGGGCGTGGTCAGTGCGGTGGCGGGAGATCGCACGTGGGCGCGGGGGATCGCACGTGGGCGCGGCCCTGCGGGGTCTCCTCCGGAGGGGCCCGTCGGGGTCTCCGGTGCCGCTGCCCACCCGGCCCCCGCCCTGCTGCCCGGCCCCTGCCCGCGGCCCCACTTTCGCGGCTGGCGGGGAGCCCCGTGCTCTCCCAGGGGCGTCGCCGTTGTCGCGGGGGGCTCTTGGGATGCCTCTGCCCGGGGCTTTTGGAGGCTGTGACCCCTAGCGGAAAGCCCGGTGGGCTCAGGCTGCTGATCCATTTCCTCCCGGACAGTGGCCAGTCCCTTATTGGGGTGGGCCAAACACCACCAGTAGGACAGTGCCCTCCCCAGCACTCCTGGGCAAACTCTCCCTGCAGCATTGGTCTTCCCAGCACACTGGGGTTACTGCACCTTCACTCTGGCATCTCCTGGAAGTCAGCCATCGCAGTGTCTGTCCCCCGGTGGCTCAGAGCCTTTTTCCCTTCCGGATTTTTGTACTCGCTGCAGCCATGCCCTGGCAAACCCACTCCTCCTGCCCTGCCTGCTGGTCTCGGCTTCCTCCTCTCACACTCTGCGGGGCTCATCCACCGTGCATTGCAAAACCTCCATCTGGTGGCAGCCTGGAGACAGCTCCTGTGTTTTCCTAATGCTGAGATCAGATTATGAGAGAGGGAGAGCTGACTGACCCTCTGCCTCAGGACTAGTGACAGCAGGGCCTTGGCACAGCTCCAGGAGCTGGAGACGTGGAGGACCAAAGGTCCTGGCAGGTTCCTGGTGGAGTCCTGGCTGTTTGCAGGCTCCAGCTGCTCCAAGTGGCCTTGCAGAGCCCAGGGCTTCACGTCCTGGGCATAAACTGAGCGTGAGGACCAAGACCCTCAGGACACCCGGATACAGCTGCTGCTGCAGGACCTGGTGCTGTCCGGGACAAAGCAACCAGTTAGTCACAAGGACCAACCTTGACCATCCAAAATCCTATTACCAGTAACATGAGTCAAACTTGGAGTATGGGGTTTTGGGCTGAGACAGTTCAGGTATTGCAGCCCCAACCCAAAGCTGTTCCATCACCTGAGCACACCACACCCCCAGGCTAAAACCCTTGTGACATTTGGCAGTTTTTCCCCTTTCCATCCTCAAAACGCCATCCAGGATACAGTCATTAGCAACGCTGAAAAAAACAGAAAGAAAGGCTTCCAGAAAGCCCCTGCATGGTGTTCCCAGGGTTGATCAAGTGTCCCCTAAACCCAAAATCCCTGGAGAAAATGAGCCCCCAACACAGAGCAATCATCGCTCTGAGCACTGGGTTCAGCAGCTCCCATGTGCGTGGGGAAAGAGCTTCACAACTGTTCTCAAATTGATTTAATGAGACCAATGAGGGAAAACAACGTCTGGGAAGAAATGGGAGTTCATTAAAGACACTTTAGTGGCTCAGATGTTTTTCAGGAGAGTGGGAAGTGGGCTGGGGACGAGACTGGGTGACTGCCTGGGAGAAGCTGCACCCCCACATCCCAGTTCTGTTGGGATCACAGCTGTTTCCATGTTCAAATACCTCCCAAATACCAAGGTTTCACGGACCTTGCTGTGCCCAGAACAGCACAACACGCTCCTCAATCCCTCAAAAAATTCCTCTGTTGCCAAACCCACCTTTTTCCACAGGCACAGATTTGTGCCCTGAGTTACGGGGAAGGCTTGTGGCTCGTGAGAGGGTTGATTCCCTCCCTCTATCCTGAGCTGTGGTGCTTTAAGCTGTGTTCCAGCAGCTTTCCTCCTACTTTTCTACCCTTAGACCACTTTGCACAAGGGAATGGAGACCAGATCCTGGCTATGCTTACCATCACACCCCTGTGACAGCACAGGAGCCAGGGGGTGTGCAGGGAGGCAGGAGGGTTCAATCCTTGCACAATGCATGGATTGGGAATGGCCCCTGAAAGCTGAGCTGGTGTCTTTGTGCTGCTCCAGCCCATGAAAAGAGACCCTCAGGACTGGCCGTGCTGAGGGAGGATGATGCTGGTTTAGGGGTGGGATGTTGAGTGGGAGGAACTGAAGCTTCCTTGGCCACAGGGGCAGCCACCTTCCCAGATCATCATGGAATGCTTTGGGCTGGAAGAGACCTTAAAGGTCACCCAGAGAAGCTGTGGCTGCCTCTGGATCCCTGGATGTGTCCCAGGCCTGGTTGGATGGGGCTTGGAGCAACCTGGGATAGTGGAAAGAAGACCTCAGAGCCCCTTCCAGTGCCTAAAGGGGCTCCAGGAGAGCTGGAGAGGGACTTGGGACAAGGGCCTGGAGTGACAGGAAAAGGGATGAAGGGCTTCCCACTGCCAGAGGACAGGGATAGATGGGATATTGGGAAGCAATTCTTCCCTGTGAGGGTGGTGAGGCCGTGGAATGGATTTCCCAGGGGATGCCCCGTCCCTGGAAGTGTCCAAGGCCAGACTGGAGCCATCTGGTCTAGTAGGGGTGGGATGAGATGATCTTTAAACTCCCTTCCAAACCAAACCATCCTGGGATTCCATGATCCCTGAAGGGGATCAGTGGACACACAGACAAGTGAAAAAAGCCCAAACACAACATTTTACAGCCCTTTCTTGGGAGCAGCAACCCCTCCTGCCAGTTCCCCAGGGCTCTCCTGGTGATTCAGCACTTGCTCCATCCGGGTGAGTGAAGGTTTCCGGAGAAGTGATTGCACAATCTCACTGGAGTGGGGAGGAGGGAGTAGAAAGGGAGCGTGTTCCCCCCTATCCACCCATCCCTGCTGGATCTGGGAAGAAAAATATCTTTGGAAAGGGACTAAAAGGGGATTAAGTCCAGAACACACCATACCAAGAGGGGCTTAGGGGAAGCTGCTTGGAGTTCTGTACCTGCTCTGGGGATTCTCTGCTGTCTAAAACAGGGCTGAGCGCTGCAGAGGCTCAGAAAGGGGTTATTCCCCCTCTCCAACGCTGTCCCTGTGCTGTTTGCAGCTCCCACTTCTCAGTCCTTCACCCAGTCCCTGCCTTGGTGTCAACAACGTTCCCAGGGGAGATCCCCAGGCCACAACGGTCCCAGTTCCTGCACCACTGGAAAGGCGAGGAAGGAGAGTCAGGACTTCTCCCCTTCCTTGGCATTTTGCTCTTGGGAAGGAGAGAATAAATGATCCATAAAGTTTCCATTGGGGAGCAGCTCCGATGGCAGGAGGAGGCTCTGGAGCACTGGTGGAAATGTTTGAATTTTGACGTCAACCTGATTTTGATGGTTTGGGTGATTGTGCGGGGAAGGAATTTAGTTTTCCATTGTGCTCTCCCACCCATTGGGGAAGAAAGACACTTCCCTGGAGCGAATTTATAGCAGAAGCCAGACTCCGCTGGACTAGTCCCAGCACCCCGGGCCGGTCCCAGCACCCCGGACCGGTCCGGATCAGTCCCGGACCGGTCCCGCTCACTCCCCGCCGGGCCAGGCCCCGCCCATTTCCCCGCAATGACCACGCCCCCTCACGCTCTGGCTCCGCCCTCACGGACGAGCACGAGCACCGTCCTGCTCCGCCCCCCGGTGACTTACGCCCATGCGCACTGCTGGCCACGCCCCTCAGCCGCACCCGAGGCGTGGTGACAAAGCCTCGCCCCCGCGCTTGGCGCGTGCGCACTGAGGGACGTGAATGGGCAAAGCCCCGCCCATTTCCGCGGGGCGGAGCGTTCGCAATGAGGCGTGGCATGACAAAACCCCGCCCTATTCAGCGGGGGGCCGCGCCCAGGGGCGGGGACAAAATGGGGCCCCACCCACCGTTGTCATAGCGACGGCGGCTGCGCGCGGGAGCGGCACTGCGGCGGCGCGGCCGGGGGTGAGGGAGAGGGGGCGCCCCCTGGCGGGGGGACCTGAGGGGCGTCCCGAGGGCCGGTCCTGCCCTGGGTCCTTGTCCTTGTCCTTGTCCTTGTCCTTGTCCTGGTCCTGGTCCTGTCCTGGGTCCTGTCCTGGGTCCTGCCCTGAGTCCTGCCCCTGCCCTGGGTCCTGTTCGGGATGTCTCTGAGGGGTTTGGGGGGTGCCTGGTGCCTCTTGGTTGGGGCGGGGGTCTGAGAAGATGCTGCTGTCAGGGGTGGGTTCCTCTCCTTTGGGGGTCCTGGGGATGTGGGTGTGTCTGCGGACGCCTTTGGGGCTTGGGGGCTTTTTCTGCACGGAGGTGGCCCTGGGTGAGATGTCCCTCTTTCCAGGGCACTCTGGAAGCCCCCTGAGGACGGGGAAGGCTCTTTTTGCTGGACCCCTGGGAGGTGCCTCTGTGTAGGGGAGTTGCAGGTGGGTCTCCAGGGAGGGTCCTGTGGTTCAGGATGTGCTTTCCTTGGCCATGAGTGAGTTGAAAACCCGTGCAATGACCTGAATTGCTCCTTCACCTCTTCTCTACAGGTGAAGAGACTCTCCCACAGCAGCTGCCATGGGCTCTGTGCTTTCCCTGCCCTCCAGCAGCGCTGCCCCGAGGCAGAGGAAGGCAGCTAATGATGATGATGGTGACGATGATGATTTACTGGACAGCCGAGGCCGTGTGGAAGACATTGCAAAGTTTCCCTACGTTGAATTCACAGGCCAGGACAGCATCACTTGTCCCACTTGCCAAGGCACTGGCTGCATCCCCACAGGTGACTGCTCCTCTTGGGCTTGAACACCCCAAAAAATGTTGTTTATTGACCTGAGTGTGTGTGGGGTTGGATAATGCTTCCCTTTGCTTCCCAGAGCAGGTGAATGAGTTGGTGGCTCTGATCCCTTACAGTGACCAACGGCTTCGTCCCCAGAGAACGTAAGTGTGTTGGAAGAGAACAGTTACAAACAGGTCTCTTTTTATCATTTACTGCTGCAACCGAACACTTTACCCAGTCTGCAATTTCTCCTTCATCTAACGGGTTGTTTTCATCCCAATATGCCAACAAATACAGTTTAAAGTGTAACTGTAAATACTTCCTGTGAAATCCCACTGCGGGGTGAGTGTGGGAACAATGATCCTACTCACTGAAGCTTTTAGAGCATCTGCAAAACCACCCAGCTGTGAAACACCACGGGGGCACAAACACTGTGGTGGTTACTCATTGCCAGAAATTAAACTGCTTAAAGGGTGATGGTTTTGAGCAATTTTGATACTGAAAAATGTCAGAGCAGCACTTCTGGGGAAGAACAGGCAGGTGGTGGGTGTGTTTCAGATCCGAAGTCTCTCGCAGCTGCAGCAGGGCACAGGAGGTGAGCTCTTCCCTGCCTTTCCAGGAAGCTCTACGTCTTGCTCTCAGTGCTGCTCTGCCTCCTGGTATCTGGGCTGGTGGTTTTCTTCCTCTTCCCACACTCCGTCCTGGTGGATGATGATGGAATTAAAGTAGTTCAGGTGTGGTTTGACAAGAAGAACTCTGTTGTCCTCCTGACCATCACGGTAAAGTTTTCATGGGTTTAAATAAATAAGGGAATAAATTCAGAGCTGAGCTGCCAGGAAGGTCCCTGCTATTCACACCTCCCCTTCTCCCCACCCAGGCCACCTTAAGAATCAGGAACTCCAACTTCTACTCAGTGACAGTGACCAGCCTGACCAGCCAGGTGCAGTACATGAACACAGTTGTGGGCACCCAGCAGGTCACCAATGTCTCCAGCATCCAGCCCCTGACGGACAAACTGGTAATTTTTCTCCAACCTGGGCACCACAAGAGTGGACACTGGCGACAGTGAAGCTGCATTTCAGAGCTTTGCTTAGTCCAGCATCTCATGGCCTCAGCAGTCCTAAAGGTGTCCTGCAAAACAGGGGGATTGAAGGAGTGCTCGAGCTGCACATAAATGTAGTGTTCTTTTATCTGTTACAGGTGAATTTCACTGTGAAGGCAGAGCTGGGTGGACCCTTCTCCTATGTGTAGTAAGAATTTACTACTCCTTGTGTGTAGCTGGAGATGAGAGTGGGTTGAAGATGCTTTTATTAGAATTTGGGAATTACTCAGTTTTTCCACTAACTTCTTGGAAAGTAGCTGTTTACTAAATAATTACTTGAGATGCCCTTTGTCAAGGTGTTGTGATGTGGTTTTGTTCCATGTCTTCAGTTAACACTAAAGGGAAAATACCTTTATTGGCTACTGAGAAACCCAAGTGTCTGCACAGCCCACACTGACCCACTTCTTTGGTCTCTTCCAGTTTCTTCTGCACACTTCCCAGGGTGAAGGTCCATAACATCGTGATCTTCATGAGGTAGGTGGTTCTCTGCTTGCCTTCTGCTTACACTCGATGATCTTAGAGCTCTTTTCCAGCCCTAGTGATTCTGTTCCATGGTTCCTGATTCCAAAGGGAATTGCTGCCACAGCAGATCTGGGGTACACAGAAAATCTTGCTTGGCAAACACCCCAGCCTGCCTCGGTGTTAGCTGTTAATCCAGGCCAATTGACACAGTTGGGTGAAATGTGGGCTAGAGAAGACAACTCTCTCCACCCTGAGCTCTCCTGTGAGGGCTCCTGCGCTCCAGAGGCTGCACTTGCCAGCCCTGCATATCCCTGTCCACCACTGTGAGAAAAACCTGAGGGAATCTGCACATTTTGGGGGGAAAGAGAAGTTGTGGGATGAAGGTTAACCTGCTGAACTGCTCTTGCCCCTGCCAGGACCTCGGTGAAGTTCTCATACATCGGGCACACAACACAGAGCTCGCTGGAGAGGTACCGGTACGTGGATTGCAGCTCCAATTCCACGGACCTTCTGGCCCCCCTGGCACGAGATGCAGCCTGAAGGCACAGCTGGTGCAACTGGATTTCTAGAAGGGACCAAACAACCTTTAACCAGAAGCAGAGGGATTGTGAGTGACTCTGGTGGGAGGCACTTGGAAGCTCTGGGTCCCTTTTGAGTCCTTTCATGTGCCCACCAAACCCTCAGGGGGTGTAGTTCATGTGCAGGAAATGGGACCCTCCACAAAACCATGGCCCCACCTTCCCTTTGCTTTTGGAGAAACAGCTTTTTGGTAGGGAAACTGAAAACTTTCAGCTTCCTGCTATAGGGTCTGAAATCCTAAAGATGTGGAGTGTTTTGCACCTGTTTGGAAGCTTGGCACTGTTGGGTGTCTCAGGGTAAACTAGTTCTCTGCAGTGAATCTGTTCCCCTTTTTTCTCAGTGGCAGCGTGTCACTCGTGTATGTAAGAGCAAACCTGGATCCAAAGGGACAGATCTCACTAGGGGCATGCAAGAAAAGCTTCTGCCTCGGGCACTAGAAGGAGACAATGGAATTAAAACCTTTGGAACCATAGTTTTGTTTGCTGTCAGCTGAGGCAACACCAGAGCACCACCTGCCTTCTTGAGGGTCTGTCTCGGACCTTCCTCTCCCCACCTTTGACAGCTGCAGGGGCTTGAAGCCAAGGCATGTGTAGCTTGAGGTTGCTTTGTACTTGTGCTCACTGCAAGCAAACACGGATTTAAACTGATTTTGTGGGAGTCGGGGGTTCCAAGGCTTCCCTGCCGGGAGCTGCACATTCCTGATGCTTGGTATCAACTGCCTTCTCAAAGCAAATTGATGTGGCAGCTCTGCCCCCGCAGCCCTGCTGGGGACTCACACAGGCTGTAGCCTGGAGTTTCATTCTGCCTCTGCCCTCTGGAGTTTTGTCTGGAATTTGATCACTGGAGCTGCCCTCGTTTCTGCTCTGCCCCTTTGTCTGGCTGCCTGTGGGTTGTGGGAGTATCTGTGTGGAGCACAGCACAGGTACGGGCTGCCAGGGGAGCAGATCAGGGCCTTTTTCAGTGAAGGAAGCTTGATTCTGTGTGACTGGGGCATGAAAACACACCTTGCTTTCTTTTCTGAGAAGTGACTTTTCTGCCTAGCAGCATTTCTGGAGCTGAATTCTGCTGATTAAACCTGAGTTGGATGTTACTGTGCTGTGTCATTTGTTTGGGGGAAAGATCTGGCTTTGCCCCAAAACTGTGACTGCTCTCATGTTGTCTTTTGCCCAGAAATACCTGTTCTTTCATTGATGATTTTTCACAGAATCCCAAAGTGGCCTGGGTTGGGAGGAAGCTTAAACCTCATTTTGAGTTCCTCACCCTTGCCATGGGTAAGGACGCCTTCCACTAGACCAGGTTGCACCAAGCCCTGTCCAGTCTGGCCTTGGACACTTCCAGGGATGGGGCATCCTCTGGAAAATCCATTCCAGGGCCTCACCACCCTCACAGGAAAGAATTCCCTCCTAATATCGCATCCAACCCTGCCCTCTGGCAGTAAAAAGCTATTCCCCCTTGTCCGTTCCCTCCATCCCTTGTCCAGAGTCCCTCTCCAGCTCTCTTGGAGCCCCTTTAGGTACTGGAAGGGGCTTTGAGGTCTCCCCAGAGCCTTCTCTTCTCTGGGCTGAACAATACCAACTCTCATACCAGAGCTGCTCCATCCCTGTGACCATCTCTGTGGCCTCCTTTGGGCCCCAGCAGCTCCATGTGCTGTGCTGGAGATCCAGAGCTGGAAGCAGCACTGCAGGTGGGGTCTCATCTGAGCAGGGCAGAGGGACAAAGTGCACTCTCTCACCCTCCTGGGGATGAGCCCATGATTTTGGGAGAATGAGGGTGAAGAAACTCAACCAGGGAGTAGTGAAATGGCCCATTCCCAGCTGGGATCAGTGACCAGAGTCATGGATGGCCCCAGCCTACCTTCCTGGTGATCTCAACCGTGGGCTTCTCCCATGAACTCCATAAACCCCTCAATTTATGATGAGTTATTCTTTTATTTTTTAATTTTTTATTTTTTAAGGAAAGTGAAGAAATCACAAACTCTGCTTTTTGTCCTTTTCTTTCCCTCCCTTCTGAAAGCTTGGCTGGGCTCAGTCCTGCCTCCCTTGGTATCTCTTTGCAGGGCAATGTTGCTTTTCCCACCTTCATCCCTCTTTAGCCACAACCAAAACCCTCCTGCTCCTCATGACCATGTCCTACAAGGAGCCTGAGTGATTTTTTGGGGTTGCCCTCAGCAGGAACCCCAAACTTGCTGCTTGGTTGAGCAGAAGGGTTTGACCCTGAATTAGTTGTGTGAGAGCTGACAGCCAGAGCTCTCATCATTAGGGGAGCCCCTGGGTCATGTGGCAAAGCACTTGGCCTTTTAAAGGGCCATTTTATTTTGAAAATCCTTCTTAATCCTCCAGTCCTTCCTAATGAATTTCTTCTGCCAATGTTTTTTAAGGATCCCAGCCCTGCGGAAGCTGCCTCAGGTGCTTTAGGAGCAGCAGTGGCTTCTGTGCTCCCAGCTGTGTGTTTAAAACAGAGATTAGGGCTCCAAAGGGGTATTTTTAAAAGGGCTTTTTTAAAAAATCCTTTAAAGCTGTAATTTCTCTAAATGAAATTCTGCAGTGCCCATGCCATCAACAGAAGCAAAAAGCTGAGCTTTTACCAAAAGAACTGTCATGAAATTTATAAACTCCCCAATCCAGAGCTGCCTGTTACATCATGCATGTAAAGCTCAAGCAGGTTTGCAACACTTTGGGGTCACTGGGCTAATTTTCTTGAAGTCAGTTAAAAAACCTCCACTTCTGTGACTTTTCCTGTAATTACCAGTCTGATTTGGAGAAGAATTTACATATGAGGCTTTTCATGAAACCCTAAAGGTGCAGCTGCTCTGTAAGACACCAGCGTGTGCAGGCAATGGCCCTGGACTCTCCCACTTCCAATACTGCAAAATATCCCCAAGTTGGACTTTTGCATCCACCAAATGGAACAAAAATCTGTGGGAATAATGGGGAGGAGCCCCCCCACCATGGTCAGACTAATTTGAAAGAGCATTGGTCTCAGTGTTCAGTTTACTGGTTTTAACTGGTGTCCCCAGTGCCTGCCTTGAATCACCCCAGGGGTGTAATGGGACAAGAAGTTCCATAGTGAAACCTTGTGGATGCTGTGTTGGCTCCTGGTGTGTCAAGATTTTTTCCTTAAAATGGTTTTCTTTCCCCCTCCCTTTTTTTAGGTGTTTTGGGGGGATTTATTTTTTGTTTGGGGTTTTTTTCCCTCAGCATGAAGTAGCCTCAACCCAGAAAAGTTGGAGTGTTGACCCAAAATGAGGATCTTAGAGCTTTTTTTCCACCTAAACAATTTCATGATTCTATCAAACCTTCCTTTATCATAGTTAAGAAATGGGAAGGGAGGAGTTTGAATGCAGTAAACACACCAAAAGAAAAACTGAGCCCAACTTGTACTTTCCACCAAAAGTTTGTTTTGTTTTTTTTTTTTTTTTTTTTTTTTTTTTTTTTATATCAACTGATGTTAAAAATACAGACTTGTTTTACAAGAATAGCACCATTTTTTGTTGTTTTTTTTTTCTTTTGTGTCATATTATACATTAACACTCCTGCTGGTGATACACAGGGGGCTGGGGATGGGAGGGGATTTGTGGATACCTGGATTAGCGAGATCCCTTTGGCAGGGAAGGGTCAGTTATGTTCCCACCTCCACCTGACCTAAAAAAATAGGTCTTACAGGAAGAGAATAAATAAATATTATTTTGCTTTTGCAGCCTGCCCAGACGGCATTGGGATGAGGTGGTGGTCCCTGATGGATGGGCGTGAGTTGAGGGGTTGTTGCAGCCATTCAGTGCAGAAGTCATATGAGAGATTGAAAAGTTCTCAGGTCCTTTGGGGTGGGTTCAGTTTGTTGGCTTTTCTAGTTTCATGGTATTGGGCTGAATTTAAAAAAAAAACAAAAACAAAACACCACAACAAACAACAACAACAAACAAATACACAAATAAAACAATCCTTTTTACAAGAAGCAGACTGGGCCAATATCTACACCAAACTCCTGCTCGGCTCCACCAATGTCCATAGGTGCAATATCTACAATGGGCAGGCGCGAGGTCTTCTGCGACCGGTACTCAATGACTGTCTTGCCCCATTTGCCAGTGTGTTTCTGGGGGAGAAAACACAGAGGAAGCGTGTTATTAGATGCCCTTAAAGCCTCCAAACCACCACAAACACCATGGGTTGGACCCCCAACTCCTCCTCTGACGCCTTCGTCTCGCAGACTCACCGTGCAGCCGTCCTCCAAGACGCTGTAAGTGAACCTGCTGTTGCCCTCAGCTCGGATCTCCACATCGTTGGAGCCCTGGATGAGGATGGCTTTCTTCAGGTTGCCTGTCTCTTCGTCCATGTAGGCGATGCTGTTCTTGCAGTGGTAAGTGACGTTCTGGGAGCCCTCAGTGGACAGGAGGCGCAGGAAGGTCATCTGAATGTTGGCGGTGTTGGGAGCCAGGTCTTCATCACCGTAGCTAAACTGGAGGGAGGAGAAGGGACATTAAAGCCTAAGGGTGTTGCAACAACTCAATTTTCACCTTTTGAGAGGACTTCCATAGCTTGCCTCCCCAGGTGGCTGCAGACACCGCAGTCCAACTGACCTAACCCCAGACTTTCAACATAACCCTCTAGATAGCTAGCATCTCATGTAACACCCATCAATTTCACCCCAAGGAAGGACATCCCAACCCTCCAACTAGACACCCAATGCTCCTGCCTGTTCAACCTCCACTCCCAGCCCAGGAGGACACTCACGTGGAAACCGCCATTAATGGTCTCTGCAAACCAGATGTGCTTCTTCTCTTTGGACTTGCTGGTCCACCAGTTCTTCTTGGGGATATTGCTGGGGTTGGGGTAGACGCAGGTCTCGCCTGTCTCCATGTTGCAGAAAACTTTGATGGCGTCCAAGGTGCAGCCCTGGTTCGGGTCAATCCAATAGTCTCCTACAGGGAGGACAAATGGGGTGTGAACATGCGGTTTTGAAGGTCAGAGTGAAGCAAACCATGGACCTTGCTGGGTTCAAGAGGCTGAGGGGAGAGAGACAGGTGAGGAGAAGGAGGGATGGAGGCTATTTTTCATTTCAGAGAATCACAGGATACGCTGGGTTGGAAGGGACCCATAAGGATCATTGAGTCCAACCCTCAGCCCTGCATAGGAGCATCCCCAAGAGTCACACCATGAGCCTGAGGGTATCATCCAAACTCTCCTTGAGCTCTTTCAGCCTTGGTGCTGTGACCACTGCCCTAGGGAGCCCGATCATCCCCTGACACAACTCCAGGCCATTCCCTCGGGTCCTGTCACTGGTCACCACAGAGAAGAGACCTCACCGCTCTTCCACTCAGGATGGCAAAGCTTGATGTCACGGCAGGTCCTGGCTGGGTTCTTCTTGGAGCCCTCAGGACTGCGAATGCTCTCGATCTGGTTGTTGAGGGATTTGAGCGTGGCGTCCACCTCCACGTCGTGCTGCCTCAGGCTGCCCGCGGCCTCGTCTGCCCTCATGTACCGGATGGGGTCGGGGCCCTTCTCGGGCTGACCCAAGCCCGCGAATGCTGACATGTCAATGCCAGTGCCGGGGGGGCCAGGAGGACCTGGGGGGCCTGGGTTTCCAGGAGGACCCTACAGAAGGAAGGAGATGTGACCCTGATGGGCTGCTCTTGTGAACTGGATCCCCCCGCCCTGCCATCGAGGGCAGTTTTACTCACCGCGGGACCTGGTTCGCCGCTTCGTCCCCGGGGCCCTGGGGGACCGATGGGGCCAGGCATGCCATTGGAACCATCTTTGCCAGAGGGGCCCACGGGGCCAGGGGGACCCTGCAAGAGTCCCAAAAAGGGGGTCAGGTCACTGCAGGAAAGGTGCTGGGCAGCTGTCAGCTCTTGCCATCAGCTGACTTGGGGAGGGGCTCAAGAACAGAGGTGCTCCTTTTCCTCTCATCCCCCCAGGTGAAGCTTTCAGGACTTACCCTGGGACCAGAGGGACCTGCAGGACCAGCAGCACCTTGGTCTCCAGAAGGACCCTGAGAAGAAGTGAGTGTGATGGTTAAGTCTAGTGTAAAGGGATGCTCAGCCCCAGCACAGCCTTCACACTGGCTCAGGCCTCTGCCCATGGTCACATCCAGCTCCACGGTGAGATTTGGGGGCTGAGCACTGCATCCTAAAACCAGCACTTACAGGTGGTCCGGGAAGACCCTGCAGCCCAGTGAAGCCACGGTGACCCTTCAGCCCTCTCTCTCCAGCCTCTCCTGTCTCACCCTTGTCACCACGAGGGCCTTGGGGACCCTGGAAGGGGAGATGGGGCCGTGTCAGGTTCAGGGTGGCAGACCCTCACCCAACACACCCCAGGACCCTGTGCATCACAGGCTGGGTGTTCTGGTGGGCCTGGCATCACTCACTGGCATGCCCCGAGCGCCAGCAGGACCAGAGGGACCCATGGGACCTTGTGCACCCTGGAGAGAGAAAAGAGAAGGAGTCAAAAGCAGCCAGCAGCATGGGATGCTGGGGGGTGCTCTCTGCCTTTTGTGTGGGGATATCCGAACCAGCCCCACTGCCCTGTTTGCAGCATTGGAAATTGGCAGCTGCTGGTGCCCAACAGCATCTTTAAATACCCTCATCTGGAGCATCATCCAGTAATGCTACTTCAAAATGAAAGCCCAGGCAGATATTCCCTGGTCCAGCTCTTGGGGCTCACAGATTCCCAGGCAGTGCCTGAACACAGGCAGAGCCCAAAGGGGGGCTGCTCCTGGTGCTCAGGAATCCTAAGGAAGATGCTTGGAGCTGCTGATGGCACTTGGGGCACCTCTGAATCAATGCCAGACACTAATGGCACCTGCCTGGCTCCCCCACCACAACTACTCCTTGCTGTTCCTTCCTTCCACAACCTGCACATGGGGTGGTTCCTGTCTCCCCCAACCAGCCCTCAAACCCAACATTCCAGAACTCACCGTCTCGCCTCTGTCTCCTTGTTTGCCAGTGGGACCCACAGGGCCGGGAGCTCCAGGGGCACCAGGAGCACCAGGGGCACCCACGGGACCGGTCTCACCTCGATCTCCCTGCACCGAGACAAGAGAATAGTGTCAGACCCACGGTATTTTCATCTGGATTGGTGGGCACTGGGATAAGGAGAACAGGGGGGAAATTGATGGTAAACTCGCCTTCACACCAGCTGCGCCATCTCTGCCCGGGGGCCCATCAGAGCCAGGATTACCCTGGGAGAAGGGGAGGAATTATGTCTTGACTTGGTATGGAAAGTGTGAAAACTCCCCTTGCAAGGCCAAAAATCAACAGCAAAATTGTGTCAGCGATTGCCAGGAGCAGAGCTATGGTGTGGAGCCCTCCAGCAATGAGATGTTCAGCACTGCTCTTGGGGTTACACTTGGAGGGATCTGTCCCGTTTGCCCCCTCCCCACCCATGGGTGCTGCCTACCTCACGTCCAGGTTCTCCAGCAGGACCTGTGAGACCAGGGGGACCCACAGGACCGGGGGGGCCTCGGTCACCTGCAGAGCCAGGTGCTCCTTGTTTGCCAGGTTCGCCCTAAGGGAACAGGGAATAAAAGACAACACTGGTGAGTGGGAGATCCCAGCACGGCCCTTGCCTTGGAAATTGCCTCTTTTTGTGGCCAAATATGCCCAAATAAGCAGCTCCAGCAGCCAGTGGGGGGGATGATGCCTTTGGGCATGGGGTGGAAGAGGCTGAACCTGGGGGATTACACAGGATAGAAGAGGCTGAGCCCAGGGATGACAAAGGGAATGGAAGAGGCTGAGCCTGAGGGGTGACACAGGGAAGGAAAGGGGTTGAGCCAGGGGCGGGGGGGGGGTTTGTGGGGGGTGATGACTCACCGATGGCCCTGGCAGCCCAGGAAAGCCCCTCTCACCACGCTGCCCAGGAAGGCCGACAATGCCACGCTGTCCTGCCAAGCCTTGGGGACCCGGGGGACCATCAGGACCCTGTAGGGAGGCAGAGCAGGGGGTTCAGAGCTGGTGGGATGGTGGCAGAACACCAACGGAACATGAAGGGAGGGGCCCCCCCCCCAAAACGTACTGCAGGGCAATCCTCGCCAGGTTCGCCTTTCTCGCCAGGGGGTCCAGCAGGGCCCTGGAGACCGGGGTCACCCGCACGGCCCGGGGGTCCGGCATCGCCTCGAGCACCCTTGGGACCATCTTTGCCAGCAGAGCCAGGGGGTCCAGGGGGGCCTGGGTTACCCTGGGTGGGGAGAAGATGGGGTTAATACAGAGGCACCCACCTTTCCACCTTCATTATCCACATCCCAGATTGGGTCCTGTGCTCGGAGAGCCCTGGAAAAGCCTCTTTTTAGGGCAGATGAGCTGCATTGTGTCACCCAGGGGCTGTTTGGCTTGGGGACCTCCACTGCTCAGCCCCTGGTGGGAGTGGGCAGCATCTCCCCCGTCCCCAAGCCTGGGGGTGAGCAATCCCAGCTGCCCACAGTGATCTTGACTGTCCTGAGTGATCCCAGCCCTTCTCAAAGTGATTCTGGCTGTCCTGGAGTGATCTGGCTTCTCTGAGTCATCCTGGCTGCCCCAAATGATCCCTGTTGCCCCTGAGTGATCCTGGATGGTCCCAACTCACATTAGGGCCGGGGGGTCCAACACGTCCGGCAGCTCCAGGAAATCCAGTGGCTCCCTGGGGA
This sequence comes from Dendrocincla tyrannina, assembly GCA_035047865.1. Lineage (NCBI taxonomy): Eukaryota > Metazoa > Chordata > Aves > Passeriformes > Dendrocolaptidae > Dendrocincla > Dendrocincla tyrannina. Next base: position 2,140,635 of record JAWWMP010000073.1, on the reverse strand, counting down.
AGGAGGAGAAAGGTGGCTCAGATGGTGCCCCACACCTCTCCCAGTTGCCTCCCCTGCAGCCTTCCCCCACCAGTACTCACAGGGGGACCCTGAGCACCTCGGGCTCCTTTGGGACCAGTTACACCAGTTGGACCCTGGGAAGAGGAGGAAAATGAGTTAGAAACATGGGATGATGGAGGGGGGAAGCACAACACTGCCTATCAGGCAGTTCCCCAAATTGGAATTCCCTTGATTTCCTGGGGAAAGGGACCCCTGCAGAGTTCACCTCCATTTTTGGAGGCTCCGGCTGTACCCACCTGAGGGCCTGGAGCCCCAGAGGGACCTTGGGGACCAGGAGCACCAGCGTCACCCTTCTGCCCAGGCTCTCCCTGCTCGCCTTTGGCACCGGGTTGCCCATCAGCTCCCTGTGGGATGGATCATCCATCATCCATCAAGAGGATGGAGCTGATGCTGGACCCAAGCCAGGAGCACTGGGGCCAAATACTCACCGGAGGTCCAGCAAACCCGGCGGGACCAGGGGCACCGGGCTCCCCACGCTCACCCTGTGGGAAGAGATGGGAGGTAAGTGAGGGGGATGGAGGGAGAAAGGCAGCAGTGGCACCACCAGCACCTGGGGGGTTGTGACAGGATGGCACTTACGGGGGCACCACGGGCACCAGCAGCACCAGACGGGCCAGGAGGGCCAGATTCACCCTGGGAAAGAAAGGATGGAGAGTTGTGGGTATCTGGGTGGGATCTCCCATGGTTGGGAGCTGCTGAGGGGCTGCTTGAACTCTTACCTTCTCGCCATTGGGGCCAGCAGGGCCAGGGGGGCCGATGGGACCTGTCAGACCCTATGGAGGGGAGAGAGAAGAAGCTAAGGCCACCATGAACATCCCTCACCAGCCATTCCACTTCCACCACATCCCAGTCCCACTTACACGTGCGCCATCCTTTCCAGGGGCTCCCTCAGGGCCCTTCTCTCCGACGTCTCCCTGCAGGACGAGACAGGGGCAGCATGAGCTGAGCTGAGACCTGACACCACACATGACACCTCCAGCACCTGTCACTCACCCTGTCTCCCTTGGGACCAGCGATTCCAGCTGCTCCTCTCTCCCCAGGCATTCCCTGCAGCCCAGGAGGACCCTGGGCACCATTGGGGCCGGCTGGGCCAGTTGCACCCTAAAGCAGAGCAAAGGTGCAGTTATGGGAGGGCCACTTCCCCCTGAACTGACCCCCAGTGTCACAGCTCTGTGACACCAGTGCTGTCCCCTCTGGTCACCCACCTTGGGTCCGTCAGTGCCAGGTGTGCCAGGGAGCCCACGGGGACCCTGCAGCCCTTGTGCACCAGGAGAGCCACGTTCACCAGGGAAGCCACGTTCGCCCTGGAAGGGGGTGGAACAGTGTTAGGAAGAGGGTGGAACAGTGTTAGGAAAAGACCACGGGGCCATGCTGAAGGTCACAATGTTCTGCCCTCAGGGAGGGTGGGCAGGGCATCATCCCACACTGCCCTGGAGGGAGCGGGGTGTACTGGGATGAGAAGGGACAGGCTGCAGTGGAGGCCAAGCCTCCAGGACTGGGGGAGCTGATGGCCCTGGGTGGGGGCAACCAGGCTCTTCCTCTCGAGTCCCCCAGAGCTCCCCATGGGATGGAGTGAGGCATCCAGTCCCCCCAGCCGGGAGGGCAGGTGATACTTACTCTGGGACCAACAAGACCAGGGGCTCCAGCTTCTCCAGGAACACCCTGTGGCAGGGGGGGGAAAAGAGTTGGTTGTCAGGATTCAGGAATGCTGGGGGCCCTGACGACCGCCCCCCTTTTCATCCTGAGAGGAGAGAAAAAGGGTTCTCACCTGATCTCCAGGTTTGCCACTCTCTCCAGGGGGACCTGGTGGCCCGGGCAGCCCCTGTGAGGGGAGAACAGTGTTGTGAGCACACTGGCAGTGAGACCACTGGGGACAGGCACTTGGGGTCACCCATGAGCATCACCCCAACCACAGACCCCCAGACCTTCCCTCCCATGTGCTCACCTGGAAGCCGGAGGGACCGGGGGCTCCTTGCTCTCCCCTCTCACCTGCAGGACCCTGCAGGAAGAACAGTGGTGAAGGACCCCGAAACCTTTTGGAGTTTGGGCTTCATCCACCCCAAGATTTTGAGCAGAGCCAAAATCATGGGGGGTCCCAAAATTCACCAGCACCACAAGGGCCAGGGACTGCAGAGGTTTCACCTCCAGCAGACTTGGGGTGGTCTGTTGCCCAGATCTGGGTGGTTCAACCCCTGATCTCCCCCCATTTCATGTGAGAACAAGGCTGGGACACTCACAGCAGGTCCTGGGGGGCCAGCAGCCCCTGTCTCACCATCTTTGCCAGGAAGCCCCTATAGAGGAGAAAAAACTGCCCTGAGCTCCAGGCACAAAGCTGCTGGATCAGTTTTCCCCCTCGGACACCACAGAGGCCTCAGGGGGCTGCAATGTTGGAGCAACACCAAGATGTGACTTTTGAGGTTGGAGGTTGGGGAGGGAGGGAAAGAAACTCACCCGCAGCCCTGGGGCACCAGGGAGTCCCTTCTCACCAGCTTTTCCAGGCTCACCCTAGAGAGAGGACAGAGGTGACAGTGATGGGCTCTGCACCCTGCAGCCCCCTTTGGGGTAGAAATAGGTCAATACTCACATTTGCACCTTTGGGACCAGGGAAACCCATCACACCGGGCTGGCCACGAGCACCCTGTGGGCCAGGGGGGCCAGGGCGCCCGTCCTCGCCAGGAGCACCCTGTGGGGAAGGGATGTCAGGGGGAACCATGCCAGAGCCCAGCCTCACTCTGTGCCCACCCTCTGTGCTGCTTCACTTACGGTGGGGCCAACTTTGCCTTGAGGACCAGCATCACCTGGGCGGCCAGTGAGACCCTGCAGGGAACAGAAGTGATGGGACCTCCCACAATGGGGGGCACAAGGGTCTGCCCAACCCTTGTGACCATGGGGCATAACCCCAGAGGGCATCTTTACTCACCCCAGCAAGCATCAACCCCAAGGAGCATCTTGGCAAACCCCAAATACATCTTCACTAATCCCAAATGCACCATGATAACCCCAGGAGGTGTCTTTAATTAACAAAGAGCATCTTAACTAACCCCAAAGAATTTCTTAATTAGCACCAAAGAGCAACCGACCCAACCCCAGAAAACATCTTAATGCCAAAGAGCTAAGTCCAAAAGCACTCCACCGACCCCAGAAGCAGCTCAGACAACCCCAAAAGCACCTTATCAAGCTCAGAAGCACCTTATTGACCCCAAAGAGCCTCCTTGCTGACCCAGCAGGTCCCACCAGACCCACCAGAGTCCCCACATGGTCCTACCCCAGCAGATCCCCTGCCCCTCCAGTGCAGTGGGAAGCCCCCTACCCTGCTCTGCACCTGTGGGAGTGCAGGGCGGGACCCCCAGCTCTCACCCTGGCTCCAGGCAGTCCGGGCTCTCCAGGGCGTCCGGGGTCACCGGTGGCTCCCTTGGGACCTGCGAGGCCAGCAGGGCCACGCTCACCCGGAGCACCCTGTGTGGGGTGGAAAAGGGGGTGAGTTTGGGGGTTCAGGGAGTGGTCACTTCCCTGGATGCTTCCCCTGGTCACCTCCCTTTCCCACCCATGATCACAATATCCCACCTTGGGTCCAGCCAGCCCATCCTGCCCGGGGAAGCCACGATTGCCAGGAGCACCCTGTGGAGGAAGAGGAGGAGAGAAGTCAGGGGTGGGGGGCAGGTTTAAGGACAGCACCTCGCTCGGTGGGGGGGGATGTGAAGGGGGCAACGCACTCTCTCTCCAGGGGGTCCCAAGGGACCGGCAGCACCAGGTTCACCGCGGGCTCCTCTCTTGCCTTCCTCACCAGCTGGTCCAGGGGCACCTTGAGGTCCTGCGGGTCCCTGAGGAAGGAAGAGGAGGAAAAGGGGTCACAAGGAGCCCTCTTCTCCCAGCAGTCCACCCAAGCCCCAGGGGTGCTGGGCAGGAGCCTCTCGCTGTGCCATGTGTCCTGCTGGCGCCAGGGTTTGGCGGCGGCCGTGGTGGGGCCCCAGCCCGGCCGGCATTGAGGGTGGTTAATGAAGCGAGGGGAGAATGTCCCACAGGGGGGGATGGGGCATGAACACAGCAGCTATTGTCCCCCTTGCAAGAGGGGGACGCTGCCCCTCGAAGGGCCTCATTAGGGGGAGAAGTTCATTAGACGCTGAGGAGACACTGCGGCCCAACATGGGATGGACCCCCCAGCTGGGATGGGAGTCCTGGATGCGGACCCCCTTCCACTCACCGTCTCACCCTTGGGTCCCTGTTCGCCTTTGAAGCCTGCGATGCCGGGTTCTCCCTGTGGAGAAAGGGTGGAGAAGGACAAGGCCTCAGTGTCCCTGTGGCTGTCCCCATCCCTGGGCTGTTCTCCAGCCCTGTGTCCACCTTCCTGTTTGCCCCTATCCCCACTCTCTGTCCCCAGCTCAGCCTTATCCCCACCTTCACTCCCATTGCACCCCGATCCCATCCATCTTCCCATCCCCGTCCCTACCCCATCCCATCCCCATCCCCTCTCCTGTCCCCTTCTTCGTTCCCATCCTTGTCCCTAAACCCATCCATATCTTTGTCCTCCCCATCCCTGTCCCCACCCCTATCCCTGTCCCCCTCTTCATCTGAATGCCTGTCCCCATCCCCTTTCCTCAGCCTCAACTCTATTTTCTTCCTGATGCCTGTCACCATTGTCATCCTTGTTCCTTTCCCTTTCCTTATCTCCATCCCAATCCTCTTACCTGTTCCCATCCCCCTCCCATCCCACCCCTTTCCCTACCCCATCCCATCCTGGGGGCCCTTTGGGGGTCAGGCGTGGAGTGACCCCAGAGTGACCTGAGGGTGACTGGGGAGGGGACACACCAGGAGGGGAGGGTGAAAAGGGGGGTGAGGGCTGTGACAGAAGGGGCAGGGCAAGACCTGAAGTAGGCGGGGTGTGGGGCCAGGGGGCAAGGAGAGGGCCGCGGTCCCCTCCGAGGGGCTCTCAGGGGTCTCTTACCGTCTGTCCCTTGGGGCCCAGCGGGCCAGTGGCTCCCTGGGGTCCGGGTGGGCCGCGGGGTCCGGGGAAACCTGGAGCGCCGGCGATGCCCGGAGCACCCTGAGGGTACCGGGCACTGTCAGGGGGCACAGCCGTGTTCCCCAATGTCCCCATATCCCCCCCATCCTCCCTCCCCCTGTCCCCTCTGTCTGCCCACCTCCCCAGTGTCCACAGTGTTCACAGTGTCCCTGTCTCTGCCAGCATCCTCCTGTCCCCCAGCACCTCATATCCTACACTGTCCCTGCAGACCCTGGTTACCCAGTGTCCCCCAGCATCTCCCCAGTGTCCCCCAGTATCTGCCAGCATCCCCAATATCCCTCAGCATCCTACATCCTCCTACCCCCAGCAAACTCCTGCATCCCTGTGCCTCACCACCCCAAATCCCACATGTCTTCAAAGCCCAGTTCCAAATCCCCAAAGCCTCAGCAGCCGCTCCTCACCGTGGACCCCTCCCAGGGGCTCTGGACACTCCATCCCTGTCCCCAACCCTACTCACCGCCGAGCCCTTTGCTCCGGGAATGCCATCAGTCCCTGGATTACCCTGAAAGAAGACACCACTGAGCTCGGCCCTGCTCCTTGTGCCTCAGTTTCCCCACATTCCCTTCCCTTTGCTTGCAGGATCACCATCATCCCTCCAGCTCCCAGGTCAGGGAACAACGTGGGCACGAGGCACGAGGGAGGGGACACGGCACTTACGGGGGCGCCGGCGGGGCCAGGGGAGCCGGGGGTGCCGGATTCACCGCGAGGTCCCTGGGCACCCTCGGGACCTCGGGCACCAGTGGGACCAGCTTCACCCTGGGGGGAAGAATGAAAGGGTGACGTGTCACGTGCTGTGCCTTGACTTCCCCTCCCTGGGATCAGCCTCTTCCCTGTTACCTTTGAGCCAGGGGCACCGGGAAAACCGGGGGCTCCGGCTGGGCCAACAGGTCCCTGAGAACAAGAGGAGTGTGAGGGTCTGCCCACACTCTGGGAGGTCGTGGGGGACCCCACTGTCCCCCATGGGGTGGCACAGGGTCCAAGAAGGGGCTGAGCAGCCCTTGACTTACAGGGGGTCCAGCAGGACCAGGGAGACCATCGTTGCCACGAGCACCCTAGGGGGAGATGGTGGTGTGAGTCACGGGGGGCATCACAGCGGGACAGGGACCAGGGTGCCACCAGGCAGCTACCAAGGTGCCACCGGGGGCACAGGCAGTGTCACACTTACCGCAGCACCAGAGGGGCCTGGACGTCCTCTCTCTCCAGGCAGCCCACGGGGACCCTGGGGGGACATGGTGGTGGGTCAGGCTTGGGGCGCTGCCTCCCCCCCCATTCCCATCCTCCCCTGTGCCTCAGTTTCCCCCTTTACCAGTCCAAGGACTCACCATGGGGCCAGGGGAGCCATTCTCGCCTGGGGAGCCAGATTCGCCCTGTGGGGAGAGACAGACAGGGTGAGCCCTGGGGGTGGCACTGCACCAGCCCCAGGGCCACAGGGATGGTCACTCCATCAGCCCCTACCACAGGGATGGTCACTCCATCATCTCTGAGGCCATGGGGACGGTCCCTTCATCAGCCCCAATGCCATGGGGTTGGTCACTCCATCAGCCCCAATGCCACAAGGGGTGGTCACCTGGCCAGCCCTGATACCACATGGGTGGTCACCCCACACTCACCTTGGCTCCAGGAGCTCCCGCCTCTCCTTTAGCACCATCCAAGCCGGGGTATCCCTGGGGACACAGAAATGGGGGTCACCCTCTGTGCCTTTGGGTGAAGGGGGCACTGGGGGCCCAAAGCATTGGACACTCACTTACCCGGTGGCCTTTCACTCCAGGGAGACCGGGGGTCCCAGGGAAGCCACGAGCACCCTGTGAGCAGGTGGAGAGGAAGTGAGTTGAGGGCAAAGTGGGGGACACAAAGGGGTCTCTGTCCCAGGTGGGCCAGATTCAGACTTACCTGGGGGCCAGGAGGGCCACGCTCACCAGATTTGCCGGGTTTGCCAGTTTCACCCTGCAGGAAAATGACGTTTGAGGGAGGTGGAGGAGGGGAAATACCACCTTTTTGGCCACTGTTGCAACAAGTTGCCTGTTTTCAGCCAGAGTTTGCCAGAGCAGCAAAGGACTCACATCATCACCAGGTTTTCCAGGAGGTCCCGGTGGTCCCCGGGGACCCATCGGACCCTAAAGGGGACAGAGAGGCAGTGGGTAAGTGGGAGTTGAGGGGGGTGGCAGGTCCCTGAGCTTGGTGTGACAGGGGCACTCACAGCAGCACCGGGCTCTCCTGGCTCACCGGGGTTGCCTTGAAATCCTTGGGGACCCTGGAAGAGAAGGTGGCATCAGTGGGTAGGGGCAGAGTGCCCACCCAGAGACCCCAGAACCTGGTGAGGAGGGGGTTACTTACAGGAGAGCCAGAGGGTCCAGGGGGACCACGGGGTCCCATGGGGCCCTGAGGGAGGAGAGATAACAGTGTCAAGTGGGGACTCACCCCCCCATCACCTGCCAAAGCAGGGAGATCCCCCAAATTTGAGATGGTCCTGACCATTAGTGGTGCAGGATCCTGCAGGTCCCAAACAAGAGCTGCCTCCATGTGCGTGAGGGGGTGTGTGGTGGGCTTGGGGAGTCCCCTGGAGCCAGGTGGGGCCTTACCATTGGTCCCTGCATGACGCCCATCTGAGCTCCTCCAGCCTTCTCATCGAAGCCGCCTGCCATCTGAGCCGCAAAGTTCTGCAAGAGGAGGGGGCTGAGCACTCTGGGCACCCTGAAATCCCCTTGTTTCACCTCAACCCCCCCCCCCCAATACTCACCCCACCAAGCCCAGGGGGGCCTGGAGGTCCCGGTGGGCCAGGGGGGCCAGGATTTCCAGGGGTGCCAGGCTCTCCATCCCTGCCCCGGGGGCCGGGAGTGCCCTGGGGGATAAAAAGGGAGAGGTGTCATCCATGCAGTGAGTGGGACAGTTCCCTGCAGCCTCTGCCAGTGCCTGGGGGGCTGCTGGGGCTGGGGGTACACTCGCACCTTCTCCCCCTTCTCACCACGGTCCCCTCGTTGTCCCTGCTCACCTGCCGGGCCCTGCAGGGGGAAAAGGGTGGTCAGCTGTGCCCCACACGCCCCATCCCCCAGCCCCCTAGCCCCCCTTCCCCAAATATTCCAGCAATGCACCCGCCCGGGGAAACTCTCCCACCTGCGGTCCCGGAGGCCCTCGGGGTCCTACGACCTGTGGGAAGAGGGGACACAAGGGTGGGGTGAGACGTGAGACCCACTTCAGGCCCACCACACATTGGCAGGGACTCCTCTGTTTTGGGGTGCTCCCAACACTTACATCTTTAATGTCACCGGGTTCACCCTTCTGCCCCTGCAAGGCAAAGCATGAGGTGAGCCAAGAAGGGCACCCCCAGACCCCCACGAAAATTTTTCTCTCCTCTCACAGGGTGACAACTGCCCCCAAGGGGTAACAATCCTCCCTCTCCCAGGAGGTGAAAACCCCCTTTGTGAGGTGGCAAAACCACCCTGGGAGGTGACAACCCCAGAGGGGCTCACCCCATACAGACCCCTGGAGGCTCTGCTTTGAGCCTTCCCTCCCATTTTGGGGCAAATTTCCTCACCTTGGGGCCAGGCTGCCCTGTTGGGAAAACAAAGAAAAAAAGAGAAGTTAGTGGAGGGATGGTCTGAGGGGTGACATTAGATGCCTCCATCCCGGGGTGCTGATGCTCCTGGAGGGGCTGTGGGGCCAAACCGGGGGGCACAGGAGTGTGGGGGCTCCCCCGAAGCAGTGACAGGGCAGGTGTTGGGGTGAAGCGGGTTCAGCATGCGGGAGGGGGGCTGAGAGCCTTTCGAAGGGCAGCTGGCTGGGTGTCAACCCTTCACACCCCTCTGGCTGGGGCAAGGAAGGGTTAAAAAAAAGGCAACTTTTGGTTTTGGGAGGTTTGGGGGAATTGGGGTCATGGCTCCTTCAAGGGAGTGGGGGAGGTTTTATGTCATTTTGGGGGGATTATCAGAGCTTTGGGGATGGGAACACCATTTGAAATTCCCTTCTGCCAGGACATCCAGGGTGGTCCATGGTGATTTCCCCCCCAGCATCACCCCCTGCACCCCACACCTACCCCCTTTCCCAAAAAAAACACGCCCCAAAACCCTCTAGGCTTTGAAACCAGCTACAATTTGGGGTGAAAAAAACCAAGAATTTTTCCACTGTGGCATGACTTTTTTTTACCCTCTTGGGTGGAGGGAGATCAAGTTGCCTTTTCCCTGGGCTTCCCCATGGATGTTCCCCTCCCAGGCCCATCCATGGCCGGGGTAATTTATTTATTAATGACAAGGAGGGAATAAATAAATTACAACCGCTGGGTTGGTCAGTGGGACATATGGGGCAGCACTCTCCGAAGGGGATTTCAGGGCTGGGGCAGTCCCGCAGCTCCTCGCAGATGATCTCGTCGCAGAGGACAGTCCCCGTGTCACACACGCAGATCCGGCACGGCTCCGGCTTCCAGACGTCCTTGTCACTATAGGTCTGCCCGTCCTGCAGGCAGCTGCCTGCCTCGGCTGCAGGGAGAAGGGCGAGGGGGCAGCACGCCCGGGGTGGGGGGTGGCAGTGGGAGGGAGGGGACAGCAGGGAGCTGCGGTCACCGCGGTGGAGGTGGTGGCAGTGCCATCCCACTCGATAGGGGATGACACCCATCCTGAACCACCCAAGTTCGGGGGGAGGAGGAGGAATGAGACCCCCTCCAAGGGGGTTGGAAGCAGCAAGGGGGTTCAGTCTGAAGCAGGGGTCCTGTCTTCCCACCGCCCCCATCCTTGCCTGCTCCCCCTGTTTTGGGGGTGCCACTGTGTCCCTGCAGTCCCTGCACCTCTGGTGGGACATGAACAATGTGCCCATCCCTCCAGGGTCTCCAGTGTTCGAAGGGTCTCCGTGGAAGAGGGGACAGTGCCCCCAGGCTGAACCCCTCGCTCCCCCAGAGTTATCCATGTGTCCCTAGAGGTGCCTCAGTGTCCCCAGGCTGCATCCCAGGGTCCCTGTGATGTGTTCCTGCATACACAGGAAGGACCTCAGAGCGGCCAGAAGGTGCCCTATGCTCCCCACACCGCACCCCTGGGATCTCAGCAGGTGCCCCAGGGTGTCCCCAGGGACCTTGGGATGTGCTCAGGTGTCCTCAAAAGGTGTCCCCAGGGTCCCCGGAATGTGTACCAGGGTGCCTGGGATGTGCCTCAGGATCCTCAGGAGTAGCCTTCGTGTCCCCAGGGCCCCTGAGGTGTTCCCTGGTATTCTCAGTGTCCCCAGGCCAGTCCTCAGAGTCCCTGGGGATGTGTCCCAACACTCCCAGGATGTCCCCCAGGACTGAGCCTCAGTGTGGGCACCCTGTTCCCACCTGCACCCTGTGACCTCAAACAAACCCCACGGCCCTGGGCTGGATCCCCCTGGCCTGAGGATGTCCCCCGTGTCCCCAGGCTGTCCCTTGCTGTCCCCCAGGGTCCCTGCCATGCTCTCTGCCCCAGCTTATTTCCTACACCCAGGCTGCCCCCACACTGTAACTTGCTGTCTCCAAGTTCCCCCCCTTGTCCCCTCTGTGCCCCACTGTCCTTATACTGTGCACCCCCACCGACCCCAGGCTGTCCCCTCTGTCCCAGGCTGTCCCCTTTATGTCCGATGCTGTCCCTGTCCATTCCCAGCTGTCCTCAAACCCTTCCCATCCATCCTACACACCCCTATACCACACTGTCCCCCAGTGTTCTCACGGTGCCCCCCACACTCCTTGTGCTGTTCTCCAGTGTCCCCACATTGTCTCTCCCCCTGTCCCCCCAGGCTGTCCCGAGTGTCCCCACACTGTCCCTTCCTGTTCCACTTTGTGTCCCAGCGTCCCACAGTGTCCCTGACTCTTCTTGTGCTGTCCCCCCGTGTCCCACACTGCTCACAGTGTCCCTCTCGCCCCCCACCTGTCTCTCCACTTCCCTGAAACTTTCTCTATCCATCCCACGCTGTCCCCCAGTGTCACTACAGTGTTCCGCACTCTCCTTGTGCCGTCCCACCACTCCTCGGAAACTTTCCCTCTCTGTCCCGCACCCTTTCCCTCTATTCCAGTGTCCTCACAGTGTCCCCCACTCTCCTTGTGCTGATCCCGTGGTCCCCACATGCCAGGCTGTGTCCTCCTCCCTACCCTGAGACTTTCCTCCTCCATCCCACACCGTCCCATGGTGTCTTCTCGCTGTCCCCCCACTCTCGCGCTGTCCTCTAGTGTCCCTCCGTCCCAGACTGTGCCCCCCACCCACTCTGACACTTTACCCCTCCATCCCCCATTGTTCCCCAGTGTCTCCCACTCTCCTTGAGCTGCCCCTCAGCGTCCCCCCCATCCCAGGCTGTGCCCCCCCCCCCACTCCCCCGAAACTTTCCCCTCCGTGCCACGCTGTCCCCTTGTCCCCGCTCACCTCCATCCTTCCCCATCCACCTCCCGCCCCATCACCCGCGCTCCCCTCGTTCTCTCCGAGCCCTCCCAGCCCGGGGGTCCCCTCGGGGGGTCGCGGCTCGGCACTCACGGAGGTCTCGGTCCTGCGCGGCGGCGGCGGCGAGGAGGAGGATGAGGAGGAGGAAGGCGAGGCGGAGCGGGCGGTGGTCGGGCATGGCGAGGCGGCTGCGCCCCTCTCCGTGCGTGGGGCCAGCAGTGCCCGCACCGCCCCGCAGCCGCGTATATGTCCCGGCGCGGCCCCCCGGGCCGTGTAACCCGAGCCGGGCCGGCCCCCCCGACCCTCCTCCGGGCAGCACCGGGGCCGGGGCGGGCGGGGGGACCGGGCTTTCGTTGAAGCCCCCCCGCCCGACGCCTCCCGGGACGGCCCCAGCCCCCGGCGCGGCTGCGAGAGAGGATGCGAAAGTTGGGGGGAAGGGGGGGTGAGATACTCCCTTCCCATCGCATCGCATCCCATCTCGGGGCTCCTGAGGGCTGAGATCCCCCTGCATTCCATGGCATCCGAGGGGGCCTGGGGAATGCGAGTCACCTATTTCATCTCGGGGGTCCCGGGAAGGCTGAGATGCTCCCCCCATCTCACCCCGAGGGCCACGGGTAGCTGAGACACCCCTGCGACCCACGGTGTGACCCCAGCATCGCGGGGGTCCTGGAAAGGCTGAGCCCCCTCCCTCCCACAAACAGACAGGAGTGCCCCCCGGGAGAGTCTTCCACTCCCCTAATCCCCCTCCCCATCCTGGGCCCCCTCAGTCCCTGTTGCAGCCCAGCCTGTCCCCTCAGTCCTTTTGGCCTCCCCATTTCTGTTTGATCACAGCACAAAGAGGGGGCACAAGGAGGGGACAAAGGATAACCCGCCCCCCCCAACCCCGTGCAGCCCCTGCCCATCATTCCTCTGCCTGCAGCTGAGTCCAGGATCACCCCGTCCCCAAAAACAGGAGGTGCAAGGGAGGCTTTCCAAATGCTTTTTAAGGGTGTTTTGCGGGACCCCCCGTAGCTCCAGGCTGCCGAGCCTCACCCTCTTCCCACCTGGCAGATGGAACGGGTTCCCACCAAGGGGGTCTCCACCAACCTTCCTTCCACCCTCCACTCACAAATACCCCGTGAATGGGGGGGACTTTAGGGGTAAGTTTGATGTTGGGGTTCACAAATGGGGGACTCAGTGCTTGAGGGGGACACACACACACACACACACTCCATGCTGCCCCGGGGCTGGAGGTGGGCGCGGGACGGGCACAGGGGACTGCCCCTGATGTCCTGTTTGAGGAGGGGTGGAATGGGGAGGGATGGAGATGGAGAGTGATGGCCGGAGGGAGGGAGGGATGGACAGAGGGAGGGCTGGAGGGTTGGATGGAGGGAGGAAAAGAGGGAGGAAAGGAGGCAGGGAGGGGTCCATGGATGGGGGCGCAGATTGGTACAGGGCAGGATGAACTTGGGGAAGGCTGGCTGGTCGGCACACAGTTATCACTGAGCCCCTTGCTCTGCAGCCACGGGGCATCTCTGCCCCAGTCGAACCCCCTACCCTCGTCCTTCCCAGGCCCCCCGAGCCCCCCCAGATCTTCCCCAGCCCCCCCGAATCACCCCAACCTTCCAGGAGGCCGCTGTGGACAAAGCCTGTGTGTTCCTGACGCTGCCCTGGGACACCAGCACACACACGTTGGTCAGAACCAGCTGGCAGGGTTGTCACTCCTGCTGAGCCCCTCCCGGAGCTCCACTAGCCTGCTTTGTACGCCCTCTTCCACCTCTGCACCCCCAAAGTGCTCTGCAGGTGATGGGTGGGCGCCCCCCTCTCCTCCCCCGTTATTTGCTCCTGCTCTGCCCCATGACACCCCCTGTGCCTCAGTTTCCCCAACTGGTAAAAGGGAGCAAAGCCCCTTCCCTGCTGCATCCTGGGGAGGGGGTTGGGGGGTTTGGGGTCCCAACACTGGGCAGGTGGAAGAGCCTGGGCTTGTCCCTCAGCGTGGCGGGTTCTGGCTTGGATCACGTCGGGCTTGGGGCCAGGACCTGGCTCTAGCAGCCACTCTCTGATGGAAAATGAGGTTGGGAGTAAATGACGCTGCAATGGCTGCACTCCCTGGCCCCCTCCTCACGTTTTGGGAGGCGACTGCTGTCACTGCTGTCACCAGGAGCTTCCCAGGGTGTGACAGAGCCAGGCAGAAGAAGGTGACAAATGGAGCATCCCCTGCATCCCAACTCTGTGTGAGGGGCAGGGGTTGTGGTGGTGGGGCACATTCCCATTCCTCAGGGTCTCTTTGACCCCCACCCCCCAAAATGTGTCCAAAGGGGCCGGGGGCTCCACATATTTCCCACGGTCACAGTCACCCACGAGATCTGCCGGCACAGAGGGTGTCGAGGCACTGCCTGGTGGGAGCAGGTGGCCCCAAACTGGAATTATTTTAACCCAAACCTCATCAGGCAACTCCGACACCCCCCACCCCCAACCCCTTCTGCAACTCTAAACTGTCCCTCCCTCCCCTTTTGCTTTGTGTCCCTTCTTTTCCCAGTCCTGTCCCCGGGCGCTTTCCCAGTTTTCCCCTGTTCCGGGCTCTGGAAAGACGATCAGGGAATCTCAGGGAAACATCCAAGTCAGCTCAGGAATTCGCGTGTCGGGAGTGGAAGGAATGAGGGCTCCTGGCCTTAACTCTGCCGCCACCGCCCGTCACCCTCACTGTCACCATCCTCACTGTCACCATCATCCTCGCTGGCACTGGCACTGGTGGTGGGAATGGCTCTGCTCCCACGGGAATGGAAACCAAAGGGATGTCTGTCCCCATCCTGGTGCCACCCCGGGGGTCTGTCCCCATCCGATAGTGGGTGCCAGGGGTCTTGTCACCGCCCTGATGGCACCAGCCAGGACGTGCTTCCCAGCCTGGTGCCACCACCCTGCCTTAGGGCCACCAGCCACGTTCCCACCATGACGCCACTACCCAGGCTCATCATCCATTCCCATTCCACTGGAATCACTTGGATTTGGCACCAAACTTTTCCCACGTTGAACCTCACCCCACATGGAGACTTTCACCTCAAACCACCCCACTTGGGGCTCAAAACTGCTCCTGAAATTCAGATACCTGGCCCCATTTTGCCCCACTCCAGCCCCATTTCTCCCTATTTTTTGAGCTCTCCAAAAATACCCTCATTTCTATAAAAATAGCCACAAACCAGAGGGACTTCCGAACCCTCCGTCTGTTTGCTTTATGGGTAGGCAGAGATGACCCCCCCACACACTTATTTTTTCTTTCAAAAGAGTGTTTTTCAGTAAAGAGAAAAAAATGCCATTCTTTGATGCTGGTACCTCCCATTAACCTCAGATCTCCCCCCAAATATTTCCCCTGGCCAGCCTGGGAATGGGGAGCAGAAAGGAGCTTTGTCCCCTCTGGCTGCACGGCCAGAAAAAAGGGACATTTTTATTTTTCTCTACTCACTTGTAACTATTTCATTTTATATTTTTATTTATAATTTATATATTTGCCTATAGTTTATATAATTTTGTATTTTTAATATAAAACAAAAACTGATATTGAAATACTATTTTAATGATATAAAAAAGAAGTGGTGCTCAGCCACTCCAAAATGGGGTTTAAGTCCCAAGATGGTTTTAGGGGGACCCAACATCCTCTAATGACTCTATTTGGGGTGAATTTACCCTGCAAAAATCTAGTTTTGGGGACAGCCCCCTTTAGGCTCAATAAATCCCCCCCAGCCCCCCAGGGCCCCACCAGCTCCTTGCCCAGTTGCTCCAGATTCACCTGAAGCTCAAAAAAAGGCCTCCCCCCCATTTTTGGGGGGATCGATCACACACAGCCCCTTTGTCCACTGTCCCCCCACCTCCAAGGGGCTCTCGCATCCCCTCACCCCCCCGGCAAGGTGGGAAGGGGCCCAAGGGGGGGAATGCTGGCATTTTTGTGAGATGATGTCAAATAATTCGCCCTCATTCAGGCCCCTCGAACCCGGCCTCTTCCTCCTCCTCCTCCTCCTCCTCCTCCTCCTCCTCGTTGGGATGAAAAGGCGACTCTTTGGGAAAGGTAGAGCCGCACAAAGGGCCCCTTTGAGCCTCCGGAGCTGCCTTGGAAGGGGGGCTGGAGGGCAATGGTGCTGATTTTGGGTATTTTTGGAGGGGGAGATTCACACCCTCATCCCCCACGTGTGGGCAAGAGCTTGGGGTGCAGTGAGGGGGGGGCAGCAGGTTCTGCCTGAGGGGAGCTGAGCACTGAAAATGGGGAGTTTTGCCCCAAAAGCCCTGAAATGCAGCCCTTCAGCCCCCCAAAATGTTTGTGGGAGGCCAAAAAAGAAAAGGGGGTGAAGTAACAACAGCCCCCCGCCCCCTCCCAACACAACCCTTGTAGAAGACATCAGAGAATCCCCAGAGGAAAACTCACAATATTGCAGCACCAAGAGTCCCCCAAATCCTTCCTGGGCTGGGAGGGGAATAAAGCTGCGGGTGCCAGGATGGGGGGAGGTGGGGGGAGCACTGGCAGGAGCACTCCCCTCCTAATGAGAGTGGTCATTATCCCTAATTAATGAGGACTGGAAAGAGGTCGGTGGTGTTTGTGGGGCCGGGGTGGGGGTCGGGGTATTGAGGGCAGTTGGTGGGTCTGATAAAACCATCCCAACATGGGAACAGCTGCTGACCCCCAGCTTTGAGGCTCAACCCTGGAAATTTGGGATGGGGAATGCAAAAAGTGCTGCTTTTATTAGTTCCATAAGATGTCAGCTATGGGGCTAAATCCTGGGAATCTGGGGCAGGTGGTCCAAAATGTGCTGCTTTTATTAGTCTAAGGATGGATGAGGCCTTGATGTGCCGTTATTGGGGTGCAAAGGGAAAGGAGGGGGTGATTTTGGGGGACATATCACGGGTTGCCCCATCATCCCATACAGGGGGTGCTCTGCCACTGCTGGCCCTGCCTGTCCCTCTCTCTGCCTCCTGGACCAAACACCCTAAAAAGGCAGAATAAAAGCAAACTCCCAAATTTTATGGATCTGGAGTCACCGAAGGCAGAACTCAGCAGTGCTGGCAGCCATGGGGGCAGCATCCATCCCCGGCGGCTGTTTTAGGACCTATAAAAACCTCCTTGGTCAGTGCCTGAAGTGAAATAAATTGCCAGGAATAGAAACCCCAGATCCGGCCCTGTTACTTTCGACATCCAGCTCATGGGGCTCCCACTTCTCCCTCAGCTGCAGCCCCCCCAGCTGCACATCTGAGCCCCCCCGGTGGGGAGTGTGAAGTGACTTGCTGCTGGTATGGGGGTCCCTGCCCCCCATCTCCTGGGGAATGCCCCCAGCTGCTCAGAGCACCCCAAAGCCCATCCCTGGTGCAAGGTACCTCCCCATAGTCCATCTCAGACCCCAAAGGATCCATCCCATCAGAAGGTGACTCCAAGAGGCACCCCAAATTCAGGCAGGGCTGAGCTCTGTCAGGGTACAGCTCCCAGATCCAGGGAGAGGCAGCTTTATACCCTCTTTTATTTCTGGGGGGTGTGGGAAGAAACCACCCCACAAGCCCCAGATGGGTTTGGAGGGCTCTTGGTACCCCAGTACTGGGGGGGATTTTCCAGTCCCAAAGCTGATTTTGCTCTGGGAATTCCCTGAGTGTTGTTCTGGGTGGTGGGGTGTCACTTTACCCTTAGTTTTGGGGGACTCCTTCAAATATATTGGGGGCTGACACCTCCTATAAAAGGGGGATGAATGTCTGTGATTCAGGATGCTCCTCCCAAAACTGCTCCAGCTCTAAACTTTAAGGCACAGGAGGGGGTTTCACCCCCTTTTCCCCTGCTGGTACAAGGAAGGGGGAAGAATGGGGGATTCAGCATCCTTTGATGCTGGGTTGTTCTCCCCATCCTCCCCCCACCAAAAAGGCCACCTATTTGGGGTGGCAGCGAGCCAGGGCCCCAAGAGCTGCCCTGCAGCGTCCTCCAGCCAGGACAAAGCCTCCCTGTGTCCCTGGCCTGGAGGATGCCGGAAAAAAAAAATAAAAAATTAAATAAATCAGGGAAAAAAAAAAAAAACCATGCAAACCTAAAAGCAACTTTTCTGATGGGGGCCAGGTCGAGGGTCCCATGGCTTGAACGGAGACCAGGCTCAGGGCAGGATGGGGCCGCAGGGGAGCCTGAGGGGGTGGGGTTTTTTGATTTTTATTTTTTAAAGAAGCGGAAAAAAGCAGCGGGACCATGAGGCCTAATGAGGGCTCAGAGCTGGAGGGATTAGTGGGGTGTGGGGGGACTCCGTGGGGGCTGGGCAGGAGTTGTTAGGAGAAATTACGATCAGGAGTGTCATGGAGTGTGCAGTCCCTGCTCCCTGACTTGGCCACTTTGGGGAGCAAAAATAGCCCTGAGGTGGAATTTTTGGAGGGGGAAAATCGTTCCCACTCCCTCCCCAGTCACTGCCAGCTCTGGGGCAACAGGAGAAACTGAGTCACGTCCCCCATTTCTGAACTGTGGGGTCCCCAGGGGCAGCATGGGGGGGGTTCAGCCTCTTGGGCTGCTGGGAATGGGGAGGGACGTGTGTGTGTCCCAAATCTTCAAAGTCAATCGAACACCCCATGAAAGCCAAGATGGGAGGACAAGAGGGACAGAGGCATTAACACCACCTCCTCCATGTCCTTAAATGACCATAACTGAACCCAAAGCTCAGCCTCCCCCCACCTTAAAGGACTGAGAACCCCCATGCTGGGAGGGGGGAACACCCAAAATACCCAGAGCTCAGATGGAAACTTCTCCCCGGCCATTTTTGGGGCTTGTGGACCAACACACTCCCACAGGGCATCTACCCCAAGTTTTAGGGCATCTCTCCTGGGTTTTGGGGTGTGTACCTCTGTTTTTGGGGTACAGATGACTGTGGCCCAGGGATGTGGCTGGTCCTCCCCTCCTCCCCCCCCATGGCACAAGGGCATCTGTGTCTGCACAGGCTGCAAGTCTCTGACTTGGCTTTATAGGTACTCAATTATTCCTCGGGAGAGCTGGGGCTGAGGCGTCCAGGCTGCACAAAGTTTACCCAACAATGTGGATGCCAATCGCAACACGCGGCCCTGCTGCTGCCCACAAAGGGCATTTCTGTCCCGCATGGCTTGTTTTTTGTGGCTTTTTAAATTTAATAGTGGTGGATTCAGCACAGAGGGGGTGGGCGATTAAGCAACGCTTGTCACAGTGTCACCTCTGGCACTGGGGACAGGGTTTTGCTGGTGAGATTGGGGATGATGCTGGTGAGATTTGGGGTGATGGGTTGTGGTGGGGTGGCTCAGTGAGGGTCTCCCAGGGATGGGACGAATGCACCACAAGCAGTGGCCACACTTGGGCAGCCAGATTCCCAAGTGCCTCCCCCCTGGCCCCTTAACCATGGATGTGGACATGGAGCTACTCCAGGAATGAACAGCCGGTTCCACAGAACCCTCCTGGAGTCCAGGAGCTTCAGGCTAGATCCCGTGCGCTGATCCCAAAAGGGCTGCATCCAGAGCTCAGGGTTGAATGCTTCGTTTATGGGCCAACCCAGGGGCAAAACACAACAGGAAGGAGAGCAGAGCCATCTGAGAGCTGGATTTCCTCCATCACCAGCATGGCTGGAGGTTCTCCCATGGGTCAGGGGTCTATCTTCCATGGAGAGAAGCTCCTCCACCCAGGAAGGCAAGGATTAGGGTAGGAAGCTGACAGTGAGATGGTCCAAGAGAAGGTCCTGGCCAATCCTTGCAATACACTGAGAGCTGGAAATCACCTTTTTACTGAACAAGAAGCCACAAGTTCTCCTTCAAGGTATTGTAGCAATTTGATCCCAACCATCTCTTGTCGATGGGATCATTCCCTGTTTGAATCCACGTGCTCAAGGTCAATACTGGAGCCACTTGATGCCAACTGGAGCAATGCTGGAACCTGCTGTGGAAGTCAGCAGTGTCTGGGGGTCTGGGAATGCCATGAGGGTCATGTGGACAAGGGACATCATGGGGTCTGTGGACGTCCCACCAAGCCTGATGCAGAGGGAAGTTGGGAAAAAAGGGACAGTGGTGAATTTTCAGCAGACACAACTCATATTCCTCCCTTTGGGAATCCAAAAGGATTCCTGCAGCAGGAGGGATGGAGGAGGGTCCCCAGGGCAGGAGGGACCAAGTGATCCACAGGAGAACAAACCAAGTTGACTCTTTTCTGCAATAACCTCGGAGCTTTCTCTTGCATGGAAATGGATCCTGTATTTCCCAAACACCCTGGAAATGAGCAGCAGCATCCATGGAAGCACCAGCTTCCAGATCCCATCCCACAGAGCTCCTCACACCCCACAAGCTCTTGCCAGAAGCCCCCAGCAAACCTCCTCCCTGGGGAGAACTTGGAGGCTGGGATTGAAATCCCACTATGAGGATTTTTGGAGGCTGGGGTTGAAATCCCACTATGAGGATTTCTGGAGGCATCTGTGCCACAAAAGCCCGATGGAATATGGAGCAAGGCAGGTGATTGCCAACTTCCAGGCACAGCTCTGGGAGCAGATGAATGGAGCATTGAGCCCTGGGGTGGGAGACAGCACGGGGATATTTACAGAAGCCACGTGTGTGTTTGTAAGGAATGTCAGAGCCTCCAATCACTGACTCTTTTGGAAATATTGGGCAAAAACCTTGCTCATGTCTAGGAATAAGGATACAGGAAGGAGGGAAAAAGTCAATATGACCTGAAAATCCCCAGACTGGGATGGCCAGACAGGCTGGGCAATATGATTTATTCTATTAATAAGCCAGAAAGAAGGGCAGGAATAAATGCTGAATGCATTTTTAGTAGCCACAGAGGGCTGGGGAGCCTTTGGGGTACCAGCACCAGCCAGGCACAAGCTGCCTTTGACAGGGGCCATTTTCTCCCTGAATTTTTTGGGAGCCAAAGAAAACAAGGGACTTGTTGATTTTTTTTGCTTGGATGGGGTTAAGGGGCTCTTTCAGCCCCGAGTGGGGCAGCAGGGGCTGAAAACATCATCCCAGGGGTGGGAAGGAAATGAAACCCCAAAGCAGGTTAGTGAGACACGATCCCTGCTCCCAGCTCAGCACCTCCAGCTCCAGAGAGCAGCACAATCAGTGAGAACACCCAACAAATGGCTGTAAAAGCCTTTCAGCTCCAGCTCTGGCTCCTTCCTCCTTCAAACTGGGCTAAAATACCTCAGTATTGTGAGCAGCTGAGCCTGCTGAGTGATTTATTTTTGTGAATTACACAAAACAGCCTTCCGTGAGCAAGGGCTGTGACTAAACCAAACCCCCAGCTCCTGGCACAGGGTTATCTCTCACAGCTCGGTCTTGTTAACAAAAACCAGGAAAGATACAGTATTTTTTTTTCCTCAGAGCTTTAATTGAAGTAAAAGATAGAAAAAGGTAGGAAATGAACTTGGTATAAAGCACACTGGGGGAGAGGTGGGGGTACAAACCAGCCTACAAAGAACACAACACAGTGGGAGGAAGGGGGCCAGAGGGGGGAAATCTGGTACAAAACTACTGCTTACAGGTAGAGAAAAAATGTATAAAATATCCCTTTCCTATTTGGAGACCAAAAATACAAAAGTGGACATTTTTTCATTCTTTACTTATAGGTAAAAATGTTATTTACACCAGAGAGAAGCATGTTGAGCAGCTTGGAAAGCTCATCACACACTCGCCGGCTCCTCAGCGCACTCGAGAATAAATTAAACCAGTTCATCAGCAAAGGCCCTGTGAGAGATGATCAGAAACCTTGTGGCATCCTTTAAAAATCCCATTTTCAGGAGGTTGAAGTGCTACTGTTTTACTTCTTCCCCCTGAGATGTGGGAGTTTCACCCCAACTGTGCTGGGAGAGACCTTGGGAAGCACTTCTGGAATCGCCACCAGTGCTTTGCCTCCACCCCAACCTCTGACCTTACTTCAGGCTTCATCCCCAGGCAGAACATGAGAAAAGCATCATGGAAAATAAAAAAGGAGCTGCTCATTCTGCTCTGCTGGGGCCCAAAGGTGTCAAGAAGCTGCCTTGGCTCCTGCACAGAGGCAAAACCAGGGCAGAGGGGAAGGAAAACCGAACAGCAAACTCCCAATGCACAGACTTTGTTCTTTATCACCCTAAAAAACAAGGTTTGGGAATATATACAGAACAATTCATGGTGCAATTCATGGTGCTGTACCCTGCAGCTTTGTACCTCAATTCAGTAAACAGTTGATGCTAAAAAACTGGCAAGAAAAATGACTTCGCAAAAGTGGCATTTAACCAGGAATTACTCTCAGATTGCCCAGCTCCCACCTGCCACCCTCTCCCACTTCTCCGAAGCCCCAGCCAGGCTGTCCCATGAACCTCCAGGACCAAGGATGTGATGGCTGAGCTGTGAGGACAGAGGGGAAATGGCACAGGAGTAGAGGATACACCAAAAACATTCCTCTACAAACAAATCCTTTCTCCATCCACCCCCAAACAGGCTCTTGCCCATCTGACATCAAGCCCTCCCAGGTCACAGAGTCCCCAGAGTAATGGAAGCACCTTCCCCTTCCCTAAAATCCAGCCTCCCCTTGCTCAAAGTTATGCCATCAGCTCAAAGCTGGTGGCAAAAGCTGCAAAAAGCAGAAAAACACAAGTTCCTTGAACGTTCAAAGCTGTGTCAAGTCTCAGCACCTGAAAAATTGTAAAAATAGGTCTTGAAATACATAAAGAAAGGAGAAGGAAAAAGAAAAAAAAAAAAAAAAAGCAAGTGTGCTTCCAAATATTTCTTTGCCCTTGGTCCAGGAAGGTGTTTTAGCAGAAACAGAACCCAGAGTAGGTTTGCTGTGTCTTCGAGCCTCTGGGAAGGGCTAAGCTGCATCTCAGGGCAAATCCGGGCACTTCTGATCCAACCCCTTGGTTCTCCATCATCATCATCATCATAACAGCTTCCGGTGAAGGATTTCCCAGGCCATTCTCTTCCTGAAGTAGGGCATGTGTTGCTGTGGGTGGGGGGAAAGAGGAAAAAAGAAAGGGAATGTTCGTGAGCGCTTCTGGCACTGCCGGAGGGTCATGGAGCAGCTCCTCTCTTGGAGGCAGCTTCCTCTCACCTTTCTGTGGGGAAAATTTCCTCTCTGACTATTGAAAACAGGGCAGTGGATGAGATTTAGGTAATAATGGAACTCTGGTGATACTCTCTAATAATTAGAAGTAAAATATTCACACAGGGGATATTCCACGGAGAATGACAATGTTAAGTAACACTGAAATGCCTTGGGACTCAGCCTACGATGCCCCACTTTCACTATCACCATGAGTTTTGTGAGCTTTCCCCAGCTGCAAAAGTGATGCAACTCACAGACCTGAGGACAACAGGAGCCCCAGGATAGCCCGAGAGGAACAACTCTGCACAGTATAAAGAACAGCCAGGGTGCTTTGTGCCAGTGCTACTCCAGTGAGTAGCAGTATGACCCCCACATGGGCTTGGTGGGGCTGGAATCCCACAGGGAAAGAAGCAAAGGGCATTTGGGAAATGGAATATGGACAAGCAAGTGGCACAGGTGCCCGAGGGGGGTGTACCTGAGTGAAGTTGATGGGTTTGTCTTTGGTGATGCAGTCGGCATATTTGCAGGCGAACATCCCGCAGTCACTGCCATTCATCTGCTGAGGGATTTCCTGCAAGGAAAAGACACAGTGGCACTTCTGGAGAGGCCAGGCCCCATCTTCCAGCTTCTAAGCATGAAGAGCTTCAAGTGAGGGACCCCTCTGATCTCTGTGGAAAGACCCAAGCGAATGGCCAGGAGTTGAGTCAGGGCAGGGTTAGGCTGGATCTCAGGAAAAGGTTCTTCCCCCCAAGGGTGGTGGGCACTAACCAGGCTCCCCAGGGCAGTGGGCACAGCCCCAAGGCTGCCAGAGCTCCAGGAGGGCTTGGATGATGCTCTGGGGCACAGGGGATGACTCTTGGGGAGAGTCCTGTGCAGGGCTGAGGGTTGAACTTGGTGATCCTTGTGAGTCCCTTCCAACTCAGCATATTCTGTAGACATGTGCCCATGAGTCAGTGGGAAGTGGGGAAGGAGCACAAGTGGGTGGGCAGCAGGAATTGGGGTAGCACTGGGGCACCCTGGGTTCAGGAAAGCCAACCTGGTTCCACACGGGCTGGGTAAGAAGGTGCATCAAATTAAAGGCCATT
This sequence comes from Dendrocincla tyrannina, assembly GCA_035047865.1. Taxonomy (NCBI): domain Eukaryota; kingdom Metazoa; phylum Chordata; class Aves; order Passeriformes; family Dendrocolaptidae; genus Dendrocincla; species Dendrocincla tyrannina. The sequence goes on along the minus strand of JAWWMP010000073.1, from coordinate 2,117,097 downwards.
AAATGTCACTCAAGTTCACACACCACATAAGCCCAGAATGGTTTGGGTTGGAAGAGAACTCAAAGACTGTCCAGTCTCACCCCCTGTCATGGCCAGGGGTACCTTCCACTATCCCAGGTGGCTCCAACCTGACCTTGGACACTTCCAGGGATGGGGCAGTCACAGCTTCTCTGGGCAGCCTGTGCCAGGGCCTGCCCACCCTCACAGGGAGGCATTTCTTTCCCAGTATCTAATCTAAATCTCTCCTCTTTCAGTATAAAACCATTCCCCCTTGTCCTGTGACAATCTGCCTGTGTAAAAGAATCACTCTCCCAAGATCTGGGATTTGTTCACTCCCTTGTCACCACAATAACAAATCCCTCAGGAAAACCAGCCTGGAAAGGTGCAGCAGGGCCGAGAACAAAAGCAAGCCACAAGAGAGACCCCCTTGTCCCAATCTCTGAGTGTCCAAACCTACCTGACTCTTCTTACTCAGCAGAGCCCAGCCATTGGTGTCAAACTCTTTCCTTTTCTTGTCCAGACTTTCCTGTTTTAGGTATTGCCTGTAGGAATAAGAGAACAAGGAGAGCTTACTTGGAGGTATGGGGGAACCCAGCCAGTAAACACTGTGTTTACCCAAGGCATCCTCTGCCATGTTTGCAGAATTAATGCAAAATGGAAGTCCAATATTTTTGTCTCAGTACTGGCCATTTTCAAAAGGGACTTTACAGACCCAAATTTTGAGGCAGTCAAAAGGACCAAGCAGAACTTCAAAACTCATCCAAAAAAAGTATCTGCTGAGCAAAGTCAAAACCACAAATAAACTAGGGAGAAAATTCATCTCATGGCACAGAAAAGCTCAGCAGCCCTGTGGCTCGAAGGGAAGCTGAAGCTGGACTCTGCTGGTGTCCTGTGAACTGGTGCCTCTTGTCTTTTGAGAATCTCACTGGGCATAAAGATGACAGGAGCAAACTTGTTACAACCTTAACAGAATCCCAGCAGCTCTGGAACAATTGGCCTGTGTGTAAAAAAGCTCCTCTCTAGGCTGGTGGTGCTTCAACTGCTGGCAGGTCAAAACCTTCCACGAGCCTTCAGCAGAACCACAGAGCCAGATTTCAGATCCCAGATCCTGGAACTGGAGAACAAGGAAAGCTCACGGGTATTGGCCCATCTCCTCTGCTCAAAATTTGGCCTAAATTATACTCCTTAGAAATGTTCTTTTTTCTTGAAAAAGTTTAGAAATTCTACCAAGATCCTGCCCAAGCAAATGTCACATTTTTGCCCTGGTGGGTATGAACACCTTGAACCATTCCCTTCACTGGGATATACTGGAAGGAAAGCTCAGGGGGACACAGAATCAAAGCTGGACTAGAAGGAGCCCAAGGAGACAAGGTGATGGCCCCAAGATGTTCTTAATGGTCCTAAAGGAGCTGCTCTCTGATGGCTGCTGCTGTCACTAAGTGACACTCAGCTTTGGGGACACCTTCTGCTCCTCTTAGTTACCAAAAAGACCAGGAAGATCTACAGAAATCACCTCCTTCACATCTGGCATCTTCTCAAAAGGGCTAAGAAGCCTCCTCACTGCTGTGATTGTGTTCAGAAAGCTTGGAAAGGAAAAGCAATGGATTAGATGCTGCTGGCTTGGACAGAAGGGTCAGGAGAGTGTCTGGCATGGAGAGGGAGGCAGGTTTGGCTGCCAACATGGAGACATGTGCCATCTTTTGGAAATCTGATCCACAAAGACTTGGCTAAGTCACATCATGCTGTTTGTAAATGCCAAACTGCGATGGGTGACAGGGTGATGGGACCCAGAGGCAAATCTGAAAGGTGCAGGGTTAAACTTGCTGTCCTGGGGCCACTCAGGGAGCTCTCCCTATCCAAACTTAAAGAACTCTTCAAAGAAAAACCCTCCAGGGGCTGCAGAACACCCAGAGGCCATCAAACAAAGGACTCCAAGCAGCAGCAGAATCACCCAGCAGCCTCTGAGCATGGAGCCAGTGCCTTCTCACAGGGAAGAAAACAGCCAGGAATAGGTTTTGCTGGACTTAAAAGTGTCAAGAAGGGGAGTCTTTGTCAGGGCAGAGACCAGATCTGGTCCAGACAAGCATTTTCCATGAGACTTCATTAGCTGGACACACACTCCCAGCCCAGTTGCCCAGCCCAGGATCTGCTCTCTGCCAGGGACTGCAGTAATTGCTCTGCTTGGCTGCTTTGACTTGGCTGCAGTTTGGACAAGACGAGCTCAGCAGGGGGTAAATCTCAATAAACCCCCCCGCCTTGCACTGAACAGGAGCAGCTCCATATTTCATCTCCCAAAATAAAAGCTAATGGATGGAAAAGAGACTTCTTGTAATGAGTTCAAACTAAGGGTGAACTGAGGCAAAGCTGAGCAAAGGATCTGCATCACAACACAACCATGGGGAAAACATTAATTAATTAACAGCTTTGTTTCATTTGCAGTGAAAAAAAAAAAAAAAATCAACCCTGGCAATTACCCGGAAACCACTTGAATCCTCAGATAAAAGAAAAGGAGAGCAGCACATGGCCCTCTCCATTCTGTGCAGGTACAAATACAGGGATTTTTCACAGGAGGATGGAGCAGAAATACACGGAGAGGGATCCCAGTGCCAGACTCGCCTGGCAAACTGGGAAGAAACCAGTGATACTTGGATGATGCTGGAGTTTCAGTGAAGGAAGCCCTGGGGTGGCTTCAGCAGGTCCCGTTTTATCTGCCACAAGTCACAGCTGAAACGCCAACATACAACAGCAGCCAGGAATTTTGGAGCTGTTTTCCCAAACTGCTGAATCAGAATATCCCGAGCTCGAAGGGACCTACAAGGATCATCAAGTCCAACTGCTGATGGCCCATGAAACCGTAAGAAATTTCAGAAGATAATGAACTTTGTTGGGATCTCAAGGAGGAAAACCTTGACAGGCAATTTTTAAGAACAATTACACACCAAATCCACGCCTGACATATCCACGATGCCCTGTCAAAGGCTGCAGGATTTTCATCTTTTTCCAGAAGCCGCAAACAGATTTCCCCCGCCCCCTCCCCCAGTGCTTACAGACACAAAAAACCCTCAGGGAATTGTTGAAATCAGCTGCAATGTGCTGCAAAAAGTCCAAGAGCCCTGAAGCAGAGAGCAGGTAAAAGGAAGCGTTTCCAGGCTGCTGAGAACAGGAAATAAGATTCAGGTTTCACAGGTCCTCTGTCCCCTAAGCTTTCCTCCAGCCTTGGCACACCAGAATCAAGACTTCACCTCATTTTTAACAGGTTGGTTTCTGTCTACTCCCAAACACAGACCTCTCTAGCAGAGCCAAGATGCCAAACTGGGTTTGCCAAAGAGAAATCCCCCCAAAACCAGGCAGCTTTCTTAAAATCCATTCCCGGTCTCACTCCCACGCTGTGTGAAAGGTCAGCAGTCACCAAATCGCAAGTGTCTGTGGTCCCTACACATTCTTCTCCTGGCCAGTGGTCCTTGGATTGAACCAGAACCTGCCCTGAGCCTCAGTTTCCCTCCTCTGTAAATTCTGATACCTTTAGGAAGCTCTAAAGATTGAAAGCATGAAAGGGTCACTAACCATGAATAGGACCTCCGTCCCTTCTTCCCGGTGTGATCCTCCCACTGCATTCAACCAATAAAAGCCTCCTAAAATGAAACAGAAGGAAAACAATTACGTTCAGGCAAAGAGAGACCTGAAATCCTGGCTCTCTATCACTCACCCTGCCTGGCTGAAACACTCTGGACCCTGTGGTACTCACCAACACCAGCACGGGAACCTTCTTCCTCAGCCCAGACCCCTAAATAAACCATGGGCAGGACTCCTGGGTCCTTCTCTCACCACCCAGGTGCTTCATTTCAGTTGGAATCACAGAAATCCAGGCTGAACTGAACTGATTCCAGGCAGCCCATCCCTGCCCCGAGGCAGGGCAGCTCTGCATGAACACAGAGGCAAAAACCACACAGCAAAACTAAACCGGAGCCATTTCTATGTTTTATGCTTTTTCCTTTACCTTTGCTACCTTTAGACAAACATCAGGGAAAAGGGAACCAGCTCTTTTTACAGCCACTGAAATGAACTCAGTGCACAAAGACTGCAAAGCACCTGAGGAAGAAAACAAAGGTGCTAAATGGACTGGAAACTCTTGTCTCATCACTATTCACATTCCTGGACTGAATGAATGACACCTCTGCTGACACAGTCGACCTCATGCCAGAAGACTCAGGATCAGATTCTCAAGTCAGTGCCAGAGCAAAGCTGAGATGAGAAACAGAACCAGGGTGTTTCCTAAATCCCCGATTAGTATCAAGCCTGTCAGCCCCAGGGACCTTCAAAAAGAAAGGAGTTCACCCCTGACCAGAGAGCAGCTCATCTTTAAATCACGTTCCACTCAGGAGCAGCTTCCAAATACAGGAAAACAGTCCTGATTTGACAAACAAGCACCTCAATTATAGGGAGCCAGCTCTGCTCCCTCCTAGAACTCCCTCAGGATGGGCAAAGCAAGAACCCAGGAAGAACAACTTGAACCAACTGCAGTTTCAGAGGCACAGCCTGCAATCTCCTCCTCCAAACAAAGAGCTGCTGAGCTGAGCTGAGCTTTGGCACAGGCAGGAGAAGCTCCCACCGTGAGGAAGGTGCCCAGGAGATGCCATTTCTTCAGGGAGCTCCAGGACAAGGGAGCTTCCCCCTCAAGGGGAAACTGTTTTCCTCCTGAAGCTGATACCAAGAAGACTCTAAGAGTGATAAAACCTGATGTCCTTACCAGCATGGGTCTGAAACCTGTCTGTCCCCACAGAAGTGACACCAGTCTCACTGAGGGCTCTTGTGGAAAGGGGTGAGGGAGAGCAACAGCACAGGATTTCCCGGGAAGAGCTGAAGACAAGCACAGGCCTCTCCAGACCAGCTCTGAGCACATCCACACCGTGCTGAGACACAGAAAGGGACTGTCCCCACGGAAGGGCCGGTGCTTCCAAGGCAAGGCAAGCAGATGTTTGATTTTTAAAGAGCCACAACTCAAAGGAAGTTACTCACAACAGGACCCTGCAGGCTTCACTGTTTATTCCACCCATGGAGTCATAGTAGGTGATGGTCTTTTTCCTGAAGTCCACAACCTACAAAAGGAGACATTTGTTAACAAGGCACAACATGAGGAGCAAGAAAGAAAATTCAGATCATTTCAGAGCAGAAAAGGATTTCAGAGGACTATGAACACCCTTGGCAAACCCTCTCCAAAACCCCCACTTCCTGCTGTGTTGTTTAACCACCTGAATCCCTAAATCAGCCTCTCCTCAGTTAAATGCTGATTGTTAAAGCCACAGACAAGGTTTACAGAGGCTTTGCTCCACATGACACACACATAACTAAGCAGTTCAGGGCACCAAGCCCCCAGGACTAGGTGGGTTTTTGGGCCTCCAATCCCCATTTCCACCTCACCTGTGTGAGCACAAGCTTTTCAGGCAGTTAACAATTTGAGGAGGCTTGACCTAAGGAAGGTGAGACAGGATTAAAATGGACGCAGGATCTGGCCCTGCACAGGTGCCAGCAGCCAAAAGCAAGGAATGGAACAAACCACGAGGTGGAGAAAGGTGGGGTATCTGTCACCTAAATCTCTCTGAAACGATCCTGTGGCAACAGCTCGAAAGGTGAGTTTGTGGGAACGGGGAAACAAGATCTTTCTCCAGAGAATAAGCTGCCTAATGTGACCTTCACAGCTTTTAAACACTAGAAACACATCAAAAAGTTTCTCCTGTCTTTGCAACTCACTCTGGACTTTAGTTTTAGCCACAATTTCCCCTCCATGTACAAACACCTGGCGACTGCATCACTAAAGAGACATGACATTTTTGCCTCGATCACAGGATGAGGATTTCTAGGACAACTTGCTCTTTACAGGGAATAACTGAAGCACTCACAGCCAGACACCAGTGCACTCCCAGATGGATGGGCACCAGGAGCAGATCCACAGAGAAGATATCCACTTTTTTAGTCCACCTTTTCACCGCTTGGTACCCCGCCGTTTTTAATTTGGTGAAGAAGAAAGTGTTGAAAGCATGAACTGCTGGAAACCCCTTTTCTTTGCTTCGCTCCATCAGCAAATTCATGTAGAAATTAATTATCTGTGAAAGGATAAGCATCCAGGACATGTCATGATGTTGACACTTGAGGAAAATTAGGGAATAAACAGGTTTTGCCTCCTGATGAACTGTCTCCTGGGGGATTTACAACAGCTCTAGGGCATTAAAACCTTCAAAAAACTCAGAAATATTTAGGAATCAGTCTTTGTTTCAATCTACATTTAAGATTTACTTTTTGGTTTGCCCTGATCATGTCCATGGTCAGTCCCACTCCTCCCAATATTATTATTTCTCCAAGTGCCTGATTTACACAGGGGTTTCTGTGTTTTCTTTTGCGTTGAGTAACTGCTCCAGAGAGTGAACCCCAGTACACACATCCACCCCGAGTTCCTCCAGCACCAAAACACATTTGTTCACTTCAACCTGCTTGAAATGGATGGAGAAGAACATCCCATGGGCCCTAAGTGGGTTCCTCACCTCATCATTGAGCCAGTTGAGGTTATTGAGGGTCTGGATGTCCTTCCGAGTGATTGTCAACCGAAAAGCTTCACTGAGCACCTCGTCTTGGTTCCCACCCCGGAACACATTCTTGATTTCCTTCTCCATCTCCTGCAGGAAGGACACAAACAGCACTGGGAAGGAGAGCTCCTGCTTTCCCTCCCATCCCAAAGGCTGGGCTCAAACCCAGGTTTATTCTTTGCTCTTTTGCTCCTCCCTCACTACAAGATGAGAAGAGGTGACAGGGATCCGTTTCCGTGTACAGATCTCAGGGAATCATATTTGGATTTACAGCTTTTATGCACTCAGGTCAGTAAGGAACTCTCACCAAGGGGCCTTCTTATACCACCAGGACTTTACCTGAACACTGAACTACTGCCACAACCAGTAGTACCTTTTCCCTGTTCCCTCACCTAGAAGCTGCTCTGATACTAATTAAAAATGCTTCAGAAAGTTACTTGGTCTCATATATTTGCAATAATAAAAATCAAGGTTTTTTTGGTACTTAGAAACCTTAATTAAACCTGAGGCTACTGAAAAGGGAAAGAGGGTACGTTTAAAAGTGATTTGAAATTTATTCTCTCAAATCTGTATGTTGGTATTGTTTCTGTGCTACCTCTGACCACAACTGTATACAAATCAAAGGCTTCCTGCTGAAGTGAGATGTATTCTTGTTGTCTGATTTTTACTGACCTTCTTTTATAAAGCAGTTGGGTCATATGTACCACCATATACATGGACACCAGATCCAAGCGCACCAACCTCAGTGATCTCAGGGAACTCCTCCTCGACCTCAGCTGACTTGGCATCCTCCTTCTCTTCTGGGATCACTGTGACAGGGATTTCCTTCTCGAGGGGCACCCGGAGATTTAAATCCACCAGATCTGGCACTGAGTGCTCCTGTTCCTGCAACCGCTGAAGGACAGACCTTGGCATTAGGTGGTGACTAAGGAATTCCCCTCTCCAGAGCCTGTGAGTGGGACAGGAACAGCACAAAGCCGTGCCAGGGAAAGTTTGGGTTGGATCTCAGGAAACAGTTCTTCCCCTGGGGGGTGGATGGGCACTGGAACAGCTCCCTGGGGCAGCAGGCACAGCACCAAGACTGGCAGAGCTCAAGGAGCATTTGGACAACATTCAGGGACATGGCAGGATTGTTGGATTGTCCTCTAAAGGGCCAGGAGTTGGGACTTTGATTCAGGATATTCCATAATTCCAGAGGTCAGGGAGTGTTCGAACAATGCTCTCAGGAGTTGTGATTTGGGAATTAGTGGGATTTTGGGCTACCCTGTGCAGGGCCAGAAGTTGGGACTGGATGATGCTTCTCTCTGGGGCCAATTGTTCCAGGAGATCCAAAGGGACATTCAGAATCACAGAATCATTAGAGTTAGAAAAGACCTCTGTGATCAGAGAGTCCAATCGTTCCCCCAGCACTGCCAGGTCCACCACAAACCATGTCCCCAGGTGCCACATCCACCCATTTTTTGAACACTTCCAGGGGTGGTGATTCCACCACTACTGTGTTCCAAGACTTGACCACTCTTTCAGTGAAAAAATATTCCTTAATATCCAACCTAAACCTCCCCTGGTGCAACTTAAAGCCGTTTACCCCATGACACTCCAGAAAACTCTGCCACAGAAAGGGAAAGCAACAATTGGAGGGTTTTTTTTTGTCTTTTTTTTTTCCATTTCCAATTTGCTTTCTACTCTGTGATTTAGCAATCTGCCTTGCACAGACTGTTCTCCTCATAACCTGGTTCTGCAGCTGCAGGGCCAAGGCTTTCTTCTCTTCAATCTGTCTCAACCTCTCCCGAGCTCGCGAGTCGTAGACGCTGGTCCTGGAAAAGCACGTTTTATGCAGAAAAACATCAGTGTTTCACTTCTCCCCACAAGCACTCACAACAGGAAAACCAGAGCAGAAAACATGGACTTACAGTTCTTTGATCCATAGTTCTGCCTGGAAGAAGGAGGGGCTAAAAGGGGGAAGAAGGGACACCTGTAAGTGTTCTTCATGTCGAAAGTTAAGTAATTGCCTGAGAAGTGACTTTTAAGTGTTTGATGCATCCCCCTCAAGTTTCTGTAGCTACAGCAAAGTGCTCTCTCTTCACAGACACACTGAAAGCCACTGGTCACTTGCATTTTCACCTTCCCATGCACTAAAAAACCCAGAGTAACATACTCCTTCCTCCAGATGCCATACCCCAGCCTCTTACCTTGGTGCTGGGGTTCTGGAGTCCTTTACTTTGAGCAAAATGACAGAGTCTGACCCTAAAGAGAGAAAAGTTTAATGGAATGTTATTTTCCTCACCGTTACCACCCACTTCCCCAACTGCTGATCCCAAATACAGAGAGGGAGAGAAAAGGTTTCCCACAGACATTTAAGTCACTTGGCAGGTTTTGGGGAATTGATTTGGGATTTGTTATTTGTTCAGTTGGGTTTTTGTGGGTTTGGGTTTTTTACCTTCAGACTGTGTGTTAGATGCTGGTAGGTACTCTTGCTGCTGCTGGGCTGTGGAGTTACTGGACTGGAAGATACTGGAGGGATAACTGGGGGCAAAGTAGGGTGATGGTTTGGGCAGGGGCTGCTCCTGGGCCTGGAGGATGGTGGTGGCTGAAGTGGCTGGTACAACTCTGGGAGCTTCAAACAGCTTTGAGTCCTCACTGGGTGTTTCTTTCACGATGATTTTGCTGGAATTTGAACACCTGGACCTAAGTCCAGCAGAAAGTGAACTCCCAGCAAGATCCAAGTGGTGCTGTGGGATGGGGAAGAGCAATTTCTATACTCACAGGTGGAAGGGGAACAACGAGGAGGGTTTGGATGTGGAAAATTGCTTTCCTGTGACCATCTGAAGCAGCTGCCTGTAGATCTCTCTCTCTTCCTCTCGCACTGTCTGCAGGGAGACAACCAGAGATGTCCAGTCAACATGCTGGACTGGATGATCCCTGTGGATCCAGCTCAGGATATGACTCTATAACTTCAACAAAGACACTGTGAACACTGAGCAGATACACGTGAAGTGGAGTTTTGTGGCTGCAAACACACCCAGGAGCCTTGAAGAGCTATCACCAGCCTTGCTCAGTCCAACTCCACAGGGCATAAAACATTTGAGCTGCCTCAAATCACTTCATGATGCCCCAAAAGAGACCTCCCCCAGACCTCCCCTCTCTTTAAAGAGTCTCCCAGGCTCGTCCCTACCTCCTCTGCCGTGCTGATGAAGCGCCTGGGGGTCTTCTTGGGGCTCAGGAGACTGCGGCGGCAGGGCCCGCTCCATGATGGGCTCGGGACAGCTTTGATGGGAAAGGCTGAGGCATGGCAGTGGTGGTTGGATTTTCCCACATAACTGTTGGATGTCCCACTGCAAAGAGGGGAAAAACCCTCAACCTGATTTATTTGATTCCACAGCTTTGGTTTTAACTGTATCGTCTCCCATGTCCCCAAATCCAGACATGAACGGTGTTTTTGGGATCAGAAATTAGGAGTTCAAGGTGGATTTAAGAAATTTAAGGATGGGTTTTAGGACCATTGTAAGAACCATCTCAAAGCTTGAGCCTGGTTCTTCATCAGTCATTTCCAACCTTTCCCAGACGGATGCCACCAGGTGGCACTGCAAAGCCTGGAAACTCCCCCTGTCCAGCCCTTCCCGCCAGATCCACCCGCTCCCCCTCAGACGGCTGACCCTCTCCCAGTTTGTAGTTTGCCTACCCCCACTCCCACCCGTCAGCTTCACCAAACCAATTGTGACCAATTTGGGCTTTCTGTTGAAATTTCTTCCCTATTTGCAAACAAATTTGGGGGATTATTTGGGCTTGACCTGGTCTGGAAAGGTCTGAAGCAACACAGGTTCAGGCCAGGTGCAAAGCCAGGTCCTGCACCCAGTGCCACACACACTCAGCAGCACATTTTCATCACAAAACACAACATTACTATTCCCCCTTCCCTTTTCCAGCATTTCCAATTTAAAAACATTCCCATTCCCAGTACATCCAAACCCAGCTTGCTACATCTCCAGCTCCTCTAAGACAGAGGTTCCTCTGTGCTTCTACTCTCAAAAACAGCTCTCATACCCTTTATCTGTGCCACAGGGAAGTTTTGAACATGAAAAGGCACAGACAGATCTTGATCTACACAGCTATTTCCCCCTTGGATTCACTCTGTGTTCATCCCAATGGTTTGTGGGGGTGGATTTCCCCGCTGGGGGTGCTGAGCACAAAGGGGAGCTGTACAAACCTGGGGTTTTTGCGAGCCTCAAGGTAGGAGCCTCTGCTAACCCTTGGCTTCTGCAGCCCAGAGCCCACAGAGGGGCCTGAGCTCCTCCACTGCCCGTTGGCACCGGAGCTGAAGGCCCGGGGTTCCCTCTGTGCCTGGTAGTTCTGAGGACATGGGATGTCTGCAGGGGTGAAGCACAGCAGCAGTGAATAAACAGCCGTATCTCCCTCCATGAGCTGCTCAGGGGAGGGAGTAGCCAAACCCTGACAGCTCAGCACTGTCTCACCTGGGCTGTAGTTGAGGGCACAGGAGGCATTTCCAGCTGGGCAGGTGAAGCTGCCGATCTTGGGGGGTAAAAACTGTGGGAGAAGAGCACAGGTTTCGATCAGGAGCAAGAACAGCTCAATCTTAAACCCCAGGCATGGTAAAACTACGAGGTGGGGGTGTGGATGAAAAAGCTGCAGCTCCGTCCCAGTCCCAGTGTGCAGGGTGAGGACATGAGGCAGCAACACACAACGCAGCCCAAATGTCACTCAGCCCTAAAACCACTGCCCTAAAGCGAGCCCAGCTGGGGATTTCACAGAGCAGAGAAAACCAAACACTACCTTCTTCTCGGTTCCCTGTGCAGGGGTGGCTTCCAGGCTCAGGTTGCCCATCCCCAGGCACATTCAGTGTCACACATTTGGGGACTTGGGCTCTCACAAGGGCTGGGCTTTGCCCAGGTGGGGCTTTGGACTCGAGGAACCAGCACAGGGTGCCCAGAGAAGCTGTGGCTGCCCCTGGACCCCTGGGAGTGTCCAAGGCCAGGCTGGACGGGCCTTTGAGCAAACTGGGCTAGTGGAAGGTAGCCCTGCCCATGGAACGGGGTGGGACTGGATGGGCTCTAAGGTCCTTCCCAACCCAAACCATCCCACTTTTCCCTCAGCTATTCCAGGCTTCAGCATCTTTTCCTGTACTTCTGCCTGTTTATTCCCACAGGATTATGGAACAGTTTGGGTTGAAGGGACCTTTAGAGGTCCTTTTCCTTCCCTGGGGGCTCCAAGCCCTAGATAGAGACTTGGGACAAGGAGTGATGGGCCAAGGGGCGAGGGGCTTCCCGCTGGAAGAGTTGGCTCGGTGGGATTTTGGGCCGAAATTCCTCCCTGGAAGGCCGGAGCGCCCTGGAATGGATTTCCCAGAGGACGCCCCATCCCTGCAGGTGTCCGAGGCCAGGTTGGAGCTCCCTGGTCCACTGGAACGTGTCGCTGCCCGCGGCTTTAAACAACGAGCTTTACGGTCCCTTTCCAGCCAAGGCCTGCGGTGTCTCCCCAGCCCGGGAAGAGCCCCGGGCACCCTCAATGCCCGGGAGAGCCGCAGGAAGAGCGAGGCAGAGAACACTCCACACCCCCACGTCCCCCGCACCACGGCCGAGCCCCCGGGACTCACCTCGCTCTCCGGGTCTTTGCGGGGGTCCCGCGGGAAGGCCTTGAACACGGAGCCGTGGTTGGACCGCGGCGCGTCCCGGGCCTCCATCCTCATGGGCGCCGCGGCCGCATCCGAGGGAGCGCCCGGGAGGCGGCGGGGCGGCCGCGCGGCCGGTTTGCCTTTTGGAAGCCAAGAGAGCAAGGAAGAGATCAGGGAGGAAAGGGGGGAAAGGCCCTAAAGGCCCAAGGCCCGGAGCCGCCGCCCGGCCGGCCTGGCCGCCCTACCGGAACCGCCACCGGAAGCGGAAGTAGAGCCGGAAGCGTCCCGAGCGCGCGCTCTTTTCCCGGGCTCGGCGGCGGCAACGAGAGTACACGCCAGGTGAGCGCCGACGGAAGTGACGTCAGGGAAGGCGCTGGGCCGGGGACCATTCAGGGAGCGATGTGCGGGGAGAGGAGCGCCCCCTATCGGGCCGGAGGTCCGGGTCACCCCGTGGGCGCTGTGACACCGCAGGCTGTCACTCTGGGGGAGTGTCACCCGATAGGGGGGCACTGTGGGGGGGTGTCACCCCGTGGGTGGCCACCCAATGCGGGGGGTCCTCCTGTAAGGGGTCATCTTATGGGGAGGGGATCACCCTGTGGGGCTGTGACCCTGTGCGAGCTGCGACTTTCCAGAGGGTCACCCTATAGGGGGTCGCACTGTGGAGTTGTAACCTTACGGGGGGGGGTCACCCTGTGGGGAGGGGAGCACCGCACAGGGCAGTGTCACCCTGCGGGGTATCACCCAGCGGGAGTCACCCCGGGGGCAGCGACAGGGTCAGGGGCAGGGCAGGGGCAGGGGCAGTGTCAGGGGCAGAGACAGTGTCAGGGGCAGGGGCACGCTGTGGGGCAGCTGCTCCCACCAGAGCCCATCCTGGTGCTGGTGCTCTCCCTGCACCCGATCCCACCACAGCCAGTTCCAGCACAGCCCATCCCGTTACAGCTCGGCCCTGGGGGTGCTCCTGCTACAGCTGATCCTACAGTAAATGGTCCTGTTACAGCTTATCCCATTATAGTTTGTCCCCCCCATAGTCAATCCTGTTATAGCCGATCCCATAATAGCTTGTCCCTGCAACTGATCCCATTGGTCAGTTCTGTTACAGCCGATCTCATTTACAGCTGATCCCATCACAGCCGATCCCATCCATTATAAGTGACCCCAGTACAGCCGATCCCTTTACAGCCAATCCCATTTCAGCCGATCCCATTACAGCCGATCCCGTCACAGCCGACCCATTATAGGTGATCCCATTACAGCTGATCCCTAGAGCTGATGCCATTACGGTCAATCCCATTACAGCCGATCCCATAACGGCCGATCCCGTTACAGCCCATCCCGTTAAGGTCAATCCCATTACAGCGATCCTGTCTCGTCCCCGGTGCCCGCGGCAGGCAGGGAATGGTGCCCGTCCCGGAGCTCTCCCCCGAAGCCTCCCGGCTTATCGTCTCAGCCGTGCTCTCCTTCGCCGCCCTCCTCCTTCTCCTCACCTTCCTCCCTCCCGCGCCGAGTCGGGGTCACCCGCCAGGTCAGTGCCTGCTGGAACCAGCAGGGGGGGCAGACTGGGACCAGTAACACCTACACCCTGGTGCCAGCAGTGCAAGCAAACTGGAACCAGTAAGGATGTCCTGGCATCAGCTGGGAATACTGGAACCAGTAAGGAAAGCACACTTGTATCAGTAGGAAAGGCAGGCCAGTAACCACAGAGGATACAGACTGGCACCAGTAAGGACAGACTGGCACCAGTAAAGAGGACAAACTGGCACCAACAGGGAATACAGACTAGCATCAGTAAGGACAGACTAGCATCAGTAAGGACAGACTGGCACCAATAAGGAGGAAAAACTGGTACCAGCAAAGAATGCAGACAATCACCAGTTTGGAGAGCAGACTGAAACACACACTGAACCAGCAGGGACAGACTGGCACCAGTTTGGGGGACAGACTGGCACCAGTTTGGGGGACAGACAGTGCTGGCAGGACTGTGCCCCCCCATTCTGGGGGGGACACACCCCCAAGGCCATCAGGGCCGTCCCTCCTCCCTCCAGGGGCCCCATGTAAGGATTGGTGGGGCATCGGGTGCCAGTCTGCGGGTGCCAGCAGGACAGGGGGCAGCTCATCACCCTTCCCACACTTCTTTTTTGCCTGATTCTCCTCTTTTTTCTAGCCAGGAAGATGGCACAGACACCAGCAGGACACTTGCACTCCAAGAGAATGGGCACCGGCAAAGCCATTGCTGTCCTCACCTCCGGGGGGGACGCCCAGGGTAAGGGAAACCCTGGGGAGCCCAAAGGCTGGTGGTTGTGGGAGGGTGGAGCCCCATTTTAAGGAGGAAAACAGGTAGAAATGGGACTTTGCTACTGACACTGTTTGAACGGTTTTCTCTGGGTTGCAGTTTTGGGGGTGACCTTGGGAGGACATTGGGGTGAGAAAGACATGAGGCAGAGACAAGGGGAGTTTTGGGGTGCAGGGAAGGGGCTGGGTCAGGATACCCCACGCCAAAATTTGTGAGTGGGGCTTAAAGGGATAGTGGTGGAACCTGGCACAAAGCCAACACTGGCGGGGGGGGCGGGAAACCTGGTTGCCCAAAACTGCAGGGATTCAGCTCAAAGTTTGTCCTCCTGGCCCCAGGAATGGGGAGTATGAGAGCTGGGAGATGGGGGAGGGGAGGTTCTTCCAGCCTTCAGGAGTCTCTCCTTGACTCCCCCACCCTGTGACCGTGTTTGTCACTAGGTGTCACGCGCCGCCACTGCCACTAAATGTCACTGGAGCAAAAATAACCCAGCAGCTGCAGGGAGGGGGGGGGAGGTTTAGGGGGGCTGGTGGCTTTGGGGGGGTCCCTGGGGAGTGGTGAGTGTGGTCCCAGGGTGATGGTCTTGTCCTCCCGCAGGCATGAACGCGGCTGTCCGTGCTGTGGTGCGGGTGGGCATCTACACCGGTGCCAAGGTCTACTTTGTGTACGAGGTCAGTGCTGACCATCCTTCCCTCACCCCATTTTCACAGCCCCCCAAAAACCTTGCAAGGGGATCATTTAAACATGAGGTTGTGTCCCCCCCACACGCCAGGGCTACCAGGGGCTGGTGGATGGTGGAGATCACATCAAGGAAGCCACATGGGAGAGCGTGTCCATGATGCTGCAGCTGGTGAGCAGGGGCTGAGATGGTGTAACCCGGCACCACCGGGGTCAAACCTGAAAATAACCCGAAACCAGAGCCGGGATGGGGGGAAGGGGTGGATGGACAGATAGTGGGTCCCCCCCACCCAGCACCCACGTGGGGGTCCCTGCAGGGGGGGACGGTCATCGGCAGTGCCCGCTGCCAGGATTTCCGGACGCGAGAGGGACGGTTGAAAGCAGCTCGAAACCTGGTGAAACGTGGCATCACCAACCTGTGTGTCATTGGTGGTGATGGCAGCCTGACCGGCGCCGACACCTTCCGTGCCGAGTGGAGCGGCCTCCTGGCTGACCTGGTCAAAGGGGGTATGTGTGTGTCCCCCACAGGACCCCCCAAAATTTATTCTGGGGGGGTGCAAAGGAGGTTTTGTACCAAAATCGGAGGTGTCATACACAAAAATGATGATTTTTCCTCCCATAATGGAGGGTTGTGCCAAGGGGATTTTTTTTTCTGGGGGGGAACACAGAGAGAAAAGGAAGTGTCCCATTCTTTGGCAGGGGGGATCACAGCAGAGGAGGCAAAGAAATCGAGTTACCTGAACATTGTGGGCATGGTGGGCTCCATCGACAACGATTTCTGTGGCACGGATATGACCATTGGCACTGACTCGGCACTGCACCGGATCATGGAGATTGTGGATGCCATCACCACCACAGCCCAGAGGTGACAGGGACCTCCACTCTGTCCCTCAGCACTGGGGGTCCCACTCAGCTTTGCCATGAGGTGAAACTCCTGTTTTTCACAGCCACCAGAGGACCTTTGTCCTGGAAGTGATGGGGCGTCACTGTGGGTACGTCCCTGTGAGGCCACCCAGACTCAGCTCTCTGTTTAGGAAGTGGAGAAAAAAAACCCTAAACAGACTCTTTTTAACCCACTCCAGCTACCTGGCTCTCATCACTGCCCTGGCCTGTGGTGCTGACTGGGTCTTCATCCCTGAGGCTCCCCCTGAGGATGACTGGGAAGACCATTTGTGCCGGAGGCTGACAGAGGTAGGACAAGATCCAGCGGGGGTCTCATACCTGTCCCAGTCCCCATTGTCACCCCCTGCCACTCTCCCAGACCCGTGATGGTGGCTCGAGGCTGAACATCATCATTGTGGCCGAGGGGGCCATTGACAAGCACGGCAAGGCCATCAGCTGTGATGACATCAAAAATGTGAGTGGGGAGGGAGACGAAGAAGGGAAGAAGCCCCTTTTTTTCCTCCCAGCCCTGCTGTGGGGTTGGATCCAGGCATATCCCTGTCTTGCAGCTGGTGGTGAAGCGTTTGGGATATGACACCCGAGTCACCATCCTGGGCCATGTTCAGCGTGGTGGGACACCCTCTGCCTTCGACCGCATTCTGGTAGGCAGCTCCCTCCCACCTCTGCCCCTGGTCCCACCTCTGCCCCTGGAGGTGAGGGAGTCCAGGGTGGTAACACGCCCATCCCTGTCCCCACAGGGCAGCCGGATGGGGGTTGAAGCCGTCATGGCTCTGCTGGAGGGAACCCCTGAGACCCCTGCCTGCGTTGTCAGCCTCTCGGGCAACCAGGCTGTGCGCCTGCCCTTGATGGAGTGTGTCCAGGTGGTGAGTAGGGGGGCACAAAAGCCCCCCAGGAACACCCCCAGGAGCACCCTGAAGCTGCTCACAGCTGGATCCAATGTCAAGCCAAGCTAGAAAGTGCTGTACAATTCCACCCATTTCTGCTCCTCCCCAGACCAAAGACGTGACAACGGCGATGAATGAGGGGCGCTTTGATGATGCTGTGAAGCTGCGGGGCCGGTGAGGGTCTGCACTCCAACCCCCCCACCCCGTGGGGACCCATGGCTTGGATCACCCCCATGGCTCTGCCACCCCTGGGCTCTGCTCATCCCCAGGCCTCCCACATCCACCTTCCCCTCGCTTTGCAGGAGCTTCCAGAACAACTGGAATGTGTACAAGCTGCTGGCACACATCCGCCCCCCCTCCACCAAGGTACAGCAGCAGCGAGGGGGTGACTGGGACCACCCCCCTGAATCCCAAACCCCCCAACACCGGCTCTTTTGCCCCCACAGAGTGGCTACACAGTGGCTGTGCTCAACGTGGGCGCCCCCGCTGCCGGTATGAACGCGGCCGTGAGGTCCACTGTGAGGATCGGCCTTATCCACGGGCACCGGATGCTGGCAGTGCACGACGGCTTCGAAGGGCTTGCCTTCGGGATGGTGGGATCCCTGGGGAAAAAGGGTGCACAAAGGGTGGAGTGTGGGTCAGGGAAAGGGCAGTCATGGTCCTGTAAGGAAGGGGAATTCCCCAATACAGGGGTGCTCAACCCGCTTCCAAAACCCAGCCCCAGTGTGGTTCATTGTCCCCAAACCAAGGGGCACCCTGTAACCCCAAGATCATTGTCCCCAAAGCAAGGGGCACTGTGTTACCCCAATATCACTCTGATATGGCTGCAGTGAGGCCAGTGTGACCCTAAATCCTTCTTTCATCCCCCTATAACTCACTGCTTTCTGCCCAGGTGGAAGAGATCAGCTGGAACAGCGTTGGTGGTTGGACAGGGCTGGGAGGATCCAAACTGGGGACAAAGAGGTAACACTCCCGCTGGGGAGATCCCTTGGGGATCTGTCACCAGGTTGAGCCCCCCACCCTGGGCAGGGTCATGCAGGGCGATTTCACCTTACCAGGACTTTGCCCAAGAAATACTTTGAGGAAATCAGTACCACCATCAGCAAATTTGGCATCCATGGGCTAATCATCATTGGCGGCTTCGAGGTGAGTGGTGATGGGCAGTGGGTGGGCAGGGTGCCCACGCAGAGGCTTGTAAAGGGTAAAAACCTTATAAAAATGCAAAGGGCTCTTGGAAAAAGGGCCTGGGAAGTCAGGAGGCAGCAGTGGGTGCTGATAAATATCTGGGATTTGAGCCGATGGTTTTGAGTTGGTTGAGTATTGGGAAAAGATTCTTCCCCCAGAGGGTGGTTGGCACTGAAACTGCTCCCCAGGGCAGTGGTCACATCACCAAGGCTGGCAGAGCCCAAGGAGCACTTGGCCAGTGCTCTCAGAAGTTGGGATTCTGGGATTAGTGGGATTTAGGGGTGTTCTGTGTAGGGCCAGGAGTTGGACTAGATGATCATTGTGGGTCCTTTCCAACATGGGATAACCTGTCACTCTGTGCCAACCTCCTGCCCCACCCGACTCCCTGCAGGCCTTTGTGGGCAGCCTGGAGCTGATGGAGGGGAGGACCAAGTACGAGGAGCTCTGTATCCCTGTCTGTGTCATCCCTGCCACTGTCTCCAACAACGTCCCTGGCTCCGACTTCAGCATCGGTGCCGACACCGCACTCAACACCATCACAATAGTGAGGCCCTGCAGCCCCTTTCCCATTTAACAACAGCAACTCCCAAGAACCTAAATCCTTGTTTTTCCCACCCCAATTCTTCCCCCTCTGCAGACCTGTGACCTCATCAAGCAGTCAGCGGCCGGGACCAAGCGCCGTGTCTTCATCATTGAGACCATGGGTGGCTTCTGTGGCTACTTGGCCACTATGGCAGGGCTGGCAGCTGGCGCTGATGCCGCCTACATCTACGAGGAGCACTTCAACATCCATGACCTGCAGGTTGGGGCCTCCCCCACACCCTGTGCCCCCCCACTTCCAGGCTGCAGCCCTGGGGTAGTGGGGGATGATTCCCACTTCCACGCCTCACAAGGCAGCCCTGTGCTGCACATGTAGGTCAACGTTGAGCATTTAACTGAGAAGATGAAGACAACGGTGAAGAGAGGGCTGGTGCTCAGGTGTGTCCCCAGGGTGGGATGGGGGTGCATGGCTCAGACCTGCCATGCTTGTGCCAGTTCCATATGAGCCCACATCCCTCCCCGGTGTAGGAATGAGCAGTGCAATGAGAACTACACCACTGACTTCATCTACAACCTCTACTTGGAGGAGGGGAAGGGAGTCTTTGACTGCCGGAAGAACGTTCTGGGACACATGCAGCAGGTAGGGATCCCTCAGGGAAGGGGCTGCCCCTCACCTGGGGCTTTTCCCCTTGTTTACCCAGTGACTTTCTGGCACAGGGTGGCTCCCCAACCCCCTTCGACAGGAACTTTGGCACTAAAATGGGTGCCAAGGCAGTGGCCTGGATCACTGGGAAGATCAAGGAGTGTTCCCGGCACGGTGGGTCCTCTCCTGGTGCTCCTGGGGGGTCGGGTTTCTGCTCATCCGCACAGCCATGGAATTGCCAAAGGCGACCCCCAGCTCTTTCCCAGTGTGCCACCATGTTCTGACACCTCAGTGCAAAGGGCTCTGACACCACCCTCAACAGTATCATCACAGTGAGGTCCCACAGCCCCCTCCCTATAACAGCAACTCTTGGAACCTAAATCCCTTTTCCCACCCCAATCCTTCTACCTCTGTCAATCTGCAATTGTAACAAGCAGTCAGTGGCTGGGACCAAGCACTGCTGGGTCCTGGGTCGTCTCCCTTCCTTGCAGGGTCTGAAACACTCCTCCCCTCCCCTCTCAGGTCGGATCTTTGCCAACACAGACGACTCAGCCTGTTTGCTGGGGATGCGCAAGCGCAGCCTTGTTTTCCAGCCCGTCACCAGCCTCAAGAAGGAGACTGACTTCGAGTAGGTGCCCCTTTTTTTCCTACCCCAGGAAGGATAAACAATGGCTGGGGATGCTCCTGTGGGCGATGCAGCATAGTTCCCACCCAGAAGTGTCACTCCACCCCTCTCTCTTTTGCCCAGGCACCGCATCCCCAAGGAGCAGTGGTGGCTGAAGCTTCGCCCCATCCTAAAAATCCTGGCCAAGTACCACATCGAGCTGGACACCTCGGAGACAGCCCATCTGGAGCATATCACACGCAAGATCGCTATACCCGAGTCCAACATCTAAGAGGGGATGGCTGACACAGCTTCCCCTGTTCTGGAGAGTGACCCTGTGCCACTCCAGGAAACCTCTGGAACAAGTGCTCCCCATTTCAGCTCACACCCCCTGGAAACCAGACAGCACCTCCACACCCTGAGGGAACCCACTGATGCTTTTCCTAAAGCACAGGATTTCTTCAGGGTCAGTTTTGAGTTGGTTTAGGTATTTTATGAGCTTTTGAAAGAGAAAAAAGTTTCTGCAAGTGTTACAAGCTGAGAGTAAGTGGTATGGGTAAAGTCCCCTGGGCATCACTTTAGCATTAAAACTCACAGAATTAAGATGCTTCAATAAACTCATCACTCATTTGTGGTGGCAAGTACTAAATTTGCACCAGCCTGCAAGTAGTCACTGCCTGAGGAAGGCAAACACAGCTCCCACAGCCCCCCCGACACCTCTGGCCCTGACAGCTCAATTTCCCAGCACAACTGGGAGGAATAAAACACACAGAATCTGATTCTCCTTCCCCAAGTTTCTCCCATGAAATAATTGTGACAGTTTGATTTCCCCTTGGAGAGCACAGAGCAGCTCTTTCAATGGATCCTGGAGTATTGCACAGCTTGATGCTTCATCAAGATCCCCCAGAAATACCTGAGAATGGGGTGTGTGAGATGTGAGAGGTGGGCTGGAAGCAGTGAGGGGGATCAAACGGAGAAGTTACTGCTCAGGGACGTGGGTGATCCCAAGATAAATGGGAGAGAAACCCTCAGCTCTGGGGCACAGAGCATCTTGTGCTCCAACTGGGCTACTCCAGAGGGACAGAAACATTTCCTTTGCTCATACAAATAACAGCCCTGCAAAACTTGAGGTGCTCTCGCCCTCTGCAGTGCTGATGCACTTTAAAAATTATAGATAACAAGGGAAAATTGCACTTTTCTGTGTTGAAGGGACACCTGAAGCCCTGTGAACTGCAGACGCTGTCCTGGCTGTGTCACACTGGGGCTGCGGTCAGGATTCCAGCTCACTCCAAAGGCTTCGCCAACAGAATTCCAGCCAGCACGTCCTACAGGATTTCTCTGGTTCTGACAAGACCTTCTCATTATTTCCTGCCTCAGGTCCTTCATAGAAGCAGAGTTTCCCTTTCTCCCTGCCTGAAGAAATCCTTCCTTTCCCCAAGCACTGCCCCAATGCCAAGAAAACAAAGGAAAAGAATGCACATTAATCCAACAGCTGTGATATAATCTGCCATCAGGGAGGAACCGTTCATTTCACAAGGCTGGAATGGAGGGGAAAGCATGTGGGAGCAGCTGCTGAGCAGGCTCGGAGGGCAGAGAGACAACATGGGGCTGTCTGTGGCACCAGTGGATCCCACTGCCCTGCACCCTTCAGGTGGCAGACCAGAGCAGGGTGAGGGCCAGGACAGTGACCAGGGGGAGGAATCCGGTGCAATCAAGTCTAAAACCAAGATATCAACCTCCTCCCTGGCACTGCCATGAGGAAACAGTGACAAAGGGAGGTTGAGGGAGCAGATTGCTGGCACGGGAGAGTCCGAGTGTCTCGGTTTTCACTTAGCTGAGGAGCAGCACATACTCCTTGAGGCAGGTAGGCAAGGGCAGCTGCTCCACAGCCTCAGGCAGGAACCTCACCCCCAGACTGCGGCGCACAGCGTAGCGGGACAAGGTCTGCAGGGTCCCGGGGGCCGAGCAGAGCAGGGTGAGCTTCTCACAGAGCTGCTGATCCCTTGTCACTTCCCAGGGCATGCTCCCATTTTTCCTCAGCTCAAAGTGTCCGATGGCCCGGTGCAGCAGGTCGAAGCACGAATCCTCGCGCTCCGTCCCCAGGCCCCGCACCAGCAACGCCACCAGGCGTGAGATGGGGGTCTGGCCTTTGAGGTTCACCACCCGGACCTCAGCCCCGAAGTCGAGCAGGACACTGACGCTCTCCAGGTTGCCCTTCATGGCTGCCCAGCTGAGCGGGGTGTCGTCGTTGTAGTCGCGGGCGTTCACCAGGGCCCCGTTCTCCAGCAGCACCCGCGCACACTCCGCGTTGTTCTTGAAGGCGGCCCAGTGCAGCGGCGTGTCCTTGTTGCCATCCAGGGCGTTGGGGTTGGCCCCGTACTCCAGGAGGATTTCCACACAGGTCTCATCCTTCTCTGCTGCATAGTGAAGGGCTGTGCGGTTGTAGCCATCCAGGGCATTGACCTGCAGAAAAGGGAGGGAGGTCACTGGAGTACTCCAGCTCCTGCTGGCATCAGGGGAAGCTCCGTGGTTCCCACTCTAGCAGGATGTATTGTCCCTATAAAGGATCTATTCGGCCTAGAATCGGGTTGGGGAATACAATAATGCAGATGCAGTTTTGGTCATGCAATGTAAGAAAGATATTGAGCCATTAGAGAGCAACCAAAGGAGGGCGACGAAGATGGGGAAGGGCATTGAGGGGAAGCTGAGCGAGGAGCAACTGAGGGCACTTGATATGTTCAGCTGGACAAAAGGAGACTGAGGGGAGACCTCACTGCAGGTCTAACTTCCTCGGGATGGGCAGGCACTGATCTCTGCTCTGTGGGGACCAGGGAATGGCTAGAGTTGTGTCAGGGAGGGTTAGGGTGGATCCCAGGGAAAGGTGGGCACTGACCAGGCTCCCCAGGGCAGTGGGCACAGCCCCAAGGCTGACACAGCTCCAGATGTATTTGGATGATCCTCTGGGGCACACGAGGTGACTCCCAGGGACTGTTCTGTGCAGGGCTGAGGGTTGGATTCGATGATCCTTGTGGGTCCCGTCCAGCTCAGCAGATTCTCATAGCTCAATGAAAGAGCTTCTCTAATGAACTTTGTCTAAGCTCTGCGACACCTACACCCCAGATTTAGGGGGTGGGAAAATGAAGCAGGGAAGGGGGAACAACCTCCCAAGGACCAGAAGGAAGCACAAAAAAATCCAGCAAATACAGGTAATATAGATTTCAATTCTTCCTTCATGTTTCCACTGCAAACCCACCTCTTCCTGACACCCCAAAGGGATCCCCTGACATCTCAGCATTCCCTCCCCACTGGGGTGATGAACCTTCCCCTGGTCCCTCTTTGCCCTGTGAGGAGACACAAAACCACAGAATCACAAGATATCCCAAACTGGAAGGGACCCACAACGTTCATCAAGTCCAATTTCTGGCCTTGCACAGCACACCCCAAAATCCCAACTCCTCAGAGTGTTGTCCAAATGCTGCTTGAGCTCTGGCAGGTTCAAACAGGCTGTGATCATTGCCCTGGGGAGCCTGTGCAGTGCCCACCCACCCTCTGGGGGAAGAACCTTTTCCCAATATCCAACCAGCTCAACTTAAAACCATTGGCTCAAATCCCAGGTATTTATTAGCACCCACTGCTGCCTCCTGACTTCCCAGGCCCTTTTTCCAAGAGCCCTTTGCATTTTTATCCTTTACAAGCCTTACCTCTGCTCCTTTCTGCAGCAGCAGCTCCACACAGTCGGCATCAGCCACCATGCAGGCGCAGTGCAGGGGCTTCAGGGTCCCATGCAGACAGTTCACATCCGCACCCTGGAGAGCACAGGGACCACCCTGGGGTCAGCAAATCCACCCCCCTTCCCTGCCCTTTCTCATCGCTTCATTTTTGGGGTTAGAAAAGGTTAATTAGCAGAAATCCCACGGGTTTGTTTTCAGGCCTGCATGGAACCAAGCCTTTCCCAGTCCATCCCAGTATCCCCCAGTAAACCCCTAATACCCCAAATTAAACAAATTAATGGTGGCCCCGACCCTCGCTTGAGGCCGCACCCCCTCGCTGTCTCCACATCAGGGGCCCCCAGCTCAGCCCAGTGCCCCCCAGTCCTTGCCCCTCACCTGTCCCAGTCATGGGGGGCACTCGGGGGCAAAAGGCGCATTAGGTGGGGAACAGGGGGGTTTGGATCCCCACAGACCAGGCTCTGACGGGGCACTTCAGGAACTGGGCCGAGACCTCGGCACTCGGGCCAGGTCCGCAGCGCCCGGAGCACTTGGGGGCTCAGTTGCCCCCCGGAGTGTCCCGGGCCGAAGAGAAGCCCCCGGAGGCCTCTGCCGCGAGCCCCTAGGGTGGCCCGGCCCGGCCCCTCCCCGAGCGCCCCCGGCCCGACGGGGCTCACCCGGCCGATGAGATCCTCCACGTTGTCCCGCGGGAAGGAGCGGATGGCGGCAATGGTGCGGATGAGCCGCTCGGACAGCGAGTACTTGCTTTGGATGCTCTGCATGATGTACCACATGGCGCGGGCCGGGACGACGCATCCCCGGGTGGCCCCGCCGAGCTCTGCCACGGACCCTGGGGCGGCGGGGGGAGCGGCGGGGGCCGCGCCGAGGGAGGAGC
>JAWWMP010000073.1:2052472-2077290 GCA_035047865.1 Dendrocincla tyrannina | reverse complement strand
CCCAGCCACTGAGTGGGTCACCCTGTCACAGAGGGAGATCCGGTTGGTCAGGCAGGACCTGCCTGTCACAACCCCAGGCTGTCTGGGCCTGATCCCCTGGTTGCCCTTCTTTTGATGCAGCCCAGGACATGATTGGCTCTCTAGGCTGCTAGTGCACATTGTCAGCTCTCATCCAGTTTTTCATCCGCCAGAACCCCCAAGTCCTTCCCAGGACTGCTTTCCATAGATAGACTCATGGAACCACAAAATGGTTTGGGTGGGAAGTGACCTTAAAGATCATCTCATTTCAGCCCCCTGCCATAGGCAAGGACACCTTCCACTAGACTAGGTTTCTTGAAGCCCCATCCAGCCTGGCCTTGAACACTTCCAGGGATGAGGCAGCTACAGTTTCTCCAGGAAAGCTGTTTCAGTCCCTCACTACCCTCAGAGGAAAGGATTTCTTCCCAATATCCCATCTATATACCCACTTTTCCAGTAGGAAGCCCTTCCCCCTTGTTCTCTCACTCCTGGGCCTTATCCAAAGTCTCCCTCCAGCTCTCTTGGAGCCCCTTTAGCCACTGAAAGGGCACTGAGGTCTCCCCGGAGCCTACTCTTCTCCAGGCGGGATAGTCACAGCTCTCTCAGCCTGTCTCCAAAAGAGAGTGGCTTCTTTGCCTGATCTCTCTCTCTTCAAGGTAGCTGGACTCTGCTTCCAGTCCTTTCTTGAGTGCATTCTGGCTCCACTGCAGGCCTGATCTGGGTGCAAGGTGTCAGCACGCTGCTCAGCTGTCTGTGTTTCTCCCCAGGCCTATGGCATCGTTTGGAAAGCAATTGACCGCAAGACAGGAGAAATAGTTGCTGTTAAAAAGATTTTTGATGCTTTCAGGAACAGAACAGATGCTCAGGTGAGAAGTCATGGTTGTGATGTGTTCTGAAGTGTGGTGGGATTCCACAGGTATTTTGAAGAGTTTTGTCTCTGGAAGATGATAATTATGCATGTAATAATACAGCCTGCAGCTATATTGGGATAAAAAGGAATAATAAATGTCAAGCTTTCTGTATCCTGGCATCTACAAAAGAAGAGTGGATTTAACCCTCTCAATGAAGTGCATCCTTTGTTCTGCCATTCTCTTGAGGTGATAATAAACTGCTTTTTCTTTATTTCCAGAGAACATTTCGAGAGATTATGTTCCTGCAGGTAATGTCCATGCTCCCCTTCTGTTCTGATTTTTTATTATCTCTGATGTCCACATATTTTCTTCCCATTGTTTTCCAAAATGCAGTGATCAATGATTAATGTTGACAACTCTTTAATTTCTTTTCTGTGCCATCTTGGCAAAGAGCCTTTCAGGGCAAACCCACCTGAATGAAACACTCTCCATTTGGGCTTGTTTTTAGTCTTTCCTGCTCTTTCCCCATTTTTAGCAATGTGTCTTCTGCAGCATCAACAGATAGATTTGCACTTTCTGTTACTTCTTGCTTCTTTATGGACCCAAACTATTTCTCTTAGATTTTAACTGCTGTGATCACAGGGGGCCGGGGGTGGGGGAGGGATTTACATGCCAGAATAGTTTTCCTCCATCACGTGGGAAGCAATTTGATCCCTCAAAAAGTCAGAGTAAAACAAAAAGGGAAGATCTGCCAGGAATTAAGGCTGCCCTTCTTTTGGTATAATTGTCCTTATCATTGGCCTTTTAATTATCTGTCCACTCCTCCTCAGACTTACTGTGTTGAACCATCAATATTTTGAAGTAATGTTGTTATAACTTGTGATTTTCTAAGGACACAAGCGAGACAGTGTTCATGGAGTAGGTTATTACCTAAGACTGCCAACTTTAACTAGGAAAAAGACAAGGGTTTTTTTTAGTTTTTAGTCATTCTTAAAGCCTGAAATAGAAGCTGCAAACTTAAATGCTGAAAAAATAAACAATTCCTTAGAAGTGAATTACCTGTAAGTTAGATCATCTCTGAAAGTGCAGCACTTCTGGAGTAAATGGGTGGAGGAGGAACAGGGAAAAGAACACTATTTCTCCTGAAGGAAAGAAAGTCATTTGGCAGCAGGGGGCCGGGCGAGGGAAGTTAATGTGCCATTCAGCCTGTACATCCATGACTTTTGGTGCGCTATATGCTTAAGAATTTTAGTTTCCCTCCCTGTTTTATACCTCTTTTTTGAGGTTCAAAACCAAGGGATCAGAAAGGAAAAGATGTAAGAAATATTCTGTCATTGGGAAATAAAAGTTGTTAAAGCTGAGGATTAATTGAATGATCCCATCAGGACTGTCAGTGTGTAAACTCCACTTCCCCTGTGAGATCCCTGTGTTAGGTATCTGTGAGCTGGCTGATCTCTCAACAGAGCCAGTGAGTGTCCCAGCCAGCCCTCAGGTAGACATGTTATGGTCGTTTGGCTTTTTAACTATGAATGTTGATGAAAACTATGATCTATTTTCACAATACAATAATTCTTTAACTCAGTAGGAAATGAGAGGTGCATAAAGGGGATTGGATTTTATTATAAGTGGTATAGAGGGAGTTTTAGAACCAATGTTTCAGTAAACAGAGATGATTTTTTAGATTAACTGGCTGGTTTCATAGTATGAAACAAGCTTAAATCCTTTTTTAAATTTTATTTCAGAAGAAGCCTAATGGAGGAAACAGCACATTAATGTTTGTTCTAGACAATAATACAAACTGAAACAGGTTATTATCCCTTTTTATGATTCACAAGTAAAACATGTGATTGTGACAGCTGGGTCTCTTCCCTGCACAGGAATTTGGAGAACATCCAAATATCATCAAGCTGCTCGATGTTATCCGAGCTGAGAATGACAAGGACATCTACCTCGTCTTCGAGTCCATGGGTGAGACTCAACATTGCAGCAGCCACTCAAATCCAGCCTCTCTTAGGAGTTATCCTTGTTCCCACTTTGATAATAGTGTGCTGGTGTATTACATGAATATTCATGGTACAACTACTATTTACTGATGTAAATATATTACTGCTGTAATGTATTTCAGAGACAGATTTACATGCTGTGATTAAGAAGGGGAATTTGCTGAAAGATATCCACAAGTGTTACATTCTCTACCAGCTCCTGAAGGCAACTAAATTCATCCACTCAGGGAATGTCATTCACAGAGATCAGAAGGTATGTTTCAGTCATGGTCTGTATTCTTCACTTCAGTTTTCTGTCAAACACTAAATAAAATCACAGCCTGATTTGGAATGGAAGGGACCTTTCAAAGCACATCCAGTCCCACTCCCCTGCTATGAGCAGGGACACCTTCCACTAGACCAGTTGCTTCAAGCCCCATCCAACTCAGCCTTGAGCACTTCCAGAAATGGGGCAGCCACAACTTCGTTGGGCAGCCTGGACCAGGGCATCCTCACCATGCTCACAGGGATGAATATCTTCCCAATATCCCATCTAACTCTGCCCTATTGTAGTGGTAAGCTGTTGCCCCTTGTCCTGTCACTCCAGACCCATGTCCAAGTCCCTCTCCAGCTCTCCTGGAGCACCTTTAGGCACTAGAAGGAGCTCTAAGGTCCCTCCAGAGCCTTCTCTTCTCCAGGCTGAACACCCCCAGCTCTCCCAGCCTGTCTCCACAGGAAAAGTATGAAAAAGTATGCAAGTACAAGACTAATGAAAGAACCTCAATAATAATTTTCTGCCATTCAGAGAGCCAAACGCTAATTGTTTCTCCTGTGTTCAATGCAGCCTTCCAATATCCTGCTGGATGCAGAGTGCTGTGTGAAGCTGTGTGATTTTGGGCTGGCCCGGTCCCTGTGCCAGCTGGGCGAGGACCAGGCCAGCCCCGCACTGACAGAGTACGTGGCCACGCGCTGGTACCGGGCCCCTGAGATCTTACTGGCCTCTCACAGGTGAGTGAAGGGATGGCAGTCTGTGACTTCTTTACCACTGAGAAAATTTGTTGTCTTAAAGTCTGAAATCTTTCTATTTTCGATGTGACCAGATGCAATGTCATGTCAGCAGTCTGTTTTCTCAATATACGTTGAAACTTCAGTTCTGTAACATAGAAACCTCTCATTAATATGCACACATCCTTCCTATGTTCTTAGAGTGTTCATGGACATATATGAGCAGTGTATCTGTTACCCTTTTTCCCACTAGTCTTATTCTTTATCCCCTTAAACCCACATCTTTACAAAATTTGCTTGAGAACAAAAGTCCTCTTTCCAAATTGAAGCAGTGTTTTTTGACAGACCTTCCAGAAATATTCCGTAATCAAATGTGAAACCAGCTGCCTGTTAGTCAGTCTTAGTCCTTTTTTTGACCTAAAGATGAAAAATCAGAAAAGTAAAAGAGGCTGGGGTATTACCCTGAATTTTAAATGTGGATGTTTTGCAAACTGTCCAATACCCATTGTTTGGTATTTACTTTACTTAAAAATGTAATTTTTAAGTAATTGCAACTACTTTATACATACACTATGCCTTGAAAAGTCAGTTGTTTCTGAAGGTCAGCATGAATCTTCATTCTTCATTTTATGAAAAGGATAGATTACCTTGTTCTGGCATTACCTTTTATATATTGCCTTGCTCTGGCATTTCTCTGCAATATATTTCCTTTATGGTTTCCTAGACTAGCATTTGAATAGGATAAATCTCCTTTCTGTTTCATGCTTGCCAGTCTCATGATTCTCAAATGTCATTCAATTTATAGTTCAAATGTGAGCATTCTTATCTGAGAAGTCACCAAGCATGTTTTCTAGCAAAACAGATCAATGTAGGTGATGTGAATACCAGGCACAGGAAAATACTTGCTTGATTTAGTCCTAACTCTGTTCTATTCTTGTTTATAGTTACACTAAAGGTGTAGATATGTGGAGCATTGGCTGTATTCTGGGAGAGATGCTGCTTGGGAAGCCTCTTTTTCCTGGAACATCAACAATGAATCAAATAGAGCAGATCCTAAGGGTCATCCCAGCTCCATCCCCAGACGGTAGGATTCTGCTGTGGGGAAAGGGATTTAGAGAAGGGATTAAAGAGTGGAAGAAAGCAACCCAACTGTATGAGAGGATAAAGTATCTCTTGTGGGTCATTCTGGCAACTTTCCAAGGAAATTAGAGACTTAATTGTGGATGTTAGTGTTAGAGAAAAATAAGAAATTCAATTGTCTTAGTGCTTCTGCCTCTGTGAGTATTAGAGTGCAGGTTCATGAAGTCTATTGTTAATAAATAGGAATTCAGAAATCAACTTAGGAAATTTGTTAGT
This sequence comes from Dendrocincla tyrannina, assembly GCA_035047865.1. Taxonomy (NCBI): domain Eukaryota; kingdom Metazoa; phylum Chordata; class Aves; order Passeriformes; family Dendrocolaptidae; genus Dendrocincla; species Dendrocincla tyrannina. The sequence goes on along the minus strand of JAWWMP010000073.1, from coordinate 2,072,078 downwards.
AAATATTCCATCCCCCTTCCACAGGTCTCCCATTATGTTTTATGATGGTAATTTCCTATGCTAACATCAAATATTTGCTTTCCTTCATCAACTGTGTAGCTCTAGTAATTCTCATCTTGGTATTAACAGTATGTTTTTATTATTGCAGATATTTTGGCTCTGCAGTCAGAGTACAAGGCCTCAGTTATTAACCACATGAGTTCCCGGTAAGCCTAGGGTGTCTGTGTGTCTCAGATCACCTACTGTATAACCATGGAATCATGGAAACCCAGAGTGGTTTAGGTGTGAAGTGATCTTAAAGCTCATCTGGTATGAGCCCCTGCCATGGGCAGGGACACCTTCCACTAGACTAGGTTGCTCAGAGCCCCATCGAACCTGACCTTGAACACTTCCAGGGACAGGGCAGCCACAGTTTCTCCAGGAAATCCATTCCATTCACTCATTACCCTCACAGACAAGGATTTTTTTCCCAATATCCCATCTAAATTCCCACTTTCCCAGTAGGAAGCCTTTCCCCCTTGTCCTGTTGCTCCCTGCCCTTGTCTAAAGTTCCTGTCTAGCTCTCTGGGAGCCCCTTTAGGCAGTGAAAGGGACTCTAAGGTCTTTCCTTAAATAGAAGTTATTTAAAATATATGGGATTTTATACTGATAAATGTATAAGATACTCTCTTGTTGATTACATTCACAATTATATTTAGGGTTTAAACATGCAAAACCAGATTTTCAAATTTCATCTTCTCATTGAAAATTACAGAGAAATGTGTTTTTGTGGTTGCAAGAGATGAGCTTTAAGGTCCCTTCCCACCCAAACCATTCTAGGATTCAGTGTTTGTGATACATGATGCATGTGAATGAACTCTGGGGTTAGGTGTCACCTTGACATGTTCCCCATAACTCATTCCTACCTTCACTGAGAATTGGACACTCAGAGCTCATGTTATTGTTTTCTGTCTTCTAGGCAGCGAGTAACATTTGAGGAGATTTTCCCATCCTCTACTCCACTTCCTGCCTTGGATCTGCTGAAGAAACTTCTGGTATTTAACCCTGACAAACGGCTCACGGCAGAGGAGGCTCTGCAGCATCCTTATGTGAACAGGTGCGAGTGAGACCAGTGTGCAGCTTCTGATATCTTCTGAGACATTACCAACCTGTTCTTGGCACAAGTTTTCTTTAAATGCATTATAGAAAAAAAAGCAAAGCTAATTCTTCATTTTCTCCAACCCTATTTACACAAGATTGTTTAACAATCCTGTTTAAATTGTCTTAGTCTGTGGTGCTGCTTTCAGGCAGTGAATGGCAAGATGTGTTCTCTTCTTCTTAGATTCCACTGTCCATCCAGGGAGCCCTCTTTGGATTATAACGTGGTCCTTCCTTTGGGTGATGATGTCCAGCTGTCTGTGGCAGAATATCGAAATAAATTGTATGAGGTACTTTCATCCTATTTTCCCAAATCCTATTCCTCCAGGTAACCTGCCATTCTTGCACAACTTAACAAATTCTGTCATTGTGTTCCCCTGTGCTCTCCACACCTGCTGACACCTTGGTGTTTGATCAATCAGTTCCATACTGTTATAATCTTTGAGAGACCTCTAAATCTAAATTCCCACTGGGAAAAGAAAAGCCTCTGAAGCATGATGTCTGAGAAAGGCTGGGTTGGAGGGAAATATATTATGCTGGATCCCACAGTCGTAGAATCACAATCACAGAATGGTTTGGATCGAAAGGGAGCTTAAAGATCTTGTAGTTCCAAAATTATACTTATTACCTATCCTGTGAAATAAATTGCAGATATTTACAAGTATTCCTCTTTGTTTTCATGTTTCATTCCTCTTCTGTATTGCTGCATTAAGTCTAGCCAGCTTTTCTGTTCTGCAGATGATCCTTGAAAAGAAATCAAGGAGCCTTCCAAAGGAGCAAGGGCAGAGAGAAAACATTCAGCTAAGCCAGTCTGAATCCAGCTCACTTCTCCCAAATTTCAGTTCAGTGACTGTACCCACCAGAAAAGTCCAGCAAGAACCAACACCCCCCCTCCTAAACCCTTCACATATGCATGCTGGAGCCACAGCTGGAGTCCAGCCAACAGGATCCAGCCAGAGCAAGGATTTGGCCAGAACTGTGTGTCAGAGATCACAGATCAGTGTGATGATGTACAACCCCATCACACACACCACTGTGCAGAGTAGGTACCACCCTCCTACACCAGGGGATAACACACCATGGGGCATTGTTGTGAGGAAGAGAGAAGAGACTGAGTGATATAAAAGAAATTAGGGGAATTTGCAAAGTAAAATGAGGGGGAGAAAGTGTGGGAGGAACATAAGAACAAGACACTGTTGAATGAGTGTTGAGTGTGACTGTCTCTTCCTCAGTCAGTGTGTTTTGTGTCCTTGCGATTGTTGTTTTACTTTCTGTCATATTTTTCCTTCTGCAGGAAATGCAAATCCTGGTACTGGCATTAGGAGCTTTTCTGCACCACCTCAACAGCCCAGAATTTCCAACAATGGGAAGCTGGGAAGACAAATCACATGGGCAAACACTGGGCTCCCTCCTACAAGTGTGCAGAACCTTTACAATGTGAGTAGTTTAACTTCTAAATGTTAATTGTGGTATCTGAGGTCACAACAACTCCCTGCAGCACTCCAGGCTTGGGGCAGAGTGGCTGGAAAGCTGGAAAAGGCCCTGGAGGTGCTGGTGACAGCAGCTGAACATAAGCCCAGGTGTGTCCAGTGCAGCAAGAAGGCCAGTGGCCCCTGGCTTGTAGCAGCCACAGTGTGGGCACAGGCCCAGGGCACTGCCCATCCTCCTGTGCTGGAAGTTGCTGAGGCATCTCCAATCCTGGAGGTAGTTTTGGTCCCCTCATGATAAGAAAGACATTGAGGATTCTGTCCAGGGAAGAGAATGAAGCTGGGGAAGGGTCTGGAGCAGCAGGAACAGCAGAGGGAGCTGGGTGGGGCTTCACCTGGGGAAAAGGAGACTCAGGGGGCACCTTCTCACTCTCTCCAATTCCCTGACAGAAGGGTGGAGCCAGGGGTGGCATCGGGCTCTGCTCCCAGGGAACAAGGGACAGGACAAGAGAAGACAGCATGAAGTTGTGCTGGGGAAGGTTCAGGTTGGATATTGGGAGAATTCCTTCATGGCAAGGGTTGTCCAGCACTGGCACAGGTGTGGCCCAGGGCAGTGGTGGATTTCCCATCTCTGAAGGGGTTTAACAGCTGTGTGGATGTGGCACTTGTGTTGTCATGGATTAGCTGTGGCTTTGGCAGTGCTGGGGGAACGGTTGGACTCGATGGTATCAGAGGGCTTTTCCAACTCAAATGATTTTGTGAATGCTTCATGATTCCAAGATTCTAATGGATTGCTGTTGCTGAGCCATGAAAATGTCAGTCCTGTCCTCTCTGCTCCTCCCTCTTCCTTGTTATTGGCCATGCTTCCTTGTAAAAGTCATTACCTTCAATGGGCTAATTACCTTTTGCTCCTGCTTTTTCTGTTCCTGAGCTGGCTGGCTGTTGCTTGGTGACTGGTGGCACCTACACAAATTATCACAGGAAGGTTATGGCAGAGGAAGAGTATGGAAGGAGGCACCACAGATTCACAGAATCGCAGACTGGTTTGGGTCGTTCCACCCTGCTTCCATGTGCAGGGACACCTTCCATTAGCCTACATTGCCAGAAACTTCCAAGCATGTCAAGGAGCCCACTTGCAACCCACCTTTCACCCCCTCTCCTTGGGAATTATATCCAAAATTGGTGTGAGAGGAGCCATTTATTCCCCAAGACAGGATTGCGGAGCTTGATGTGTGTGCATATGGCCAATGAGTCTGAAAGAATCTTCAGGGAATTGTGACCAACTTTCTGTGACAGGAAGAGCAGAATAGGGAAGAGATCAGCCAACATGTGTCCTGAGCTTTGTGTTAGTTCCCTGAGAGGATAATGCTGACTAAACCCAAACCTGTGCCCTATTTGCATTCAAGAAAGCTGATTCCAGGTTATTAACTTACCTTGGCTTTTCTTTCTCACATAGAATCCCAGGAACTCTCAGTGTCACACCAAAGATGTTCATCCCCTCCAGAAGCCCAGTAAAAAGATGTTCCAGATCACTGCAAACGTGAGAGCTGCGGGTGATCCAAGAGCATCAATGGGCAGCTACTCCCAGGCCTATGGAACCATCAGTAAATCTGCGCTGCAGAGTCTTCCGATAACAAAGGTCTCCCAAAACCCCGAGCACTGAATGTGGAGGAGATGCTCCAGTCAGGTGAAGTATAGATCATCCCTCAGCTCCTGACTGAGCAGGGACAAGAAGGGAGAGCAAAATACGAGGAAATGCTTTATTCACTGGATAGGACAATATCGCCCTTTCCTCTGGACAAACCAACAGGAAAGGGAATCCAATTCGACTGCCTTCCAGTCTCATCAGTCAAGGGCACAGCATATTTGCTCCCACACTGGTGAGAACAGTCAACACTGTCAGTTCACACTCCTTGTTTGAATTAATGGAAAAAAATTATAGAAAACTGCAATATTCTAACACTTGAGTTGTTTTAGGCATATTCAGGACCCAGGGGAACCTCCTGAAGTTCAGCAAGGCCAAGTGCAAGGCCAAGAAAGTGCTCTCAGGGCTGGAGCCCCTCTGGTCTGGAGTGAGGCTGAGAGAGCTGGGGGTGTTCAGCCTGGAGAGGAGAAGGCTCCAGGGAGACCTTAGAGCCCCTTCCAGTACCTAAAGGGGCTCCAAGAGAGCTGGAGAGGAAGTTTGGACAAGGGCTTGGAGGGACAGGACAAGGGGCAGTGGCGTCTCATTGCCAGAGAGCAGGAATAGATGGGATATTGGGAAGGAATTCTTCACTGTGAGCATGGTGAGGCCCTGGCCCAGGCTGCCCAGAGAAGCTGTGACTGCCCATCCCTGGAAATGTTCAAGGCTGGGTTGGATGGGGCTTGGAGCAACCTGGGCTAGTGGAAGATGGCCCTAGCCATGGCAGGGGAGTGGGATGAGATAATCTCTGAAAGGTCCCTTCCAACCCATTCTGGGGTTCTTCAGCAGTCTACCTAAATGTGGGGGTTTTTTGAGCAGAGCAGGTAGTAACTGTTCTCTGAAGACCATGGAGACCAAACTTTTCACAGATCTTGCAGCCCTTCACTCTGTTTTCCACTCATTTCTATGAGTCTTCTGGGGTAAATACAGTCCATTGTGGTTTATTTTCGTTAAAATAAAGTAGAAAAGCATTTGAAATAGAGGTGGGTTCTACAATATCTAGCAGCTTCCCTACCATTTAATATTGTAAATACTGCAATAATAAATAGTTTATATAGCACCACAAAAAATGTTTGAGTCAGCATTTGCTGTGTTGAGAGGGAAAGTACCTGTTTGTAGGGCTGTCCTCTTCAATGAATAATTGGTCTTTTTTAATATTTTTTTGCTTTCAGAAATCAACGTTCCATGAGATACTATTGCTGGGATATCATGAAGGTGTTACCAGGCTACAGCAGAACTACTGGAATTTTACATTCCTGTTTTAATGTGGATTTTGGATACATTCTCATCATTAACTCGAAGTTCTGTCTCTGTCCCTGAAGTTTTACTCCATCTGTGATAATTGATTGCTACTCCAGAATGTTGGGACTGCAGTTACCAAGGGGATTCAGGTGCTGAATTCCAGCATGTGAGTACCACTGCCATGGGCTGAATTTCCATTTTATCTTTTAGTGCCTAAACACCCAAGGCTACTTAATTAAAAATTAATGCCTTCCCCTTGGTGGCAGGTGTGGTCACTGGAGTCTGGTAACAGCAGGGAGCCTGGAGTGCAGCTCACAGGGAAGTGCAGGTTTATTGCGGTATATTCATAGGACAGGTGTTTCCTGCCTCTCTGAGGTACAGGGTGATGTAGGAATGGCAGTGCCACGTGAGCCTGTGGTGTGGGCAGAGCTCTGGACAGTGGATGGCTCCTGAGAGTCTGAATGCCACTTGTGGGGCACAGAGAAGGGACCCCATTCTGGCGGTGACCTCTCCTGGATCCTGGCCCCTTGCAGTGTGATGGTACAGCATGACAGCCAGGGTCCTCTGTGACCCCCATCCCAAACTGAGAGGAGGCGGGCTGTAACACCAACAAGCTCTTCTTACAATGGCTTTAGTTGCTGCCAAAGGAATTGGTTCTTCTGCAATAGCTGGATATGCCACCTGCAGCAACTGGTCCCCTACCTGTCCCCAGGAGAGCCGTGTCGCTCAGACTCTGGGCAGAAGCACACATTCCACCTAAGCAAGATAAAATCCTAAACATCTAAATAAATACAGCAAAATTCTAAATTGTTAGTATAACCTGTCACTGCAGAAATAATTAAATTCCAAATTTGTTTGTTACAGAATGAGGCTGAAGCATGTGGGTTTGGAAAGGGCTGGGAAGGTGTGGAATGATACATGAACTGCACAAAACAGAGCTAGAATATATATTTATATGTACATAGCTCTCTAGAGCAAAATAGTCTCTGTATTGGCTGGCAGAGAACAACTGTTGGTCATTGCAGTTCATTTTGGGACCCATCAATAACTCACTCTGATTGATTAATCAGAGCAGACAAAATAACTCATTTATGGCCATGGATGTGTATAAAAGATCATGGCCTGTATAGACGAGTCACAGTGTTCAGTTTTACACTAAAAGAGGAGATATTTAGGTGACAGAAATCTTGAAAGAAATCTGTGAAGAAATCTTTCCCTCTGAGGGTGGTGAGGCCCTGGCACAGGGTGCCCAGAGAAGCTGTGGCTGCCCCATCCCTGGAAGTGTCCAAGGCCAGGCTGGACAGGGCTTGGAGCAACCTGGTCTAGTGGAAGGTGTCCCTGCCCATGGCAGGAGTGGAACTGGATGGGCTTTAAGGTCCCTTCCCACCCAAACATTCCTGGGATTCTATGATAATATGGAATGGGTATAAGAAATCCATTTCAGCACTTTTCCCAACTTTGGCCACTTCTTCTATCCTTTTATCCTCTTATTGCTTAGTTTGCCTCCTCATGTTACAACAAAACTCCTCTTCGTTCCTGCAGATTTTTACTACCATTTGTATTGCAATGGAAATCAGCCTCAAATTTTTTTGTTTTAGATCAGGCATTCTTTCTGCACATCCAGTTCCCAAGGTTTTCAGCAAACATTAATCACTAGCTGTTACAGATATGTAAGTTCTATCCAGCCTGCTGCCCTGGGAGCTGGCATCCAAAGTTTCAAAGACTCCACCAGTGACCTGGGCAGCCTGTGCCAGGACTGGACAACCCTTTCCAGGGTTTTGGGAGGGATTTTCCAAATATGCCAACCCTGGCACAGCTTGAGACCATGTCCTCTTGTTCTGTGTCCCTTGTTCCCTGGAAGCAGAGCCTGACCCCCACCTGGCTCCATCCTCCTGTCAGGGAGTTGCAGAGAGTGAGAGGGTCCACCCTGAGCTCCCTGTAGTCCAGGCAGAACCCTCCCCAGTTCCCTCAACCAATCCTGGTGCTCCAGACCCATCACCTCGTGAACTGGAGTTACACTGTCAAGGAAGTCACTACTTGGCCAAGGCAGGATTTTATTTTAGATGCTTGTTTAAACTGAGATTCAGCTGAAAAGACCTCCTAAATCCAGGCTCTTCTCCATCAATAGCACCTCAATGTCCTTTTTATGACCTTTCCAGCTACTTCTTTCAGCTGAGTCCCTAAAGCAAAAAATTCCCTACACACAGAACAAACCCCAAGCAAACCAGACCCCACAGGCTCAGGAACTGGTAAATACAAAAGCTGGGTCTGGGCCACTGGACAAGACTAGAACCACAGATAAGGCCAAAAAGTTGGGTACAATGTTTTGTGGTCTGTAAACCTTCAAAAAGATGCCTCCTGTGTTTGATTCACTGTGAGATACAGAAAAAGGATAACTGTGCCTGACGAACAACATGGCTTTAAACACTTTCTCCAGTTAATGCGTGTGTCTTGTGTGTATTTATCTGTCCTGGCCTGAACTCAAGTATGGAATTTTCTATTTTTTATTTTCTTCTGAAAGTGGAATTGTTTTGTTGGCTGAAAATATTCCTTGGGCATAACAGACTCTCAGTTTTATACAGTAACAGAGACTTCTTTTAAAAAATGAGACTTCTGTGTTGTAAGAATGTTGGCAATTCAATAGTTTTATTTGGAACAGTGTAATAAGGTTGTTTGATACCACCTGACTTTAATGGGCAAACTGTGCCGTTGGAGGACATGTTTCTGCTGGACACATTTCTGCTCACTTACCAAGAAGAGCATTACCTGTGGGGTTTGCAGCCATCATAAACAAGTTTCTTTCTCGTTCCCCTGTGACAGTCAGTGATTAAATGGAATTAAATAGGATTTTTAGGATCATTTTTTGGTCTTGAAGGTCCCCAGAATTTTGGGCATGAATTTTCCCATCTTCTTGTCTTTGGCATCTGTGTCATATTCCTCTTCACTTGGACTCATGTGTTCGTCCTTCTTGCAGAACACCTCAAACCTGCTGTAGACTCGCTTTTCCTTCCGCATGTTCTCCATTTTTTTCAGGAGGGTGTCTCTATCCTCCGACGGCTGCCTCTGGAGGTTTCGTTTCTGGCTTCCAAAGCTCTCTGACCTGTGGATGTTGCAGCTTTTTTCCTTCTCCCCTTTTCTTTCCAAGCTCGTGGTTGACCTGGAGAGGTCAGGGTTGCTGGTGGATGGCAGCTGCTTGGCCAGCTCGGCTCTATTCTTCTGGCTATTGGCAGAAATTTGCTCCAGGATCACCTTGGTGTCATCACGCAGGTTGCTGCTGTACAGGATGTTGGCTGTGGAGGAAGGGAACCTCCCCTGTGTCGTCTGGCTGCTCTTAGAGGGAAGTGCTGCTGTGAATTTGTGGCTTTTTTCTTCCTCCATCGCTTCCTGACAGTCCCCTATGGACGATCGTTTGAGCAACGCTGCCTGCTTGTCACATTTCCCACTCTCAGAAGCAGGTTCCTCCTCCAATTTCTTTTCACCTTTTGGGTTTAAAAGCTGCTTCAGTCGTAGTGACCCTTTTCTTAAAAATTCCATGGGATTCTGCTCTTGTTTTGAACAGTCTTCCTCGGATTTATTGAGAGAGCTGTCAGACCCTTGACTCCTAGACAAGCTTTCCAGAGCTGAGGATGTGGTACTTGTCCTACCTTGTGGTTTCTTCATTTCTGTGTTGACTAATTTTGGAGTGTCTTCTCTGAAGGTTACCCGGTCTTTCTTCTCTGGAAGAGCTAATTTCTGAGTGTTTCCTACAAATATCAGACTTTCCTTCTCAGGAAGAGCAGGTTTGTTCTCAATTGGGTAAAACCGGGATGACAGCTTGTCCACCTTAGTGCCAAGATGTGCCAGGGGATCCTTACTCAATGCATCCCCATGCTGGGGGGTGGCTGAGGCCATTCCAAATGCTCTGTCCAACTCTCCATGCATTTTGTAAGTACTGCAGGAGTCTTTGGAGTCCAGCACCCTGCTCTCCAGAATCTTATATTGCACGGATTTGGTACATTTCTTCTCCGTGTTCTGCGATTCCTCCTGTAGGTAACCTGAAACAGCTTTGGTGTGGGTGACTGTGCCTCGCTCTATGTCCTTGCCCACGGCTTTGTACTTCTCCAGCAGCTCAGCCACTTTGGAGGAGGCAGCTGTCTTGATGGTTTCATTGTCCTTTGTCAACTCACTGGACATTTGCTCTTTTTGGATCATCTGCACTTTTTCTATTGTGGTATTGGGCTGATCCAATTTGGCAGCACTGAAAATCAGAGAGGACCTGAGCCTGGAACTCCTCTGGATCAAGGGATTTATCCTGGACCTGAAGGCATCTGGTTTCATTATCGAGGTTTCTTCACCTGCTCTGTCAGGATCTGCAAATTCTTTGGCACTGTCAATTCCCAGTGGCTTGCTATTGAAAGATGTGGGGGATTTGAAGGCTGGGACAAGGTCAGTGGGGTGCTTTGTGAGGGGATCCCCAAGGGCATCATTATAGGCCTCGGACTCCATCGGCATTGGGAGCCCTTCATCCGGTTCAGACTGGTACGCACTGAGGTATGAAGAAATCCTCCAATTCCGTAACCCTGTTCTGTTTTCCTGTGTGCTCTTGTCATCATCCTGGTCCTCATCCTTGTCCTGTAGGAACAGGCGCTGCTCCAGGCTCTGCTTCTGCGTGGGAGAAGTCTGGCAAATGAATTTCTGCCCTATATTCTGCCTCCGTAACATCATTCCCATTGGGCCGTTGCCTGCAGGGTTCAGCTGGTCAGAGCCATGTCTCACCTCCCTGGAAGAATTTGAGGGTACGTAATCCAGCCGTAAGGGGAAACCCTCCTGTGAGAAACTGGGTTCCAGTTCAGGGTATCGGGGTCCCTCTCCATAGTCTTCCAGTTCATTGAATCCTGGCCTTCCCCCTCGAATCCTCTCAAAGAATCCCTGAGGTCTGCCAGAGAGATGGGGATGTTCAAACTGGTACTGGTAGAACTGGTCCTTCTGGAAATGACTGGATTGGATCTTGAACTCATCCATGTTGTTCATGAACATCTGCCGGGCATACTGCTTCGAAGACGCAAAATTTTCAAATGTTCCTTCTGCAAAACTGTGTCTCTTAAAAGCATCCAATTCTAGCTGCTTGGAACGGAGGAAACCCCTGACCGGATCCATCTGGGAATTCTCCATTTCCACCTTTTTATACATCCGCATGGCTGACCCCTCCACGGTGTGCCGCAGCATGTCGTCCCGCCGAAAATTGGAGAGGAAGTACCTGTCCGGATCCACTCTGTCCATGAAGGAGGGGAAGAGACTGTCATCCCTCTGGAACACCAGTGGGCCTTTTTTGGGAAAGAAAGGCATGTTATTGCCAAAGGGAGCCATGGCAAAGGCATTCTCTGCCTTTGCCAAGACATTGGCTGGAGGAACAAGAGGCTCTGACTGTGCAAACAAGATGCGGAATTCTTCATCGAAGCTGGCCACCAACTCGCCCTGGAAGATGTGCGCGATGCTCCTGTGGATCTTCTCGAAGGACCACATGAAACTACGGAGAGAACAGAAGTGATGGAGATTATTAGCATCATCTAACTCAGCTGACTCCCTTTTTAAAGCATTTGCTCGCCTGAGGGAAATTCTCCTGAATTTTCTGCTCAGGCAGAAATATGGCAAAATAATGACAGAAAATTCCCCTGCAGCCACTTGTTACACACAATTGTTCCCAAACCTCACAGTTATGTATTGATTTCGGATCACATCTTTGCAGAGGATTTTACAAGGCAATAAATAATTTCTATTCTAAAAAGCCAGTCAGTAGTGTCCACAGCCAGAGAGCGAGCTGACAATTATCCTTATGTGAAGTAGGTATTTCTTTTTAACACTGTCACTTATGACCAGGACAACAGTCAGCGTGTGCCCTCTGCACCTGGCAGGTGACACCAGTCAGGGGACCCCAAAGGAAGATGTGCCAATAGGAACCTCAGGAAACTGAGCAAAGGCAAATGCAGGACCTTGCCATTGCGGTAGCATAACCCTTCCAACCCACACAGACTAGGGGGGAATGAACAGAAGGAGCTGGGCTGGAAATGAGGGAGGAAGATGTTCAGTGTTATGGTGTTTGTTATGGCTGCCCCATCCCTGAAGTATTCAAGGCTAGGTTGGACAGGGCTTGGACCAACTTGGTCTAGTGGAAGGTGTCCCTGCCCATGCCAGAGAGTGGGACAAGATGAGCTTTAAGGTCCCTTTCCACACAAACCATTCTGCGATATGATGATTCTATGAGTGGAGGTCAAAATTCATTTGGTCCAGGCTAAGATGCAAATCCTACACTCCATACACTACAGCAGATTCTCCCTGGAGATTACATGGCTCAGATGGCAGCTGAGCACCTCTGCAGCCACCCCCTTGCACAAAGCACCTGAGTCTCTCACCAAAGGGAAGAGGTACCATGACAGGGCTCCTCACCTGTAGTTGCCGCTGAGTACCACCATGCAGTCCACCAGCAGGAACTTCTCCTTCAGGTGCCCTTTGAAGGACATGCCCGTGCGACAGTAGTAGGTTGGGCCAGACACTGTTCTCACCCTCAGGAACTGCAAAACAGAAAGGCACTGACTCAGGTGGGACCCTCATTCCCTCCTCTGCCCCTCCTCCTTCCCCCTCTCCTTTAACCTCCATCCTGCCACCGGGATTATCCTCTAGCTCTAGTGATGCTGTCTGCAGACACACAGGTGGACAAACCCCTTTATCAGCATGTCCTCAGCCTTTACCCCTTGTCGTGCCAGCTCGCCTCTCTTTCTTCACACTCATCTTTCACCACACTCTGGCCCATTTTCCTGTTTCTCAGGTGTTTCCTGCCATACTAGCCCTCTGTGTCCCAGGACACACTTCCCTCAAGACATGACTCAAGCAGGGCAGGTCTTTGCCCACCTCCACATAGTTCAGGTTGACTCTGCACTTGGCAGCTGTATCAAGGAAAAGCTGTGAGTTCATTTCATCCAGCAGGATGTAGACAGGAACTCGGCGAGAAGCAGCATCCAGCACCTCAAACAGCAGATCCACATCTGTGAAAACATCCATCACGATGGCAACCACCTGGGGAAGGGATGCAGGGACACATCAGCCACCTGTGCCAGCTCATGTCCTGACTGACCATGTTCCCCAGCACCTCACACCCCAAAGCTGCACTGTTTCCATCTCCCTTTTGAAACAGGAACTTTCATTCCAACTTCCTTTTGGAACAGGAAACATCCCAATCAAATGTTCGTTTAACCGCTGTGGGCCTGAGAACTGGAAACAGAATTTCTGTTCAGGAAGGTGCACGTTTTGTGTATGAGGATGAAGGAAAACATCACTGGTCCTGAGTGTTCTCTGACTCATCAATCCAATGATTCCATGAATTTTTTGGCCCTATAACCACACTGGATGATGTGAGGAGCTGTTCCCCCCCATACACACACTTCCTTCAAGACCCCCTTGCCATTTTTAGGTAAATTCCTGGCCAGTGTACAGGCAGCCACTATCCAACTGCATCCATGTGCTGATAATACAGGAAGCAGCTTCACAGGTCTACCCCCCTGTTCTTCCCAGCTCCTATCTATGAGTATAAATACTTGAAGGAAAAGGGCATAAGGAAGAAGGAATCAAACTCTTCTCAGTGGTGTCCAGTGAATGGATGAGACACAAACTGAAACAAAGGAAATTCCAATTAAACATGAGAGAAGCCTCTGGGACTGTAAGAGGGTGTTGAACATGGGAACAGGCTGTCCTGTTCCCTTGGAGATGCTCAAGGAGGGAGCATCCTTGGAGATGATCAAGGACGCATCGTGATTGACCCTCTCTAATTGCCCTTCTTTGAGCAAGGCAGCTGGACTTGACCACCTTCAGAGGCCCCATCCAGCCTCAACTGTTGTGGGATCTGTGAACTCTTGGTGCATTTTAGCATGGCCTTGCACGCTGTGCTGTGAGAGCAGAGCAGAGCAGAGCAGAGATATGCTTGGGGGCAGCCAGTGGTGGAGCTGGAATCATCCTGCCCCACTGTCAGGTCCTGGGAGCAAAGTTAAGGGAATTGGCAAAGGACCTGATGTTCAGCCTGGAGAAGAGAAAACTTCAGAGAGACCTTAGAGCACCTTCTAGAGCCTAAAGATGCTCCAAGAGAGCTGGAGAAGAACTTTGAACAAGGGCCAGGAATGACAGGACAAGGGGGAATAGATTCCCACTGTCAGAGGGCAGGGATAGCTGGGATATTGGGAAGGAATTCTTTTTTGTGAGGGCTGTGAGGCCCTGGTACTGGTTTACCAGAGAACCCGTGGCTGCCCCATCCCTGGAAGTGTTCCAGGCCACGCAGGATGGGGCTTAGTGGGGCTTAGATGGTCTAGTGGAAGGTGTCCCTGCCCTCGGCAGGGGGGTGGAACTGGATGGGCTTTAAGGTCCCTTTTCACCCAAACCATGATTCTCTATTCCGGTGCTTCTCTGGCACGTGCATGATTTGACCTCTGCTCTAGTAGGGCTCTCCCTGTCTCACCTGCTGAGCTGCTCGAATCATCCTGCGAGCCTCCTCCTTAATGCTGGGGTTGTCCGGGGGAGGTGGCTGCACCAGGGTTGTCACCTCTGTTCCCCTGAACCCAAAGACCATTGGCCAGCCCAGGTCAAGCTCAGGAACAGCAAGGTCTGAGTTCATGGGCCAGTAAGTCCCAGAGGATCCGTCCATGTCATTGTCCCCCGCAGTCTCTGTGCTGCCCTCCTGGTTGGCGTACTGGGGCTTCTGGAGGTTCTGGATGATGTGATCCACCTCAGAGCCGCAGAGGAAATCGGGGGCTGCCTCCTCTGCCAGGAAGCGCTGGTAACTCTCCTTGCCCTCCTCTGTGAGCACGTCCAGAGCCAAGCGATAATACTCCTTGTAGTGGGGGGGAAGGTAGTTGGGGTCGAGGGGATTGTCCCCCTGCGAGGAGCTTTGGGACCGACGAGCCATGAGGGGAGGGAGAGCTGTAAGGAAATTAAAAGCAGCCATGAGAGTGGTGTCATGACAGCAACACACCATCCTCACAGAGCAAAGGCAGAGATCTGAAGCACATGGAGCAGTGCTGGAGAAAGTTCATTCCAAAGGGATGGGAGCATTAAATTAGATAAAGGTGTGAGTCACTTAACCACTGCCTTCACACAATTAATTGTTTTGGGCCAAAATAAGAAACAAATCAATCAGGCAGCCCTGGGATGAGCAAGGCCTATGCACCTGATTGAATGCCCAACTTTCTCTTTCAGGGTGTGGGTTGCTAAGCTTAAATTTGTCATTTGTTTTAAAGCTGAGTGGTTATTTTCTGCATTCTGTTAAAATTAATTTCCAAATGCTACAAAAATTATTTCTGGTGTGTAATGTGACCCTAAACCAAAAGCATGCACCTGGACACAAGGACACCCTCTGGATCCTTATAAGTTGGGTCTTATAATCACCTCAGCACTTGAACACAGGCAGGGAGTGCAGGCATGCAGGTGTCCTACTGGTGTAACGAAGTCAGAAGGTAGAGGAGTCCTCATGAGATGAATGAAGAAATAAAAAACAAGGGATGCAATCACTTCTTCAATCTCCTGATGTTGAGAAAAATCAGAGCTGAAAGGGCTCACATTTGATATTTGGCAACTGTCAGTAAGAGACCAAATATTTGAGACTACAGATAAATCTGATTTTAAGCAATTTTTGAAAGAAAAGCTTGTCATGCCACACACAAAATCAGTATCTGAGTGATCTGCAAAGAGCTCAGAGCACTTCAGCTTCAGACCCTGAACTAATATAAATGCTGGGATGTTCTTTTCCTGCACCTCTGAGGTGCCAGCAGAGATTTCCTCTTGAGCCCCAAAAAGAGTGAGTGACTCCTGCTAAGTTACATTAATGAGTTTGAGTACAGAGGGTGAGGGTTGCTGCTGTTGTCACTGCCATTCAACAGTGGTAAAAGTCTTTTAATTTTATATTGATTAATATAATAATTTCACTACAGTTATAAATGAAGAAGGTGGATGGAGCTTTAAAGAAGTGTCAGATAATGCTGAGTGTTAGTAGGACCAGAGAAGACAGCACTGCATACATTCAGAGGCAACTCACAGTTGGGAGGGGGGCTGGGGACATGGAAGTTTCATTCCTCACATCCCAAAAAAGGCTGTTTTATGCCTGAACTCCCTTCAGTCTAGAGAAAACGTCTGCAAACTGTGACCAGGGACAGCTGGGCATCTCTGCCTCCAGCACAAGGACTGAAAGGGCAGAAAATGGACCAGCAGGGGGTGGGTTCAAAGGGACACCAGAAAACACCTGTGCTCAGCTGGGCTGATTCGGGAGAACTTTCTTATTTCTCTGCAACTTCCTGACAGAAGGGTGGAGCCAGGTGGGGGTTGGACTCTGCTCCCAGGGAGCAAGGGACAGGAGAAGAAACAGCCTTAGGTTGTGCCAGGGGAGGTTTAGGTTGGACACTGAGCAAATTCCTCCGTGGAAAGGGCTGTCCAGCCCTGGCACAGGTTGCCCATGGCAGAGCTGGGGAATGGTTGTACTTGGTGGCCTCCAAGGGCTCTTGAAACCTGAATGATTCTGTGATTCCATGATTGTAACTCCTTCCCACGGGACGTTCTGGGGTGGTCAGGTATGTAGAGGCAGGACAAAACACTTTTGCACCACCGTACAATTCCTTGCTGGAAAAAAAGGTCAGAAAACACAGGGGTAGTGGGGTAGTTTTTACAAAGAGGAATCTCTTGAGTTCCCCAAGTGTTTGTACTTCTCAGTATATTTGCAAATACGCAGGAAAAACGGTACCGGTGAAAAAGTAAATTTGATGTGAAAGTGAACTGATCTTCATGGGTTTCTCTGAGCTTCTGGGAGAACACAGATATGGAGCTGATGGGGGTCTGGTACCACTGAACACAGCAATGGGGTAAGGTGGATTGCTGGCCTGGGAAGGATGTTCAGGGGGAATCTCCAAAGGATGTTTGGAGGGGGCCTGGAAAACCCTGCATGTCCTGGAAGTGGGCGGTTATTTCCCCCAAAACAGACCCACAAATCTGAGAACCGTGAAACAAAACCCAGAAGTTGTGTTTCTGCCATCATAAGTATCTGTCCTGGTTCTGGAAATATTCTAGGGCTTCAAGCCACCTGGTCTAGTGGAAGGTGTCTGTGTTCATGGCAGGGGGGTGAAACAACATGAGCTTTACAGTCCCTTCCAACACAAACCATCCTGCGATTCCATGATGCTATTAACTGCTGGCATCCTTAAACTCCCTGAGCTGCAACAAGAACTGTACATGTTGATGAATTCTCAGCTTGCATGAAAAATGTTGGTTTACAGATATAAATATATTTATAGAGAGAGATATATATGCGCAGAATTACGGCTATTCCATTAATCTTCCAAACCCTCTCCCTGTCAGATAAAGCAGAAGGGGAGAAGTTACCTGGAACCTCAAAGGTTATTTATTACCTTTTGTCACTCTGATGGACGTGAGCTGAGGTCAAGAAATAAATAAAATTCTTGCTACAGCCCATCTTGCCAAATTCAGCTGGATTCTGCACTTAGCTTGTGGATTTTTTTTTTATTTTATAATTTTGTTTTGCTGTGTTCCAGCTCCTGAGAACACCTGTCTGCAGCTGGCAGAGCCTTGAGGCACTGGGTCACATTTGGTGTCATGAAGCTGCCAATTGCCAGGCTGGGTCTCCAGTTCTAGGTCAAATCATCCACTACTTGGGAAGCAATTCCTCTCCCAATCAGCTGGAAACGAACACAATAGCATTTCTGGCTGATATTTGTGTGCCAAAGGGAGGTTTCTAAGACAAAATTGGGTTTTAAACTCCTGTCTCTTCACTTCTCTCTTAACTAGTTTTTATCCATTCCAAGTGTGTCCTTTATACCAGTGCAAGGCTGGATTTAGTGGAGCATCAGCTGACGTGCCTTAGGGAATAGGAGATGGATTACTCGGTGTGTAGCATTGCCTTGGTATTTTTTTGACCCCAGAACTGTGTATGTTCCATGTATTTGGTTGAGCATTCTGTGCTTTATGCCTTGGTTCCTTTAACAGGAGTTCAGGGAATATTGTGTCAGGTTTCTCTGTTCCAGAGGGACAGGAAATTGGACAAACATTAGGTATTAGTACTCTTCCATAATGGCTGGATTCTCCTCAACTGGGGGCACCTCAGACAAGAGGGACTCCAAGCAGGAGTTGGCTCCTTGCCTGAACTTCACCTGCAAATCTGTTTCCTGCAGCTTCTTTGACCTCAGAAAAAGAAAAATGTCTTTTTGGAATTCTGAACCATCACAACTGTCAAAGAAGCCAAGTCACAAACTGAAAATACACCAAATACAGATTTTCAGCCTGTAACTACTGGTTAATAGAGAATTTTACTTACACGCTTGTGTATTTTATTTAATTAGGAATTTCATATTATGAAGATGCTAAAAAGAACAATGTGTGGCACCTCCACAATTCCCTTGGGGATACTTTTTAAGGGTAACAATATATTATGTGTCCCGTTACAGCCCAGGCACTGAACTGTTGGTGGGTACAAGAGGAGAAGAGCTCACATCAACCCAGCATCTGCAGCTGTACACAGCTGTGTGATGTGCTTAGGCCAAAGGGAATCCCTGAACATCCCTCCTTCCATTTCCATGACAATATTGGAAAAGCAAGACCCTGAAGTCCCTTAGTCCAAAATTCTAGTGCCACAAACCCTGCAGTGCTTCCCCCAGGAGGGAACAGGAAAGCTCAAGCACATCACCAATGTTCTTCACGTCTTCAGCAGTCACAATTTTAACAGGAAGAGCCTCCCATGATGAGTGGGAGAGAACTGCCCCAGCATTGCACAGGAAAGCAAGGGACTGCTGCTACATCTTGCCAATATGACCTGGGAAAAAATTGCAGCAATTGTTTTAGGCTGGATTTTTGAGGAGAACACACCAATACAGGACCTGAGAAGTTCTTCAGTCAACTGAGCACACTGGCAACAATCCCACTGATCACGCTGAAAGCAAATTAGGCAGCAGGGGGGGGAAATCCAATATTTTCAGCACCAAACTGTAAAGTCTTGGAAAAGTCAATATAAATAAAGTATAAACCATAACAAGGGCAGCAATTCAGGTTTCAGGTGTCCACACACAGGTGCTCCATGTCACTTGGGATGCCTGAAGGTACCCGGCCTGGCCTCCAGCTGCTGCCAAGGAGCCTGTGGGTCTCTGCAGGGCTGGTGTCACACCTGCTGTGTTTAGATGCCAAAAGGCACCTAAAATGACCCAAAACCCCCAAGTTTCAGAACCAGGATGCTACTCAAGGGTCAGAGTCACCAAATGCCTGTGTAACGTGCGTACCTGCAAGTCTTGTGTTGCCCCTTAGAGGTGATGCAAAATAAGTGAATAAAATGCAAGGATTCATCTTCTAACAGAGATGCTCACATCTGCCCAAGTACTTTTTAAGTTTTTCTCCCAGACAGTAAAAAATCAGCCTTCTAAAGCCTTCATCCTTAGACCTCAATTGTTTTAACTTCAAGATTCCTTTTATCCTGTCACATAATCCATCCTACCAAGATCCTTCTTTGAACTGTCAATACTTCATACCAGAACTTCCCTAGAGGACAGGCAGTAACTTCAACAAGAGGATGAATCAGATTAGATTTAGATCAGATACTGGAAAGAAATTCTGCCCTATGAGGGTGGTGAGGGACTGACACAGTTTCCCAGAGAAGCTGTGGCTGCCCCATCCTTGGAATTGTTCCAGGCCAGGTTGGACAGGGCTTGGAGCAACCTGGTCTGGTGGAAGGTGTCCCTGTCCATGGCAGGGGGGTGGAACAAGATGAGCTTCCCCTTCCATTCCAAATGATTCTATAATTTCCTTTCTAGTCTCTCTCAATAAAGAGCTCATACACTCAGAGTCTCTCCAGGCTTCCTTCTCACTATGCCTGAACCCCACCTTTTTCACCTGTTTCTGGAAGATCCAGCCATACAATCAACTGTCCATCAACTCTGGAAACCCATTCCCAATACAAAGAGCAGGTAATGTGGAAAACACACAGGAACAGGAACAGCACTTCTGATGTCTCACCACTTCTTGGAGCCAATTTCAGTTCCTTGAGGCTCTGGAATCTCCTGCCCTAGATGGGCTTTGATGCCTGTCAAGAGCCTCAAAGCATTTTGCTGTCACC
>JAWWMP010000073.1:2017398-2051454 GCA_035047865.1 Dendrocincla tyrannina | reverse complement strand
CTTTGGATCTGCTGCTTGTCCTTTGGCTTTGGCTAAGAAAATCAACATCTATTGACCCTTGTCATGGAATCATGGAATGGTCTGGGTGGGAAGGGACCTTAAAGATCATTCAATCCCGTCCCCTGCCAAGGACAGGGACACCTTCCACTAGACCAGGTTGCTCCAAGCCCCATCCAACCTTGCCTGGAACACTTCCAGCAATGGAGCAGCCACAGCTTCTCTGGGCAGCCTGTACCAGCACCTCACCACTCTCAGAGGGAAGAATTTCTTCCCAATATCCCATCTAACCCTGCCCTCTGGCAGTGGGAATTAATTTCCCCTTGTCATGTCACTCTTTATTAAAAGTTCCTCTCCAGCCCTCTTGGAGCCCCTTTAAGCACTGGAAGGGCTCTCAGCTCTCCCTGGAGCCTTCTCCTCTCCAGGCTGAACACCCCCAGCTCTCCCAGCCTGTCTCTAGAGCAGAGGGGATCCAGCCCCATTATCTGTTACAGCATCACTTCACACATTCTAGAAATCTGTTATCATTATTTGGCATTTCATTAAGTTCTCTGCTATCCTAAGCGATAATTCCATGAAATCACATCCATAAATTTAGAAGTATCAAGAACACCACTCATGATCAGAACCTTTTGAATCAAACCTGCAAACTTCAGTTCCTCCCCAAGAAATCCTTCTCTTAATACAGTGGCTGGGGCAAGAATGAGCACAGACACATACACAGAAGGGTATGGAAAAAATCTGAGTTGGAAGGGACCCACAAGCACCATCAAGTCCAGCTCCTGGCCCTGCCCCAAGAATCCCACAGAATGAAGGAGGTATGGGTACCCTGGCTCTTTGGCACTCTCTTTCACACACTAATTTGGTCTGGTGGTTGGGTTTTGCAGGAGGAAGCTGCAGGAGAGCAGAAGGCAGCTCTGTGCCTGTTTGCAGTAACTCCTCCTATGCTTGGGGGCAGTGGATAAAGGAGAGCACGAAGCAGCTTGTTGGAAACTTAAAAAGTGAGAGATGAAGGCTGATAGAATGGGCTGATGAGAGGCAAGATTCAGGTCTACTCCACCCGTCTGTCTGGGCTGTCCCAAAGACACTGGGTTGGCTGCTGCTGGCCCAGTGCATGGAGAGTCCTTAATGGAATCACTCCCCTCCTTGGCCAAGAAACCATGAGCGGGTGAGGAACAACAGGCAGAGAGGAATGAGCATGCAGACCTCGGGAATCCCCGTGTTATTATCAAGGAGGTTTTGAGGTGGGAGTCTCCAAGGGAAATATTCCTTTGGTTTGGCCTGATGTCTGCTTCTGTCCCCATCAGTGTAACTGGGAGTGACTTTACTGGCTGTGATACCTGTCACACACATTCGGTTTTGTGACCCGCAAAAGCTGTCAGACTCCCTTAATATTGGGAAGAGTCAGCACTGATGTGATCACAGCCTGCAGCTGCCTCCACACAGAAAAACACTCAACCATACGGAATATTTAATGCAAGGAAAAGTGGTTGACAGATGAAGCTGGATATAGAAACTCCCCCTTTACCTCTGGATTCACACTCAGAGCAGAAACTGAGGAAAGCAGAGACCTGTTGACTTCGGCATTTGCTCCCTGTCCCTATTATGTTCCGTTCTGATGAACTTCTGTTGGTTTTTTCCTAACAGAGCAGTAGGAAATCACAGTTTCAGCCGTGCTGTGATCACCACAAAGCCCTATAGATTAAAATAAATAAATTAACAGGACCTGCTTTTCTGCTAAGCCTTTCTGCCAGGTGTGAATCAAAGGTGCTGGGCTGTGTTTGCCCAGTCTTAGCAAAAAGGAACTGGCTCAGCATTCCCTTTCTCTCTCATCTGCTGTGCCTGGTGCCAGCCCTACTGATGCCTCAGCACCTGGGGCTGGCTCCATCTACCTCCTTGGTGCTGACTCCAGTGCTTGTTGTTACGTGTTCTGCCTGCACAGCCAGTTCCCAGGCTGCCTTGCTCAGGTGATCCTTTCCCTGGCTGGACCTGCTCCGCTGCTTTGGGACACTCCCAGGAGCTGAGGCTGCTGAAGGTCTGTAGACACCAAGGAAGGAACTGCCTGGGAAGAAGCAGGGCTGGATCCCTTTGTCTGGAAAGGGCTGGGAAGACCTAATCTCTGCCCCAGACTGCTTATGTGCAAGTACAGGCACAACTTCCAGGGCTTAAACACCTCATCTTTTCATACAGGCACAACTTCCAGGGCTTAAACACCTCGTCTTTTCACTGCCCTGGATACCACCAAGAAGAAAAAAGCAGCACAGAGTATTCTTTAGCCCACACCCTGCACAGCAAGCCACAAACCCCTCCATGCTATCAATGCTTGAAGGACTTCCACATCCTGGGCAAGAAATAAATCAAGGCAAATTTGATCCTTTTGATGGGCCTCAGCTGGCCCACATACCATGTTTAGTGGCATCACTAATGTCTCTTAGGGTAGGCTGTAAAAAACCCCCATGTTTTCAAATGTCTCAACATCTGAAGTTCAGAAATCATTTTTAAAAAAAGTTATTTGGCCTGAAAAAATAGAAAAGATCCTGTGAAAACAGACTGCTGATGTTCTGGGAGGGTTGGGTTTAGGAGAGGACAACAATCCCTGAGGTAAAACGACTGGAGCAGACATGGTGACAATGAGACATGGAAAGTATTGGTTTGCTCTCAAGAAAACGTTGTACTTGGTAAATGATTTGGGGAGGGACCTGTCTCCTGGAATATGGTTTAAGGTGTGGGGTTTTTAATTCTGCATGGTGATGGAAGGACAACCAGTGCCTTCTCATCTTGCTGCAGCAGAGGAAGAACCTGTATGAACAGCGAGACTGGCTCATCCTCTCCAGAAGTTATTCCTGCATGTGCTCGCTTTCCATGCTAAGGGTTGGACTCCTGAAAAGGATCTCTTAGGTTAAGGCCTCTCACTTGCCAGTCTCACAGTGTTGCAGCACTTGTAGTTTTGAAGTGTACCGCAGTATTTCCTGCTTTAGCCAGAGCACATGGGCATGGCATTGTACAAGAGCTGGGGCAAAGAGAAAACTGGCCAGAGAAGCTGTGGCTGCCCCATGCCTGAAAGTGTTCAATGCCAGGCTGGCCAGGGCTTGAAGCAACCTGGTCTAGTGGAAGGTGTCCCTGCCCATGGCAGGAGAGTTGGAACAAGATGGTCTTGAAAGTCCCTCCCCACCATTTTATAATTCCATGAAAATGGATGCTGGACACCTTCCCATGAACTGCCCTTCTCACCAAGCAGGGCTCAGGCATGTTCCCCAGAACAGCACGGTGAAATGTGGGCAATAAACTGGATTAGATCCTTTTTTTAGGCAGAACTGCCTCTCCCAAGTCCTAAACCTTATTTTTCCTCTTTCCATTCTCCATTTTCTGCTGAGTCTTGCTATGTTCTCATCCTCAGTATCCTCTCAGGATATCCTCTTAGTCCTCAGGTAGTAGACTCAAAGCCTGAGTTACTGTTAAAATGCCAGATTTCAATTTGTTATTCCTGTTACAATGCCATGTAAGGCACCACAGGCCTTTTCTTTTGATCATCTGCTGAGCTGATCACTCCATGTGAATACTCTGAGTGAATGTCACCCCATTTTTTCACTCCTGACGGCCTTATATGGATCTCAGTCATCATTAAAAAAAAGACAGTATGTCTACCTGCTGCAGTCTGGGAGTTTCATCAGAAGTCATAGCCATCAGATGAGAAATTGCTTCAATTAATCAATTATTCACTGAGCTTCCAGAGATCACAGCATGTTCACACTTGTAGTAGCTGAACCTGATAAATGGCTCCATAAATTGTTTCTGTGTCTCAGGTGAGTAAGGAATGTCCTGAATGCTGCAGACATGTGGCAGAGTGGAACTGGGAGCCTGGTCTGCATCTCAAACACCCACTGGACTCTCACTCACCTCTGTTTACCAGTGCAAGGGATCCCACAGAACATTCCTTGCTGCACAATCGGGAAATTGGCCAGACATTTGGAATGTCCAGGGGATCTTCCTGCAGGGCAGAGGAAGGGAAAAGTGGCAGAAAAATTACTTTGTAATTTTCCTTGTGAAGTGGTTATTGAGACACCTTCAATGTTACAGCCTGGCAGCCTATCATGCATGTCAACATGTCACCCTTCACTGTCCTGTGCAATGACAGTATAGGGTAGATGGGGAAATCTGAGCTGTGGGGAGTCACCAGGACACAACGTGATCTTTACAGCTGCTGGAAATGAAATATCATCCTGCATGCAAATGTTGTCTCTTAGAGAGCAGATTACTTGAATAATCATGAAATCATGGCATCCTTTGGGTTGGAAAAGCCATATAAGCCTATCAAGACCAACCACTCCCCCCGCACTACCAAGGCCACTACTAACTCATGTCCCCAGGCACCACATCTGTGATAGCAATGCTCATGCCACACTCTCTCCTTCAGCCAATGCCTTTCCCTGGATTTTAGTCACAAGATACAACGAAGTCTAAACCAGAAAATTTCAAGAAAAGGACCAACAAGTGCAAGGTCTAATTTGGTGAAGGAGAGTCACATTCTGCCTTTGGCTTTTATTTCCCCTACATCCTGATTTTAGAAATGCACTCATCAAACTCTCTTCCTCATTAGGCCTACAAAAATCCAGTATGTGGGGCCTCATAAGCAGTCCAGAAATGTTCCACCTAACTATAAAATGCAAAGACATCCAATTCTGCAAGTTTTGGAGGTGTATTTCAGTTGCTTGGGAAGTTGTGATTGTCAAAAATATTATATCTGAAAAATCATGGGTCAGTCTGTCCTGAGCCACGACCCTGCTCTGGCACAAACATAGACTGTGGCATGTGACATTTCCACATTAACAGAATCTCAGAATCAGAGACTGGCTGGGGTGGTGGGGAAGGGATTTTCAAGCCCATCTTGTTCCACCTCCTGCCATGGGCAGGGACACCTACCGCTAGACCAGGTTGCTCCTAACCCCAGCCTGGCCTTGAGCACTTCCAGGGATGGGGCAGCCACAACTTTTTCCTTTGACATGCCAGTTCCCCTAAGCCACACAGAGGGTAACTTTTTTTGCCCCCTCTGAATACTCCTATTCCCACTGCCAGGTGACAGCAAATCTAGCTCTCTCTTCATCTCTCAACTCTAAAGCCCCTCAGGTAAATGGGAGTGAGAACAAAATCTAAACAACCTTCTCTCCCCAAACTAGAGCCTCCTTGTGTCCCGCTAATGGGGTTGGGGCATGCTGTGGTCTTCTGCCTCCTGATCCAGGCAAAATGTGCACAAAGAACTGAGAAGCCGTGTTTGGCCCTCCTGTCACTGCCACTGCTCTGGTTTGGGGTAGTTTGCTGTTACTGACGTATTTTTGGCCTCTCTTGCAGCTGAGCTTACTGCAGCTTTCACAAATTAGATGTTTTTGGCAGCAGAAGGATTTGATCAGCACTTCTGTCCCTGCACAGGTGCCTCTTTCTGCTCTAACTGTCCTAGAAAATGGAGAACCTGGTCCTCAGGCCAGGAAAGAGCCATAATTGACCCCTGCTGACCTCAGTCAATTTAGAGTGAGGAACATGGGACCGTCCCCTTCCTCTGCTCACACACAAATCCTAAGGTCTGTCAGGCTCACGCCTGTGGAGAACTCAGTGGGTGTCAGCACGTGTGCCTGTGCACGTGTGTCCACGCACATCCGTCAGTGGTCCTGCCTCTATGTGCACGACTGTGTCAGAGCTCACGGGCCATGTTGCTGCTCCGCTGCACACCCAACCCACGCACACAGAGAGCAGGGTTCTTGCACACTGCAGCCGGCAGCCCTCCCAGCACGACCACCCGTGATATCCCCTCTGTCCCAATCTCCTAACCACACATCCCTACAGCATTCCTGATCCAAGGAGGCCAGCTCAGGCTCTGTCATGGGGAGCTGAGTCAGGATGCAAGACTCTTCCCACAGACTGAGGCTGAATTTGGGAATATCCACACCCTGGAGATTTCTCAAAGGGGATAGAACACTGTTGCATGAAACATTCAGGGAGCAGTTTTGATCTGAGGACAGATGGGTCCCTTCCCTTGCCATCCACAATCCCTGCTGCCAGCCCTGGAAAATTCTGGATGCCTTCCCTCACCATCCCCAGTCCCTGCTGCCAGTGCTGTGGCATTCTCCCTCCCCACCTGCTTCTCCCATCTTCTCCCGTGTCTCTCCCTTCTCCCTATCATGGTGTAACTGGGAGCTCCTGCCACTGGAGCCTTCCTGCGTAGAAGCAGCCACCTCTGGCCCACAGAATGTCTGCAGAACTCCCTGTCCCACATCCCGGATGCCCAGCCCTGCACACAGGAGCAAGACAGGCCCTCCCCAGCCCCTGCCTTCCACCTCACGCAGCCATGAAGGTACCCTGTAGGTCCCTGCCCTTCTCCTACCTTCCCAGGTGAGCCGGGGCAGCTGGTGGGTCACTCTCTGCTCACCTGGACGTGCCTGCAACCTGATTCACCTGGGAGCCAGGAGAGCGAGGCTCCACCCAGGGCAGAGCGGGGGTGAGTAAGAGCGAGAGAAAGGCAAACTCTGGAGAGCTGTTCCCTCCCCAGGCGCGCAGGGAGCCAGAGATAAGGGCTGCGCATTCCTGAGCCGCCGGAGGCCTCTCCCTTCCCGTCTGTCCCGAGCCTGTCAGACCAGCTCGGGGCTGGCAGCGAGGCCAAGCGGGGTCCCGGGCACGGACCCCCTTGTATCAACCGGACCCCCAGGACGGGCCCGGGCACGGACCTTGCGCCCCCCGCGGCCCGCAGGGACGGGGCGTTTGGTCTCTCGGGCACTTCTTGTGCTCTGGGGTCTGCTCGGGGCAGACGAGCAGCAGCTCCTGGGCAGTGGCACTGTGGCAGCAGGAGGGTCGGGGGCAGCAGCACCTGCGGCCACATCTCCACAGCGGCGGGACCGTGCCCGCCCTATGCCGGGGGTTGTCGTGAAGGGGGGTCTGAGGCCGCACCCGAGGCCTCCTGCCCCACCGCTGTCACTGTCGCCGCTCCCGGAGCCGAGGCCCCGCGGGCGGGGAAGGGTTAAGCGAGATTCCCCGCAGCCCCGGGCGTGGCAGCGCCTGTTCCACCTTTCATGTCCCAGCTCGTCCCGCCCGGCAGCCGCCGCCGCTGTGAGGGCCGGGCCGGCGGTGACTCAGGCGGGGCGGGGGCGGGAGGGAGCGGGGCCCGGGCGGAGGGGCCCGGGGGGCGGAGGGACGAGCCCCCTGTGCTGGCACTGCGGGGGCACCTCGGACCCTGGGGCAGCTTTGGCCCCCTCACGATAAGAAAGACGTTGAAGGGCTGGAGCGTGTCCAAAAATGGGAAAGGAACTGGGGAGGGGTCTGGAGCAGCAGGAGCGGCTGAGGGAGCTGGGGGGCTCAGCCTGGAGAAAAGGAGGCTCAGAGGGGACCTTCTGGCTCTGCAAGTCCCTGCCAGGAGGGGGGAGCCGGGGGGGTCGGGCTCTGCTCCCAGGGAACAGGGACAGGAGCAGAAGGAATGGCCTCAGGCTGTGCTAGGGGAGGGTCACGAGAAAATTCTTTCGTGTAAAGGGCATTCCAGCCCTGGCACAGGTTGCCCATGGCAGGGGTGGAGTCCCTGTCTCTGAGGGGATTTAACAGCGTGTGGATGTGGCACCTGGGATGTGATTAGTGGTGACCTTGGGAGTGCTAGGGGAACAGCTGGACTCTGTGATCACCATCGAATCATGAAATGGTTTAGGTGGGAAGGACCTTAAAACTCATCCAGTTCCACCCCCTGCCGAGGGCAGGGACACCTTCCACTTGACCACGTTGCTCCCAAGACCCGTTCAACCTGGCCTAGAACAATTCCAGGGATGGGGCAGCCACAGCTTCTCTGGGCAACCTGTGCCAGGGCATCACGACCCTCACAGCGAAGAATTCCTTCCCAATATCCCATCTAACCCTGCCCTCTGGCAGTGGGAAGCCATTCCCTCTTGTCCTGTCACTCCAGGCTGTTGTCTAAAGTCCCTCTCCAGCTCTCTTGGAGCCCGTTCAGGCACTGGAATCATAACAATTCATCAGTTCCTTGGCTTCTCTTCTTGTGGACAGAGCACTTTTGCTCTCTAATGGAACGTAGTATTTTCTTTGATTATGTACATCTTTTAGATAATGCCTTTTCTGTCATTAGGTAACTGCAAAGGATCTGTTTTGAGGCCCCAGAATTGATGACATTGCTGGTAGTGTTGTGGTTATGATACAGGTATTTAAGGCAGGATTTATAAGACTGAACATTGCTGACTGCTGTGGAGGTGGCTGCCATCAGGGCCAGCTATCCCATATATTTTGGAATGGTGTCGCTACGTCCATGGGTGCAGTTCAGACCTTCCAGACCAAATTGTGGCTGAACCTCACTGAGTATGAGGGAGCCAAGCCATCTATCTGATATCTCAGATACAATTTAGGTTGGATAAGCAGAACTAGTCTGAAGCTGCAATTCAGAACAAGATGAACCCATACTGCCTGTAAGGAAAGTCAGTTTCAATATGAGTTTGGGGCTTTTCCTTATATGATACTGACACATAAGTTGGTGAAATTCCTCAGAAAGTCAAGCCTAAACTGTCTCACTAATTTTTCTACAAGGGTTCAGTGTGTGGCTTTACAAACCTTTTATTCCTTAAATAATGATGATTTGTAATAGAGTCTAAAATGACTTGTAAAGGCACTTAAAATCCGTGTGAACTTTGGATCTAGATTCTGTCAGCCAGCAAGGGCCTGTGTGAGTTATTCTGGGATGCTGTTATTTGAGGGAAATTCCAGTAAAAATGCATTGGTCTTCAATCTGTGGTCAGAACAACTCCCTACACTCATGTTTCAGCCTTTATGTCACACCATACAGAGAATTTAATCTACTTCATTAAGTGTCATAACTTGCATTTGACTAAAGTATTTCTCAGTAATGTCACTACAATTATCATCTGTCAGTCTTATAAAGAGAACATTTGAAAACTCTCTTCTCTTTTGCCCATCATTTCAACTGTATTTGTGGACATTTATTGTTCCAGCTTTTCAAAACTTACACTCAAATCTGATGATGAAACTGGACAATTTTATTTTCAGTTTCATATTGCTGTATACACAACTAAATGACGAACATTTTATTAGAGTAGGTTTGACTTCTCTGGAGCCAGTTTCTGTTGCACTCCTGAGTGAAAATTACCTGGAATAGCTGATTTCAAGGCTATTTCCAACAAAATAAAAAGGCCTTAATCATCACACTATAACGAAATGGGATCACCTGCATCTTTCCACTTGGGAATTAGTAATAAAATTTTGCTGCTTTTTCTGTTCTGAAGGTTGGTTGTGTTTATTTTCCTGTTCTATTTCCAAAACAATATTGGTTATTTTACAGAATCCTCATTCATGGATGCAGTGTACACGTGTAAATGGTGTTTGTTTGGTTTTCCCTAATTACAGTGTGTGTTTGCGTTGTTACACTGGATTAGGGCAGTAATCTGGGTAATTACTGTTTGTCACCAGTGTCTTACCAGGCTCCTTCTGCCACAGTCTACAAACAAGGGACATTAGTGCCCCAGATTGCTGATCTCTGGGTTAATGATATGGGATAAAACAAAGAGTATGGAATAAGTGTGAGACCAAATTTCAGATTGTGGCAGCTGCTCCAGCTGTGACAGAGCCAGCAGAGCATGGCAGTGAACACCTTGAACATGTGGGCAGCTGAGAGGGCTTTGCTGCAGTGCTGTCCTCAAGAACCAACCCAGCCCACAGGTGTCAGTCAGGGCATGCTGGGGTACGGCTGTGGCCCCCAGTTGTGGCAGCAGCCTGAACAGGAGCACTGTGAGGAGTCCCAGCAGCAGTCAGGAGGGGATTGCACAAATTTCTGTCCTTAAGTGCCACAGAATTCAACAAACATGGATATAGCACTCGAGGACACGGTTTAATGGTGAACATAGTGGTGGTGCTGGGTTGGTGGTTGGACCTCATCAACTTAAAGGTCTTTTCCAACCATAATAATTTTGTGATTCCATGATTCTAAAACTGAACCATGGAAATCTGATGGGAGCTTGGCTTTCAGCTTTCAACTGAAAGACATTAGGTTTAGAGTGGATATTGGAAAGAAATTCTTCTCTGTAAGGGTGGTGAAGCCCTGGCACAATTTGCCCAGAGAAGCTGTGGCTGCCCAATCCCTGGAAGTGTTCCAGGACAGGTTGGACGGGGCTTGGAGCAGCTTGGTCTAATGGAAGGTGTCCCTGCCCATGGCAGGGAGTGGGACTGAATGGGCTTTGAGGTCCCTTCCCACCCAAGCCATTCCATGATTCTGTGATTATCACACTTTGCTCCTGGCTCCACCCACCAAGGAGCCATCAGCTCTCTATGATCACCGACAGAGTACAAGGAAGAGACACAGTACCTGCCCCAAAGGCACCCTGAAGAGAGACAAGGTGACCTGGAAAACAGGAACTCGTGCTTGGAATCCCTTCTTTAGCAGTGCAGATCCCTGGGCTCTTTGATAATGGAGAAGGCAGTGAATCCTCCCCTTGACTCCACACTGGTGACTCACCCTGGCTGCCACTCTAGGTTTCATCTGTTCAGGCTCTGCATTTGTACATATCAGATTATCTGGGTTAAGTGGAGCTTTGCTTTCTCCCTTTATCTGTCTGCTCTGAAGCCGTGTAACATGATCTGCCTGTTTGTATGCCAACTCAGAATCAAGAAGTCCCAGGTACTGACTGGCACTGAGCACTGAGCTGAGTTTTTCTGCAGTGACCACACACTCAGTGTGTCCCTGAACTCAGAGGCCCCCAGTCCTGATTCATACACCCTGCTCTACTGACAGCAGCGAAGTCTCCTCGGTGGTCACACAAGTCATTGCCCTCTAGTTCTTCACAGTGACTTTTTATTGTAAAGAACCTTGGAGAAATCCCACATTATTCTAACAAGCAGGTCTGACATCTGAACTGTGGGAGTGGGAACAGAAATATAGCCTTGCACAGTTTCATTATTAGAAACTGTTCATTTTTTTTAGTGAAAACTGCCTCAAATGGATGGGGTAAATTGGGAATAACCTGGGAAGAATCACTGTTGTATTTGTACTGTAGCACTGCTGGAGTACCATAGGGGCAGCTGGGGCTGTGTGGGTGTGGTGTTGGGTTTTGCAGGTTTTTTTCTCACCAGTGTTCAGCTCCAGTGGCCATCGTTTCTGTCTGGGGAAAAACGCAGGAGTGACCTAAGGAAGGTCCTTGGGATCAGGTCACCTGGCCTTAACCTGTGACTGAACTGGTGAGTCCTCAGTGCAGACCGGGGATTCAAAACATCCAGGAAGAACTGGTTAAGAGAAAACCCGTTATCTGCTTGACTGGGCCAGTTAACGCCTCCCCACGGAACGGGGATCTCCGGCGCCGGGGCCCATCCCTCCACTGTCAGTGTCTCTATCTTCAGCCACAGGAGTCACCTTTTACTTTCTAATCCAGACATTATTTATACAAACCAGTATTGCAGAGAAGACAATCAGATTTGCCAGTCAGATGCACGGCGTCTCCTCTGTCCTCCCTGAAAAGAGAAACAGCCTCGCTGCGCAGCGAGTCCTGGTTTAGAATGTTGCTTTAAAGGAATTAAATAGCTGAGAATTCTGCAGAACCGCTGGTAAGTGGCTTCTGTAGGCGAAGAAACCGCACCTTTTTATTGCCGGGGACGCAGGACGGGCCCGAGCCCTCCATGTGCACCGCCCGGAGCTCCCGGGACCCGTTTGAACCCGCCGGCAGCGAACGCGGCCCCGCGGCGAGAGCGCGGCGCAACCGGAGCGCCCTCCCCGCGATCCGCCCCGGGGCCCTCCCCTGCCCGTCACCGTCGCGCTCCGCCTGCGTCACTTCCGGCGTCGCGGGCCGGCGCCGCGCGCCGCGGGGCCCGCAGGGTTCGGTCCGGCCCTGGGCGCGGTCCCCTCAGGCGCCGTCCCCTCAGGCGCTGCCGGTGCCCCCTCAGCCCCCGGTCCCTCCACGCGGCCTCTCTGCCCCCCAGGGAGCCGCAGCGCCTCGGGGTCGCCGGCCACCTCAGTTAATGTACATCGACTCCCGCTTCCGCGGGGTGCGGCTGAAACGGACCGCCAGCCTGAAGTCACCCCGCGCGCTGTGACCCCGAGCCCGGCCCCGCGGGCAGCTGCTCGCTGTGTGTAGGATGGATGGTCCGGCTCTGCCCTGGGCACCTTGTTCAGAAGGATCGTGGGAGAGACTGGGTCCAAAGCTTTACTAAAATTAAAAAAATTGCCTGCTGGCTTCCCTCAGTCCCCCTGACCGGGTGATCTCCCCACGTGAGGGAGCGGAGCTGGTTGTCGGCTGGTTGGACAGGGCTTTGCTCTGCCCACAATGGCTGTGCCTGCCCTGCCCCGGGAAGTGTTCAAGGCCAGGTTGGACGGGGCTTGGAACAACCTGGTCAAGCGGTGGAAGGTGTCCCTGCCCATGGCTGGGCGTGGGACTGACCTTTAAGGTGCCTCCAAGCCAAACCATTCTGAGATTTTGTGAACCCGTGCTGGGAAATGTTACCACCTGCTCCTGTCCCGTTTCACCCAGAAGTGCTGTAGTTCTCAGGTTGCTTTGGCCAGATAATGATTGCCCAGTCCTTTAATTCAGTTAACGACATGCTCCTTTCCTGTGGTTATGATATGGATACATTCATAATATTTGGGAATTGGTGAGGTGAGGACACCAATGCAGGGAAACATCCATGTAGGAATGTCCATTGCCACGCCTGTGCCCTGGGAACATCACTGTACACTGAAGACCTTATAAAACTCTCATTTCTGTTGGGCTGGGTTTTTTTCTTTCGTCCAAAGTGTGCAAAATTAAATAACTTTGACTCCTGTAAATGTTTCTTCCTGTCCTCAGAGAGTAGAAAAATGGGTAATGTGAAAAAAGAATGTGAAGTTGTGTCATCCCACACTTATTTGTGCTGGCCTCCTGCAGGGACCCAGAGCAGCACTTTGGGTACCCCAAGTAAATCCTTCTCAGCTGGATCTCGTGGAGTGCAGGAATTCCTCATACAGCAAAAACTGAGGGGGTGCAGCAGCTGATAGTCTTGTAAGGTCCAGAATTTCTGCAGTGTCTGCTAAGGTCACTTTTTTTTTTTTTTTTAAAGTGGAGATCCATTGGGAAAGGCTCAGCCAGTATCAAAGGAGCCGGTGCATCCCATCTGTTTCCATCCCTGCTAGTTGGGGTGAGTGACGACTTTGTAATAAAACTTGAAAAAATTTTTCTAACAGCAGCACTGGGACTGTCCCTGTGCCCAGTTCAGGTGTCACCAGGTGAGATGGGTGTCTCCTACCACTGTCTAAAGTGATTTATAATCAGTGAATCATGGAATCATAATTCTCTGATTCTGTGACTGTCCCAGGGTCTAAAGGTGGAGTCGCCTCTCACCTCCCTCATCACTTAAGCTGTATTTAGTGTTTTCTCTGAGGGAGGGGAAACAGTAAAGATACAGTCAATGTCAGTTCATGTTTAGGTGAAGTTTGAGTGACATGTAGAGCTTTTGCTTCATTAACGAGTGGGGGCATAAATAGTAGTATATATTTTGGAGATAATGAAAGGAAATTCAGCTCTCAGTGGGTCATTCATAGAATTACAGAATCATGGAACCACAGAATGGTTTGTGTGGGAAGGGACCGTAAAACCCATCCAGTCCCACTCCCTGCTATGGGCAGGGACACCTTCCACTAGACCAGGTTGCTTCAGGCCCCATCCAACCCAGCCTTGGACACTTCCAGGGATGGGGCAGTCACAGCTTCTCTGGGCAACCTGTGCCAGGACCTCACCATCCTCACAGGGGGAATTTCTTCCCAATATCCCATGTAACCCTGCCCTCTGGCAGTGGGAAGCCATCCCCACATGTCCTCTCACACCAGGCCCTTGATCAAAGGTGGCTTTGATGAGACCTCAGAATCCCTTCCAGTGCCTAAAGGGGCTTCCAAGAGAGCTGGAGAGGGACTACGGAGAAGGACATGTGATTTGATGATTATAAGATCTGTGTCTTAGAAGAAACCCCAGTAATGAATTTGATTCTCTCATACAGGGGCTGAGACATCAGGACATGAGACAGCACTGGAGGCAACATGAAGAGTTGCCAGACATGGAGGTACCAGGGCGAGAAGCTGAGAAAACCCAAATAAAACCTGTAAATAAATAATGTTCTCTGATGATGCTCATGTTCACTTTTGTCTGAAGGGGTAACTACTGCCCATATGCTAATCAGGGTTCAGTTATGGTAGGGAAATTATATGCACAAGGAGACAAACCTGGTAGTAAATCTGGCCCAAGGAAAGTTAGTGTGGAGAAAACAGATACATTAAACCCAGGAAAGGACCTGTGTATTGTGCCTGTGTAAGGCTGAACCCCCCTGGTGACCTAGGTCAAGGCTGTTCCTGAGGTACCATGTGGCACAGCTAAGGCCTCTTGTCCAGCTGTATCTGTTGCATGGGGGGGAGAGTGAGGCTGAGGTCTGGCACTACCCTGGCTCTAGGAAAAGGAAGTCCACCCTCCTCTCCCTGCTGAAGCTGTTCCTCTTTCCCTGCCCATCCACTAAGTCAGACCAAGGAAAACCTGTTTGAGCTACAGAAATGGGGTCGGTTTTTACCAGTCAAACTGTTATCTTTAAAAACTTTAATAATGTAAACAAAATAGTGTTGGGCTATTTTTTTTAAACAGATCCAAGTAAGGAAAGCCAAGAGACTGAAGATCTTGCTGGTATCACTGTGTTTCATATTGGGTTTTTTCCTATCCCTGAATTTTGATATTCTCACAGCTGGCATTGATTTGGGTAAGCATTAATTTCTGCTCCCAAAGGCAGGAAAATCAGGGGCATCTTTGCACCACCAAAGTGTTGGTACCAAAATTTCACACTTCACCCAGGGCAAACCACAGTGACTAAAGGCTCTAAAATGTAAAGTAAACTTTATTATCCTTGAACCACAAAATAGATTTCTTTGGTTGTACAAATTTCACTAGTTACAGTCTTGATGCGCTAATTTTCCCTCAGAGTCTCTCAGGAGAGAATGGGAAAGAACACAGAGCCTGGCACCAGGTACCGCACAGGGAAAGGAGAGAAGAATCACAAGTTAGTCACCAAAACCCAGCCAGGATTGTTTCCAAAACTGCTGTTGTTAAAAAGCAAATGCTAAAATTAGATTTAAAAAGGAAAAGCTCAAATTGCTGATGATGGAAGCAGCCATGGCTGCAGTATGAGATTATCAGAGTTCCCCCTTCACAGATCTGTAAAATCAAAACATACGGGTTCAGTTAAAACGATCCACTGGATTTTGGCATGAAGGGAGAGGCTCAACTAAAAAACTGCACCCAAAAAACTGCATCCAGTTCTTTCCTTCAGCAAATGTACAAGCAGATGTGCCTGTCGCTGCCCAGCCACTGTGAGGCTCAAGGTCCAACCCTGGTCTTGCTGGGGAGTCAGAGAGCACCAATGGACGGGGAATGGGATCAGGCTGAGCTCAGACCTTCCTCCCGATTAGAGGCAGTGAAAAAAAAACAGAAAAAAGAAAAGGGCTGCTTCCCCTCAGTAGTGGCAGCAGAGGTTGATGGCAGAGCTGGGAGCAGCAGCTGTGACCTCCATATTTGCAGAGCTCACATGATACAGAACCTGCTCACAGCCCTTGTTCCACATAGGGAAACCAGGACTCACACCCATGACTCCACCCCCTCTCATTTTTCATTTTCCCTTTTCCCTCTTGCATGGGCAAACGTGCATTTTCCCTGTTCTCCACAGAAAGGGGCCTGAAGCCAACGAGCTGGCAAAGTGAAATTGTGTAGTTATTGCAAGGCACAGGCCAGCCCCATCCTGCTCTGTGGTGCTCCCAGTGCTCCCTGCCAGCCCCATGCCAGGCACCCCATGACACCCCACTCCACCTCAGAGCCAGCCATGGACACTGTGGACTCCCCACCAGTATTCCTACCTGTAAGACCCCGTAACTCCCAACCTGACCCCAGCAATGCCACGTCCTACTTGTCCCCAGTTCCTCAATCCTACCCACTAAGGTACTGCTGTCACACCTCCCATCTCTGCCACCATGTCCTATCCCAACTATCCTGCTCCCCATTGCTGTCACACACCCCCTAAACCCCTGCTACAGCTGTTGGCTCCGTCCCATTCCTGCCCCAGTTCACCAGTTCAGCCCCAGTGCTACAGAAGAGAGACCCCAGTCTCCTCTGACACTTGTGTGCTCGTGGAGCTGCTCACACTACGTGTGACACACAGCAACGTGTCCATCCAGGGAAGGACCTGTCCCTAGGACAGCACAAAGTCCCAGCAGGAGCAGTGTCCCACCAGGACAGAGGCAGGTGACACAGTGCTGGCCCAGGCTCTGCCGTGTTCCTTGAGCACAAAGTGTCAGTGGTAGAGGGAGGCACTTTGCTGGAATTCTGCAGGGTTTTTTCCTTTCATTTTTTTTGCCTCTAAGCTTCCCATTCCCACACGATCCCAAAGGGAAGTGAGGTGACACAGTGCAGGTGGTGGGACGAGATGCTTTTTGGCAAAAGACTGAAAATTAAATAGGAGTAAAGGCAGGCTGGACCTTCCTCCTGATTCCCACCAGAGGAAAAGCTCCTTTTAACCACTACAAAAACCAAGTTGAGGCAGTAACAGCTGGAGCCCAACACACTCTCACACTCCTACATTCTCCCTGTCCTACCCTTCCCCACACACAGTATTTACAGGCTAACGAGCTGCCCATTGTCCTGCCCACCCCTCCTCTCCATGTGCCAGCAGTCAGTCCAGTGTTGTCCTGTTTTTCAGACATGCCCCAGTGCACTGTCAGGTGACAAACAGGGTGGTTCACAGCCTCAGAGGAGTCAGTTGGCCACAGAGCTCCTGGGGTGCTCAGGTCCCGTCCAGAGTCTGGAGGTGGCAGGGTGGCAGCCCGGTGCTGTCCCTGGAGCACAGGAAGCTCGGAAGGGCTGTGCTGGGCTAGTCCATTGCCCAGGAGTGTCGGGTCACCTACGTGGGGACAGCGGTCTCCAAACTGCGCCGGCTGTGTCGGAGCTTGCGCTTGCTGCTGTACAGGGCCATGTCCTCCAGGGCTGAGGGAGTCGGTGCTGATGGATCCCGTGTTCCTAACATGTCCTCTTCCTCTGGCTGCCCATCCTGCTCCTGGGAAACTGCAAGGAGAAGAGACGTTTTTGAAGAGAAAGCACTGGGTTACATTAGATAAGATATTGGGAAGAACTCTTCCCTGTGAGGGTGGCGAGGCCCTGGCACAGGCTGCCCAGAGAAGCTGTGGCTGCCCCACCTTGGAAGTGTCCCAGGCCAGGTTGGATGGGGCTTGGAGCAACCTGGTCTAGTGGAAGGTGTTACTGCTCAGGGAAGGAGGTGGAACTGGGTGAACTGTGAAGTCCCTTCCCACCCAAACCATCCTGTGGTTCTGTCAGCACTCAGCTGGCACAGTTAAAGCAGATGTTTAGGGTATCACAGGATCACCGACTGGTTTGGGTGGGAAGGGACCTTAAAGCTCATCTCATTCCACCCCCTGCCATGGGCAGGGACACCTCCCACTAGCCCAGGCTGCTCCATGCCCTGTCCAACCTCGCCTTGAACACCTCCAGGGAATGTTCTGGGGTATTTGCAGGTGCCAGAATTGGGACAGCACTGAAGTCTCAGTGACTCAGAGTAACCTCATATCCAGAACTTTCTGGTGACCTGTAGCTCATATAGTGACCACTGTGGATCCGGGGAAGGAAGTCCCATGTGTCAGAAGACACCTGCCTCTGACACCTGCCATTCATTGAATGTGAGTGGAAGAGCTAAGCCTAAGCCTTAGGAAGAACTGAGTGTCCTGAAAGGCCTCTGCTTCCCAGACCATGGAGTCACCCTGACCCAGGTCTGCAGGGGCCTGCGAGGGTCCCTCTGTCAGGGAGAGGGAGGAGCATCTTCTGTCACAGACTGGCCCAGCTGGTCAGGAGTGCTTTAAACTTACTGGCATCATAGAGATGTGGTGTGATAGCTCCTGTGACAGGAGCACTGGAGGCTCTTCGGGATGGACAGGCAGAGGAGATGAGGTGGGGGTCACCTCTATGTCAGTGCCCAGCTGGGTGCACAGAACTGTACCCGGGGAAGTGTGAAGAGCCAACCAGAGCTCATGGGTCAGGATTGCAGGGACAGGTGACATTCCTGACCAGGAAGACTGAATGGATGAGGCGTCCATAGACAGAAAAGAGCAGCCTCATATTAGCAAGCCCTGGTCCTTATGGGGGGGACTTCAACCACCTCAATATCTGCTGGAGGGACAACGCAGAAGGGCATAGGCAATCCATGAGCTTCAAGTGCAAATGGGCTCCTGAGAAGCCTCTCTAAAGCCTTTGGATGTAGCAGAGAACCTCAGATGGAGAAATCCATGAAGATCCATTAGATAAAAGGCTCAGTCTGCTGAGTTGTGTCCAGTGTCCCACCCTCTCCTCCAAAGCCAGGCCAGTCAGTGGGGAGCCCTTCCCACCTTGTCCTGGCACTCCAGGCTCATGTCCAGAGTTCCTCTCCAGTTCTCCTGGAGCCCCTTTAGGCACTGGAAGGGGCTCTCAGGTCTCCCCAGAGCCTTCTCTTCTCCAGGGTGAACACTCCCAGCTTGCCCAGCCTGTCCAACCCCTCGATGGGACACTGGGGTTGGGAAGCAGGTTACTGATTCCCAGACAAGGCAAACGGGTATAAAAGGAAGTCATGGGCACATGCAGGTAAAAATCCAGCCTGGGTGGGTGGACAGGTGGAGGAGGAAATTCTGTGGCTTAGAGGGCAGTCAGTCCTTTTAGACCCTCTTAGGCTGGAATTGGCCAAAAGAGCTCCCAAACATGCAGGTTTAGTGATCTCCACGCAGCACACTGAGCTTTAAAAATGCTTGGATTGTTCCCTGGGCAAAGCCCCACCTGAAACAAGCTGCCATGGGGTGGCTTTGGTGGGCAAATAAGTGGTTAAACCACAGGAAAAGGGCAGGAAGGTGCTACCTGCTGCCACAACACCCAGCAGCCAGGACTGTAGCAGGGTCAGTGTCTGGCAACTAGTGAAGAGGAGGAGCGAAGAAGAAGAAACCCACGACAAGAAACTACTGATACCACCAAGCTGTATCAGGGAGTCAAACTGAGCTCAGCTACAACAAAGTGCATCATGATCCATGGAGTTCAGGGGGAAATGATGTGGAAGGGAAAATTTACTGCAAATGTGAACAGATTCAAGAAAGAAAGAACTCTAAAATCAAAGCCTCTGGTGTAGAAAGTGCAAACCCACTGCCCTGCTGCCACCTGGAGCAGCTCTGGAAAGAATCACTTCCTGCTTTTCTTTTTTTACCTCCTTTTCTGGCATTCCCTGTGGCTCCCATTGGTCCCTGGATCGGCTACAGCATCAGGCAGAACCTTGCATTGACTCAGAAAGGTAATTTTTACACTACTGGATGATGTATAAACTCAATAAAAGAAACAGAATCCTGACTGCATAAAAAATGCACCACCCTTAAATGAGATGATGGTTCTGTAGGCACTGGAAGAGCTTTCTGCAGACACTGGCAACTTCCCAGCAATCCCATTTCAATTCTGAGGTTTAGGTATTGGAAAAGATGGGGGAACAAAATTCAGAACACCCTCTCCTTCTGCACAAACCACACAACTATGTCTGAGCACTGCAGGCAGCCCTGGTCTCCTCCTCTACCTTAGAAACAGCTGAAATAAGAAAGGCCCAGACAGGTGTGGGAATGATTCTCATAAAGAGGAACCAGAATTCCTCAGCCTGAAAAGAGGGGAATTGCTGTCATACTGGCTGACATGACTGGCACAGACAGAGCAAGTGAGACACAGTTGCCCACTGCATCCCAGAAGGGCCAAGGGAATTATCAAGAATGACTAAAGTAGAAAAAATGCCTTGTTATGGAACTGGATGTCAAAAAGCGTCATGAAAGGTTAAAAATATCTGGACAGTTTTTATAGAGGCTCATTCCTCTGCTGATCCAGACACAACACTTATCTCAAGACACACCTATGCAATAGGTGATCCCAGAAAACTGAGAACATCCAGCTATGCAATCA
Organism: Dendrocincla tyrannina; assembly: GCA_035047865.1. NCBI lineage: Eukaryota > Metazoa > Chordata > Aves > Passeriformes > Dendrocolaptidae > Dendrocincla > Dendrocincla tyrannina. The sequence continues at coordinate 2,031,466 of JAWWMP010000073.1, read as the reverse complement.
CAATAGGTGATCCCAGAAAACTGAGAACATCCAGCTATGCAAGCTCATTTTTATCGTTTCTTATGGTCTTACCCTAAGAACTGACTTCCAGACAAACACGATCCTGCTGTACCCTGAACCAGTACAGGCCTCTCTTACATGCTTCCCATCCTAAGAGAAATCAGGAAATACTGGAGGAGAGCACAGGCATTGCCACTGGTGTGAAGCCAGAGATTCCAGTTTTGTGAAATTTTGCCATTTTGGCAGGAGAGAATCTGTGAAATGCAAGTCTGGAGAAGAAAAGCATGGATGCAAGTCTTTGGAGTAAGGATGTGGCTACAAAGGCTGGATGGGCATAAATTAAAGACATAAGAGGGCACAGAGAACACCTTTGGTTCCTCTGTGTGTATGAGCTGCCAAAGCTCATTATTCAGAAGCAAATAGGCCAGGCAGGATGAGGAGGCACCATTCCCATGGGAGCTGCACTGTTTCTGCATGGACAAGAGGACAAAGGTGTGCTGAGAGAAGTGAGATGCCAATGCTTTCCTGCAGTCAGATATTCTCAGAGTTCCTGTTACAATGGTTTGCTAACACAAAGTTTAAGAATTGCTGAGAGAACAATTCTGATTATGTTGGCTGGAATGCTGCACTGCCTGGAAGAGTGAGGTGGGGTGGAGGTATCTAAAAAACCAGGAGAGCTTTGTCCCATCCCATCTGCCATTCCTGCCAGCTGATTTGGGAAAACCTGCACTTGTTTGGTGTCTTGCACACATCACAAGTGACTTAAAGATTACGTAAGGACTAAGGATTGGGTTAAAAAACTCGATGACCACCACTCTTCTTCCAGGCTTTCACCCCATGTGAGGGCCCAACAGAGCAGTGACAGGCAACAGTGAAGTCTGAAGGCCCTGAGCAATGGCCAGTATTTCCCAGACCACTTCCCTGCACTGACTGAATGGATGACCTCATGACAATAATCCAGGGCTGAGATGACGACTCTGAGAGATGAAGAACAGATGCTGTTCTCAGGAAAGTAAGTTTTTGTTGAGTCCTGAAGCAGAACCTCCTCCTGAAAATGTCCCAGTCATGGATGAGCTGTCCAGGGTGCAGCCTGTACTCAGAAGGATTTGTCAAGATAAAAGAAACTGCTGGTTGTCAAATAAAGTGGGGAACCTGCAAAACAGGTAGAAGCAAACCAGCACCAACTGTTCAAGAAACAGGAGTGGCCCTACAGAGCAGGTGGGCTCTGCTGAGCTCCACAGGATGGCTACAGCCACTGCAGTGAACTGGAGGATAGTCTGACCTGTCACAGCTGGGGACAGACAGACACACCCCAGCCGGACAGTCTGGAGATAGAGCTGCAGAGCTTTAATTTCTCCTGACTGAGGTGACCATGACCACAGATCCATGAGTGTAACTCAGAGCCACCCAGCTACTAGAGCACCAAGTGCTCCAAGTCTGCACCAGGATGAATTTACCTGCACAATTTCCTCTCCAGTGAAAGGGGCACAGGGCAGTCCCTGAACAACAGGTATCATTCACCTCCAGCATGTGACATAGGTCAAAACTTCCCTGCCACATCCTACTACCACTCTACTCCAGGGCACAAAACTGAAGAAAACCAGGCATGCTTGTTACACACCACACTGGGCAAATTAGTCATCACTAAAGCACAATGCAAATATCCTACCCAAAATGAATGTGGTGAGCGTGGAGTGTTCATTCTAAAACAGACAAAACGGGACACTGTATCAAGCAGCAGAAGGTGAGGTCCTCAGCACAGTTCCATAAGCAAAGGGAAACCCTCTAGAACTGTGGTGGGGAGCGAGTAGCACAGCAACAACTCTTTTGGCCATGGCTTACCTGAATTATTTCGGTCATCAACATATCTGAGGTCATCCGCTGCATCAGGTGACTGGAAGAGAACAGCAAATGTGAGCATCCACCCCTGTGACACTTGTGCCAGGGAATTCCCCACCTCCAGCCTTCCAACACCCTATGGAGAACCTGCTGCCCTCAATGGTGCTGGTGCTGCCCCAGCTGAGGCACAGCCCTCAGAGAGGGCTCCTCATTCCAACACGAATCCCTCATGCTCAAGTCAAGCAGCTGCCGCCTGACCTGTGTGTAGAGAGGAGAGGGAGTGACACAAAAGACAGAAAGTGTAAGGAGTGGAGAACAAGGCTCTAAGCTGAAAGGGAGGAGATTTATATTGGATAGGAGGGAGAAATCCTTCTCCATGAGGCTGGTGAGGCCCTGGCACAGATTGCCCAAAGAAGCTGCAGCTGCCCCAGAGGTGTTCAAGGCCAGGTTGGACAGGGCTTGGAGCAATCTGGTCTAGTGGAAGGTGTCCCTGTCCATGGCAGGGTGGTGGAATGAGAGGAGCTTTAAGGTTCCCTCCAAACCCGAAACATCCTGGGATTCTATGAACTTCTGCACTGCTGAGAGAGGCCCACGGGCACTGCTTGAGGATTTGGAGGTGCAGCCTCCTTTGGAGGCGCCTTCTCAGCTGTATGAAGACCCAGTGTTACACTTGGGAAAATCTGGGTAGTCCAGAGCTGCCATGGGGCTTGAACAACCAGTCCTCCAAGTTTCCTGGTACAGAACCTGGAGGAGGACACATCCCAAAGGAAGGGACTCTGAGAAAAAAATGAGTGACTTCCAAGGGCTGAGCAATACCATCAGAGAGAGGTGTCAGTGAAGAATAGACATCAAATCATGTAAAACTGCCTAAGAATTCTCAAATCGCAGCTCTGCTGGAGCCAGCCTGGCTTTGGAACAACACCTTGGGCTGAGATCTTAGTGTCCCCACATTAAGCTGAAGACCAAGTGGCAGTGCTTGCTGGCTCTCTACACACAGGTATCTGCTTCACTTTCTTCATATAAAACTAAAAAAAACAACCCTAAAAACATTTAGACATGGTATCTGCTCAACTCAGCTGTCACAAATGCCATCAGTGACTGACTGACACAGGCAGTTACAGCTCCCAGCCCTGGGTGAGTGGCACTGATGGCCCCAGAGCAGGGGCTGGGGGTCAGGATCACCTCCAGAGCTGGGATTCCATGACAAAACTTCTGAAATGAGCTTATTTTAGGAAGGAGAAGAACCTCGCCATGGTGTTCACCCTCAGAACTGGGTGCTCACTCCCCAGCTCATTGACAGCAGAACTAGAACATGACAACTGACAGGCTGCTGCTTTCCAGGCAGGATGCCAGACACATCCAGCTGGAAGTTCACATCTACTCCAATTTGCCTGTTGGTGGCAGTCATTTCTATAGCTTTGTCTTCCCTCAGTTCTCATCTTTCACTTAAAAATATTTCAGGTGTCATTCAGGTGAAGATGCAGCTGCTTTATAGCTGCAAAGCTTTTGTCATTCATTTTTAAACCATTTGGACCAACTTTTTCCCAATTCCACTTGTCTGAAGCCTCCAACAAACCCTCAGTTTTCAGGAAGGCTGGTGTCACTGCCCCCATACACGCAGGGCCTCTGCAGAGTGTTTCCCCAAACTCCTCAGCCTCGACTCTTCCATCAAACCAAGCCCTAACCAATGTAAAGGTAGCTCAGCATGCAGTTTATACCTGGATTTCGTAAACAGGTTTGGAGGAAGGAATAGCAGCAAATTCCCGGTAGTCAAACTTCTTTTCAGACATGGACTAGAAGGGACAGCCGAAGGGAAGAAACAGAAAAGAGAGTAAGGGGAGAGAAACGGATGGAGAAGCAGCAGCAAGCTGAGCAATCTATGCAGAGATCACAGCAGAAGAAGGAGGACATCCCTGGGGAGAGCCAGGAGTGCCTGAATAGAGCCTGGAACACTGGGCATCCCTGAGACACTGCCTTTGGAGCTGTTCTGGTGTCAGGAACAGGGGTTTCCAAGGCACAGTGGAAACATCATGTGCTTCAGTGAAATGCTCATGCACACCAAGTCAGGTAGGAAACCTCTTTTCATTGAGAAATTCATGGCAGGATTCTTGATAACTGCAGCACAGTCAGGATTTCAATCCAGAGCTAGATTATGGTGTGGTCTGTCAGGACCAGGGTCCCCCTGTGAAGGTGCTCTCATGCTTCCCCTGGTCTGTTTCACTCATTCTGACAGTTCTGTGCAACAATGTCCCCTGGCATTTATACAGGGTTAGAAAAAGGAAAATGCTAGTTGCAGCTGAAGGTCTTTTTTACGCTGTTGAGAAAACATGGGGCCAAGGTCCCTGAAATTAAGTGAAAGGCCTTCTGAACCCAGGAAAAATAGTTCTGAACCCATGGAAAGGCCTTCTAAACCCAGGGAAAAGCTTTCTGACCACGGTGAAAGGCTTTCTGAACCTGGACAAAGGCTTTCTGAACATGAGGAATGGCTTTCTGACTCTGGGAAAAGGCTTTTTGACTATGGTGAAAAGCTTTCTGAACACAGAGGTGAAGAACCAAGGAAAGGATGAGATAATAAAATGGGGAAAGAGAAAGCAGATGTTACATGGGAGCTGCAGTAAAGGGTGCCTTGAGCCAGGGGTACAGCCGAGCTCCATCCACCACCCTCCTCACCATTCCCTGTACCAGCCAGGCCTGGTCTAGGACTGCGTGGGGCCCCAGGGCCCAAAGCACAGCCCACACCCAGCTGAGTAACCAGGAAATCCCAGGATTTAGGCGAGGTGACAAAAGCAAGCTGAAGGATGTCATACCAGCCTTCCCGGGGAAGTGACGTTCCTGGGGCTGCAATCTGCAAGAGGTGACAGAAAAGCACAATCAGTGACCAGCTGTGTGATATCCAACCCCTGTGAGCCTGCTCCTTTCACTCAGCAGCATTTCAGTGTGATGAGACCACACTCGGGGCATACCCTGCCTTCTGCCTTCCCAACAAACACTTCTTCTCTGCTTATTCAGAGAGTCAGGATGCTGGTTGTATTTCTGCACTGGTTGCCTGGAACCTCACCTCTACCTCAGGTGCTCTCACATGTTCTACAGCTCAGGCCCAGCCCCTATACTGAGAGATACCACATGCCCCCAAGGACTTTCCAGCTAGGCTGAAGGAGGGCATTGCTTCCCACAGCTCTGTTTCTGAGGAGGTTAAGCTCGAGGAGCACTGTTTCTTTCCCCTGGAGACAGTGACAGCCATACAGTACCTTCCAGTGGCGTTGGGGATGGCGTAGGAGCGGGTGACGGTGACTCTGCCAGCTGCTCCAGCGTGCTGCGTTTCTTCCCTTCCTTGGACTTGGCAATAACCATTTGGGCTTTAAGAGCATCCTGTTCCAGTGATTTCATCCTGCCTCGGGAATGAGGGGGGAGAAACAACCATCAGCCACTGCCCCCTAGACGAGGGACCACACGCTGCCTGCACCCAGCAGCCGGCCTGAGCCCATGGGTTGAGCACAGACAGGTGGGACAAAGCCCTCGAGGGTCCCCGAGGCAGGACAGGAGGACAGCTGGGCTGGCTGTCATCCCAAAGCACACATGTCATCCCATGTGTTGAACAGACAAAGCATGAAGCTATGCATCCGTGCATTGAGAAGCTGCAGGCAGTCCCAGAGTTGCCACATAAGGGGACAGTGACCTGAGGTGGGGACAGAACTGCAGGGATCACAAAAGTAGGGTTGGTCCTCGGGGCTTTACTCTCCTCTGTGCTCAGTGTGTTGCATCTTAACCCTTCTCAGCCATCAAGAGATCAAGAAAGGCCAGGGTGCACGGGAGCCTGAGCAACCTGGTCTGGTGGAAGATGTTCTGGCCCATAGCAGGGGATGGTACAAGGAATCTTTAAGGTCCCTCCAACCCAAACCAGTCTGGGATTTTCAGAGACGTCTACACCCTTCTCCCCATCAGGCAGCCCCAGCACCCCCCTCATTCTCTGGGTAGTGGACACCAGGGACCACTCCCATGTCCTTCTGCCCCAGGAGGCCCCAGCTGGGGTGCAGGGACACAGACAGGAGCATGCAGCTGCAGGGAGGGGGCTGTGCACACCTGGATTGGCCTCCTGACCCAGGGATTCTTGAGGCGTGACTCTGCACTGGGCTAGACATCTGAGCTGGCCTGGCCCCAGGAGCAGGTGCCCACTGCCGGGACTGGTACAGCTTCCTGGCCAGATCCTGCTCGTACTGTTTAATACTGTCTTCAAGAGCTGAGGATCTGAGGAGGAGGAGGAAGAGGAGGAGGAAAAGGAAGAGGAGGAAGAGGAGATGATGGTGATGAACATTGCAGCAGACAAGCACAGGGAAAGAAAGAAACAAATACAGAACGTACCCTGGCAATGGGAAATATGGGTCTGACACAGGGGTAGCCTTGGTTAAACTGGGCTCCAGACCTGATCCTGCTCAACCTTGGCTGCTGTCAAGGCAGCAGGAACCCCCAGAGGCAATCAGGGTCAGAGCTCCCATATCCAGAGCTGCCCCCCCCATCCAGAGCTGGGAGGAGACTGGGAACACCTTCAGAGCCACAGGAAAGGCTGTGAGGCAGCTACAGTGTGTGAGTTTGAGTTTGTCAGACTGAGGGGTATGGGCAGGAGTGGGTGTGTGCCACACATGGGATGGTCTCTCAGTGTACACCTGCACATGTATCTGATCACCTGTTCCAGGCACCTTTGCTGGACCATTGAAAAGGGGAGCAAAATGGCTAAGCATGTGACACACGGTGTTTGCCCTGGGACACATGAAACTGAGGGGCAAGTGAGGCCCTAAGCAAGTGTGTGTGTAGGAGGAAAACTGCCAAAATGCTCACAGCCCTGGCTGGGCACTTGCCTCTCTGAAACTCACTCTTCCCAAGGCACAAGGGTCTGAAGTGGTGGGACAAGGGGGAGCAGATTCCCACTGAAAGAAGGCAGGGTTAGGTGGGGTTTTGGGAAGAAATTCTTCTCTGTGAGGGTGGTGAGACCCTGGCAGAGGTTGCCCAGAGAAGCTGTGGCTGCCCTATCCCTGGAAGTGTTCCAGGCCAGGTTGGATGGGACTTTGAGCCACCTGGTCTAGTGGAAAGTGCCCCTGCCTATGGCAGAGGGGTGGGACCAGAGCAGTTTTAAGGTCCTTTCCAATGCAAACCATGCCATGATTCCATGACTCTATGCCAGGGGCTGTGTGTGCCCAGAACAGGTGTGTAACATGGGTCTCTGTGTGTGTCCCAGCAGAGCACAGGGGGTACCAGGGGGAAAGGAGGGGCATCACATGTCCTGGCAGAGCACTGATGACACAGGGAGAACAGGGAAAGCCCAAGAAGGTGCAAACTGATGGGGTCACGAGTGACAGCACAGAGCAGAGAACTGGAAAGAAGCAGAAGACAGGAGATTAGAAAGGGAGGAACAAACCCTGCAGCAGCTGGAGAGAACACAGATTAGTGGGGCTGAGCCCTGTGTGGGGGGCTGTCCAGAACCCCCACCTGAAGCATAGGAACCTCTGGAGACAGGACCTGAACTTGCCTGCCCTCTCATTGCTGTGCCTCCTCCAGGAACTAGGGATGAGGGACCATGAGATCACTGGATCCTCCTGGACCTGTGGCAGTAGGGAACAGTCCCTCCTTATCTTACAAAAAGGAGCATGTTATGGTGACTGATTCCTGCCCAAGGCATCAGCCAGGCACTTCTCCAAGAACCGCACAAAAAACTGCACTTTGGCATTAGAAGCCAAGTGGAGCTTAGGCCCTGGTCTGCAGAACTTAAACCCAGTAACACTGGTCTCGCAGCTCAAGCAGCTCATCCTTGCCAGGTATTCCCACCTGGCAAGGAAGGCTCTTCCCCTTTGCTAGCCTCTTTTCCCACGGACAAAACACACTTAAAAGAGACTGAAGGTTTGGGATGAGGGAGCTATCTCCTGCCCGCAGTGGACAAACCCATGGTGCTCCACACTCGCTAACCCTCCCACAGTGTCAGCGGAACTTCTACTGTGCCCTGAGGAATTCCAGCCAAATTCCAGCTGGCCCAAGAGCACGGTCAGATGGACAGTAATGTTACAGGAGCAAATTGTGTCATCACCTAAAATCATCCTTCCCCCTCCCAGCATTTTTCAGGTTTATCTGCTGGCAACACCAAGTTCCTGAAAGAGTAGAATCCCAAGACCAGAGCTGCGTATCTGAGACACGGGCAGTGTGTCTGCGGGGACTCTGCTTTGCTTCCAAAGGTCTGTGCAGGCAATGTCCTCTTTCTTCTTTTGACACCCATCTCAAAAAGAGCTCCTATTACAGCATTCCTTGGATATATTCATGCTTAGGCATGAATCAGAGCTGACAGACCTCACAAAGCCTGCCCCATCCTGTGAGGAATGTGCCTGAGAAGTGCAGGCACAAGCGAGTGAAACCCCTGCATGTCTCATGGGAAGGGATGGCAGATCAGGCCCTACTCCTCTTCAAGCCCAGTGATGTGAATTTTCGGGCGAAGCCTGATAGGCAGTCTCTGGTGTATGGACTTAAATACAACAGTTGAACTTTTTCTTTAGGTCCAAAGACCGAGCACAAGTCTGTGCAGGGTGTCTGCTCCTGGGGTCACCGTGGTGCTCACACAGCATCACACTGAAGGCTGGTTTTGGCACTATTCCACACTCGCAGCTTTCCCTGAGACAGACTTGTGATTCCAGCCCTCTCTGAGCACCTGCAGCACAGGGGTCTTGGTGGTCTCTCCAACCTCATAAGGAAGGATATGACAGAGCAAGACACTCCTTAAAGAGGCTCCAGGACAGGTGAAGGGGACTTTGGACAAGGACCTGGAGCGACAGGACAAGGGGGAATGGCTTCCCACTGACAGGGGACAGGGATAGATGGGATATTAGAAAGAAATTCTTCCCTGTGAGGGTGGTGAGGCCCTGGCACAGGTGCTCCATCCCTGGAAGTATTCCAGGCCAGGCTGGATGGGGCTTGGAGCAACCTGATCTAATAGTAGGTGTCCCTGCCCATGGCAGGGAGTGGAACTGGGTGGTCTTGAAGGTCCCTTCTCACCCAGACCATCCTGGGATTCTATGAAGACTGATCTCAAGAAAAATTTGCACCGAGAGGCTTGTACCCTCAAAGCCCTTGAACAGCAGTCCAGCTCTGACTGAGGATCCACTTGGCATTTCACCATTTCTGAAGCCTTTCCAGCAGCGAAGGCCCCACGATCATCCATGTCTAAGCACACACACTGGAACTGCTAAGTGGAATCACAACTCACAGTGATCCCTCCGGTATCTTATCTATCAGCCCTGTTCCTCTCCAAGTGTCATCCAAACCCCAAGAGACAGTTCAGACTGTCCTCTGAATGTCTCCTACAGGGATAACAGAGGAAGAAAACTATCATTAGTTATAGGAGCAGCCTGACTAATTTTTGGAAGGAATTCTATGACACAGTAAATGCCTGTCTTAAGTTCTGAGCTAGGAAGTTCTCTTTCTTCCAGAACAGTTTTTAATCACTTTTTCATGCTGATGGAACAGCTTGTAGGGGTAAGAATGGCTTCATCCTACCTATGCTTTAAGCTGCAGCAAGTTTTCCAGCCCAGCACCACTGGATATGTGGAATGCCATTTTTCATTTTGAATATGTGACCTTGCAGCTTCGATAACACCATTGTACATGGGCTATAATGGAGGTAGGAATTGTGTACTGAGGGAAGGAACACACCCACCATCACACACAGTGATGTTCATGTTTCTCATGAAATCCCCTGTGTCCATGGCTAGCTCTGCAAGCACTCTGTGAATCTGGGGGCCCTTTGCAAGCGGACAAGCTCAGCCAAGCTGTGGGTGCTTTGCACGGCTGGAAGAGATCCTACATAACCTCCCTCAACACCTGCCTTTGGAAGGACCCTCTAGTCCCTGGTTCTATTCCCTGTAACCCCCAGACACGCAGCAGCTCCTGCTCTGTGCTCCAGCCCAGTGAAGGAGCAAAGGAGGCTGTGGCTCACCGTGCTGCCCTCCACATGGCCCGTTTCTCAGCCTCCAGGGCCCGGCGCTCCGCTGGAGACAGCTCCTTCTCCTGCCCGCTCAGCAGCTCCGGGCTCTGCATCCGCAGCCGCTCCTGGTGCCGCCGCTCAGCCTTGGCCGTCCGCACCGGAGCCCCGGCATCCCCCAGGAACGGCGGGCTCAGCCTGGGCAGGGAGAGGAGCAGTAAGAGGGAGGATGGCCGGGTCCACACAACTCACTTGCCTCTGAGTGACATCTCAATCACCTGTTCAGTGCCACATTCCTGAGTGTCACTCTGGGAGGACACAGGACACAGGTGAGTTTCTCACACGCAGTTTCAGGTTAGATGGGGCTTGGACTAACGGTCCCTGGCAATGCCCACATGGCAGGGGTTGGAGCCAGGTGGTCTTGAACGTCTCTCCAACCCAACCCATCCTGGGATTCTATGAAGTTGGTTCCAATCAGTTTCCCTCTCTCCACCCAATCCTTCCTTTGCAGACTCCAGCTGCTAAAAGGTGGAACTACCCAGTTCCTGCCCCAGCTGCCCCACTCACCCTGACATGGAGTTGGTTCTCTGCTCAGGCTTGATCCCCTCTTCCAGAGAATTCCTCTGCGAGCTGCTGTTCTCACTGAGCTCTGAGGGCCTGGAGAAAACAACGCTGTGAGCTGCGGCACCACAGGCTGCACAAACAATGAGAGTGGGACAGGTCCACCCCCAGAAAGCAACAACTGGTTCAGGGTGAAGTCACAGCCCTTCATGACTTTGCTCAGCAGCTTCTCCACCATCACTGTGAGCATTCCCATGGGGATCTCCTAAATGTCCATGCTAACATCAGAGCTCATTTCCTACAGCTGGAGGGCAGCCAGCCGCTAACAGACACACAGAGAACTTTTTTCTTCCACTTTTCTAATAAGAATATTTGTTGGGCTTTCTTTTCCTCTTGATCTCTCCCTTCAGTCCCGGGAATGTGGGCCTCACACTTGGCTTTGTTAGATGTGGCACAAAGGCATTCCAAACAGAGGAGACCAAGAGAGACTGACCTTGGAAGCACTCGTCACCTGACCCTGATTCTGTACCTTCATTAACAGACTAGTTTTGATATATTTTGAGTTCTTTGACGAGATGGGCCACAATGCTGCTCTGAGGGGTGGAGCCCCTCTGCTCTGGAGCCACGCTCTGATTTTTACTGTTCAAGCTTATTTTGATTACATTTCAGTTTCTGTTCTAGCATGAGAAAAATTATTTCAAGAAACACAAATTCAGTCTCTTTCACTGAACTAAACAACTGAAAATCATCTGATGGATCCAGCCTTCTTGTTCTTCAGCCTCCCACGTTTCAGCATCAAAACAGGGAGGGTAAGTGGGACTTCACAGAAAACCAAGGAGCTGCACACATAGCTGGTGTCCTCCTTGAAGCTGCCTCAGCACAGGAAAAAGTCTCAGGGCATCATTGTGTGAGAAGTTCCTCAACTGAGACTGGGCAGAAACAACAGAGAGAAATGGGATTCCATGTGCCAGAGTAAATGTGTTCAGCCACTGTGACTTGAAAGTGTTTATGGAGAGAAAGTATGTTCCAAAGACTTCAAAGAGAGATAAGGATGGCTTCAGCTTCATTCTAGTGCAGCCTTTTTTTATCTGGAGCCTTTGAAAACCCTTTTCTCATTCCTCAGTTCTATGCCCAAGAATTAGAAAAATCAAGGCAATGTGGAGGCCAAGTCTCAGAGAACTGGGAACAAAAGCCTAAAAAATCCCCCAGCATCAGGTTCAGTATCAGGTTATCATTCAGCTTGTCTTTAATCAGCTGTGTCTAAAAGTCAATCTCTCTACATATCCTCTTGGGATGGTGGAAGGAGCTGTTCCCTGAAAAGAAACAGCTGCAAAGTTGCCCCTTTCTGTACTGAAGAAAACCTGCCCAGCCCTCTTCCTCAAGAATTTCTGGGACACTTCTGACACACATGGGTGGCTCAGTGCTCCCTGTGGTCCTGTCTTACCGAGCTGCTGGAGCCTGGATGCTCCTTCCGTTCAGCCTCTCGACCTTGTACTCGACCCCCTCGATGATGACGCTGGACTGCGCGACCTCGGGCACCTGCCGCCCCTCCTCCTCCTCCTCGGCCTCCTCCTCCAACAGAAGGGCTCGCTGCTGCTGCAGCTTGCGGGCTGCCAAAGGAGACAGGAGGCAGCTTACACCACAAAGCACTTGCTGAAGTCCCCAGGAATGGGACCTCAGGGCAGGGCCTTATGCTCGACATTGCTCCAAGTCTGTGCTGGTTTCAGTCCATTTCCTCTCCATGCACACCTTTGTTCCTCCACCATTCCACTAATGCTTCAGATGGAACAAACTCCACACCACTCCCTCAGTCCCTCCTTCCTTATCCACCAAGCTTCCTTTCCTGGACACTCTACAGGCAGATTTCCAGCAGCTTCTCAGGCCCAGTGTTCTCGTCCTCAAACTGGAAGTTAGGTACAGAACTCTTCTGCCTCTTCCCCAGCAAGAACAGCCCTGGGAAACTGCATCTTCCCACTGGCCTCCTGGAGGGATCAAGGCCTGGGGTCCTGGTGATGGGCCCCACACATGGCAGTGGCCCTGGGAACCATTAGCCAGACAAACATATGGGTCAGGAGAGAGTCAGGGTCAGATGGGACAGAGAGCAGGTGGCTCTCTGAGGCAGGTGCCCTGCAGGTGACCAGTCCTCAGGGGTGTACCTCAGGACTTAGTCCTGGGGTCAGTTTTGGGCAGGATTTTTATTAATACTTCTGACTGCAGGAGCTGAATGCACCAGTAACACTTTGCTGATTATGTTAAAACTGGGAGGTGCTGGGGACTCTCCCAAGGGCCATGAGGCCTTGCAGAGGGATCCAGACAGGCTGGAGCACTGAGCAACCATTAATGGCATGAAATTTAACAAGGGCAAATGGCAGGTTCCACACCTGGGACAGAACAATGCCAGGCCCAGGTATAATTTGGAGAGGAGTGGCTGGAGAATTCAGTAAAAGCCCTTTTTTGCACTTCACATTGTCCCTCATCACCTCCTAAAACATCTCTCAAGCAGAAGGAAATGACATCAAAAATGAGAGCAGCAATCTATCTCCTACAGCAAACCCAGAGCAGCACAGTGAGCACTGAGAGTTCTGCTGCCAGTCCTGTGTGAGGGTGAGGTGGTGCCACAGTGCTGGTCATCTGGGCCTGACTTATTGTCTGGAGCAGCTTAAAAAATGTTACCGAAGTTTTTACCAACTGCAGACATGGACCTGCTGGAGTGAGTCCAGAGGAGGGACATGGGAATGCTCTGAGGGCTGGAGCCTCTCTGCTCTGGAGCCAGGCTCGGAGAGCTGGGGATGTTCAGCCTGGAGAAGAGACCATGGAGACCCTTTCTATGCATAAAAGGGCTCCAAGAGAGTTGGAGAGGCACTTTGGATGAGGGCCTGAAGTGATAGAACAAGGGCTTCCCACTGCCAGAGGGCATGGTTAGATGGGATATTGGGAAGAAATCCTTCCCTATGAGGGTTCTGAGGCCATGGCACAGGTCACCCAGAGAAGCCGTGGCTGCTCCATCCCTGGAAGTGTCCAAGGCCAGGTTATACTGGGCTTGGAGCCACATGGTCTAGTGAAAGGTGTCCCTGCCCATGGCAGGGGGTGCGACAGTGTGGGCTTTAAGGCCCTCCAACCCAAACCACTCTGGGATTCTGTGATACAGGACACCCTGACAGCAGAGCACTTCCACTAGCCCACACAGTATCACAGAGCTCCTCAATGTTAACTTACTTCAAGTTATTCCCAGGCCTTACAATAACCACCCTCAGGCTTCTGGCAGCACTGCATTTCCTCAGGAAAGGAATCACTTAATAGGACAAACTTCGTGCACAGATTTCAACATACCTTCCTCCTCTTTCATTTTCTTCAGGTCATCCTCCCCCACCAAGGACACACGCTTGGGAGGCTTGTCCAGGTGCTGCTGTTTCACTTCGATCTCAAAATACTTCTGTCTCTCACGGAAGGATCTCTGCTCAGGGCTGTGCTGTCCCCCTGGCCTGTGCATGGCCACCTGCAAGAACCACAACGCTGCCCACGGGTCCCCCAGCCACACCACAGCCCACGGGTCCCCCAGCCACACCACAGCCCACGGGTCCCCTCCAGCCACACCACAGCCCATGGGCTCCCCAGCCACACCACAGCCCATGGACCCTCCCCCAGCCACACCACAGCCCACGGGTCCCCTCCAGCCACACCACAGCCCATGGGCTCCCCAGCCACACCACAGCC
>JAWWMP010000073.1:1968380-2013133 GCA_035047865.1 Dendrocincla tyrannina | reverse complement strand
TCCAGCCACACCACAGCCCATGGACCCCCCCAGCCACACCACAGCCCACGGGTCCCCTCCAGCCACACCACAGCCCACGGGCTCCCCAGCCACACTGCCCTCCCCATATGACTCCAACCCTTACTCTGCCATGTGCTCCACACCTTTCTCTTCCCCAGCCCCACCATCCTGTGAGCCCATCTCCCCATCACAGCACCCAGACCCTCTGTAACTCTCACCCCCTTTTCTAGCCCCAGACCTGGAACTCACCTCCAAGACTGTTTTGGGGTTCTCTGTGCTGCTCTGACCAGACAATTCCTAAGGACAGAGAGAAACAGGCACATTTCAAAAGGAAAGTTTCCACCCACTGCCCTGTCATCCAGACACAAGGCCACATGAGCTGATGTAGGCTCCCAAAACAGTCCTAGAATTCACACAGAATTAACAACTCAGGCTCAGCAATTGTCAAAAATGAGAATTTAAGTTAAACTGAGGGTTAAACAGAATCAAGTGTGACAACTTCTGAAAGAGCAGAAACTGAAAAACATGAAACAGGGTGAAGAACAGGATCGGGAACTGAGCTGGAGGCAGTTCACAGGAGCTAGACAGGGCTCACTCACACCTTCCTTACAAAGACAAAACCATTCAAAATTTACTTCTAAGAAACAAAAACGCCATCAGAAAGAAAGAAACTGGAATAAAGAACAGAATACTGGATGAGTAAAGCTACAGGTGGAAGTGAAGGTCCGTAGAATCCATCTGTGAACCAGGAATCCATAGGGGTAAACTGAGAACTGCCAACAAGTTATGGAAAAGATAAGTTTTTTTAATTAGACAAACTGAAAGGACCCACAATAAGAGAGCAAGGACATGACCTTTGGTTTTATTCAAACACACCCTAAAAACTAACAGAAAGCTTTAATTCTGTATAATATAGAGCAAAGTAACAGAGAAGGAAAGGAGCTAAAAAAGGCAAAACAAAGTTTCCAGCCAAGAAGCAAATGCCTGGAAACAGGAATCACTGCTGCTACCACAGAAGCAAAGCCAAGAGCTTAACACACACCTGCAGGCCCAGGACAATCCCTGTGCAAAACCTCTGAATGGAATGACTTGTGACAATGCTCATCTAACAAGCACAGATTTTTAATGGACTTTTTAACTGGTTGGCAGTTCATGCCTAAAACAATAGCTGATATATTCCTAGAAATCCAGAAGCAGGCAGAGATAATGTGAGCAGTGGAGTTATTAGTCTGCTCAAATTCAATGGACAAATGTAATTAAACGAAAATAATTTAAGGGGTTGAAAAGAATCTCCTTCAATAGTGCAAACTGCCAGGTGATCTCCTGCAGGAGCAGAAATTGTTCCTCAACTAGTGGTGTATCAGCTGGAGACGGTGATGCTGGAAACACTTCTGTGCACAAGGCACACCTGGCCATGAGCACGGGTCACCTGGGGGATGGCAAGTGCCAGTAGGGACCAGTTCCTCTTCCTGTTCATCCTGGGCTTTGCTACATCTTCCATGAGGTTGTCTGACAGTCATTAACTCTGAGAAATTCAATCAATAAAGCTAAAATAGACAAAAATCAAGCCTATAAACAGCAGAGACAGACTGTGACCCCTACCGATAAACCAAACCAGATCAAGGTGAAGGCAGACGAGGACAAGGGACATGGGCGGGCACAAAGTGGCTGTCACAAGTCACTGCAGAACAGCCACAGCTTCCAGCATGAGCAGGGAAAGGGAAGGAAGGGCAAGGTGAGGAGGGAAAGGAGAGTAAGAAGTAATACTTCAGTAGAAAGCCATCTGTGAAACAGGATCTCATTTGCAGCACAAATATGCCACCAAGAACAAGACAGGAACAGGGAAAAGGCAAGCACTGATGTGATTCTGAGCAGAGGGCCCAAGTACCAAAGGGGTTCTGCCACAGGGTTCTGCTCCTCTACTGAATGTCTGTGTCAGACAGCTCCAGAGCCCCCACCCAGGTGGACCTGCTATGCAGACACAGAAGCTCCTCGGAAAGGATGGGCAGGATGGACAGCATGGGAGGTGCCTCAGGAGCACAGTGGACATGGGTTGGGACAACACCTGGGCAGGGTGAGGGCTGGCCATGTCCAGGCTGCTGGAAGGCAAGTGACAGGCCCAGGGCACCTCCAGGGCAGCGAGCCCAGTTTGGGGCTCCTGGAGACGTGGATGACACCAATAAACAATGCCACATCAAGGGCACGCCAAGCGAAATGACACAGGGGTTGCAGGAGGTGACATTTCAGAGCAGGCTCAGAGGGCTGTGCTTGTTCAGCCTGGAAGAAGGGGCTCAGGGATGGGGGATCTAACTCCTGCATCCCTTGAGAAATTACAGAGCCAAGGTCAGGCTCCTCAGAGGCTTCCAGCAAGGAATGAACAGAAGACACAAGCTGTGGTAAAAGAAATTATATAAAATATTGGAAAAAACCTCTTCACAACAGAGATAGCAGTGAGTGTTCACAATGACCTCAGAATCTCTGATTTTGGGAATTCAGAATTCGAGTGGATGGGCCTGAGCAACCTCGTACAACTTTAGATGCATTTGGACAACACTCTCAGGCACACAGTGGGATTCTTGGAGGTGTCCTGTGTTGGACCAGGAGCTGGACTTGATGATCCTTGTGGGTCCCCTCCAACTCAGGACATTCCACGATTCTAACTTCCAAGGTTGTCCTATTTTGCAGGGGAGACTGAGGCAATGACCTCCAAGGCCTCACCTAACCTGTACTGTTCCATGATTTAACTACATGGAGGGGAGAAGGAACAGTTCCAGCGAATCTCAAGATCAAAATCTACTCAAAAATGCCTCAGCACAGGTTTAGCCTGGCCCTGGACTCTGGAATTTCAGAGTTCCTTTGTAAGAGAACAGCTTGGTTGTACATCAGCATCCCAACTTCCAGGGAGAGTAACAGCCCTGTGAGATTCCAGGACCCGATACACTCACAGACAGGAGTCTGCAGGGTGACCATCTGCATCATGAACAGACACCAACTTCTGCAGGGCCTCAACACATCCCCTCTCCACAACAGCTTACTTTGGAGGGAATAAATCACCACTTCCTTCACTTCTCACACCTGTGCTGGAGCAGCCCCCAGCAGTGCAAGTTACCTGTGTCCCGAGCAGCGGGTGGGACAGGGGCACTGCTGCGAAGGTCTTGTAGGCCTGCTTGACATTGATGGGGACCTCGTCAGGGGAGGGTGGAGACGGTGGCTTTTGCTACAGGGACAGACAGGAGGTAAAGGTGAGTACAGATGGTGTGAAAAACCCCACACAGCGGAAACACAGCCCAACTCTCGCCTGCAGAGCCTGAGGAGTGGGGTATGGAAAGGAATGTGTAAGGGAAAATGTAAGGAAAATGTAAGAGAATATGTAGGAGAATATACAGGGAATATGTCAGCCTTGCCATGGCTGCTCCTGAGCCTTGGGCAGGAACACAAGGAGCAGAGCACTGTGCACACAGTACATGCAGCAGCATGTGAGTCACAGCCCTGTTTTCTTTTCTGCATGGTGGAGGAATGGTAATTGTGGTGGCACAGATCCTCACTGATCTGACAACAATGTTGTGATGAATCTCCTGGCCAAGGGCCACATTGCTGTCACAGTCCTTGAGGATTTCCACCCAATTCAACCAGCATGTCCCTACCTGAATCGGGGTTTGGGCCTGGAACAGGACAACTACATGGTTGACTCGGACCCCCTACTAAGTGTTGAACAAGATTCCTTCTAGTGGAAGGTGTCCCTGTCCATTGCAGAGGGTGGAATAAGATTGTCTTTAAGGTCCCATCCAACCCAAACCACCCTATGGTTTCATGATCTGATTCTGGCATCTGTAATCTGGAAGAGATCTGCCTTTGATCTTAAATATTTCCTTCACAGAATTCCACTTAGAAACATCTGACAAGGTCCGAGGGGACCCTCCTACTGCTTGTCACTGTCTTTGCTTGTCCTTTCCTCACCCACCTACCTTTCCCATGACTCCTCCTGCTATGTTTGGAGGAAGCAGACTTGGGGTGACCTGCTCAAAACACAGAAATGAATGGGATGGGGGGCAATGACACCCCAACCTTCCTTCTGCTGGAAAACAAATCCCCTTTTGCTGTTCATCACTCCAACCCTCCAGCTGCACTAACCTAGTTCCAGGCTTTTCTGGCTTTTCTTTGTTCCAGACTGAGGCTAAATTATGTTGTTTAATCATGTTCCTTCCGCACGGGCTAAAGAACAGCACAGCCAGATCCGAAGAGCCTGTAGAACATGAGCCTTGGCCAATTCCACGAGTTCTGTACAGCTCTTTGTGTGCAAACCACGCCTCTGTTTTGGTATCATGTTGTACAAGCTCCAGTAGAGACAGAAGGGCTGGATTCATGGAATCCCAGGATGGCTTGTGTGGGAAGGGACTTAAAGCCCATCCAGTCCCACCTCCCTGTCGTGGGCAGGGACACCTTCCACTATTCCTTCCACTTATATATTTAAGGGACTCACGTCTTCTGGCATGACAAAGACCAAAATACCTCAATCTTTCTTTCCTGTCAACAAACAGCCCTGGAAATATGAACTTTTCAAACACAATAATTTTGCAAATAATAAAACGCATCAGCAGGATGGTATTGGCTCTTGCTCCAACATGCCAGATGTTGACAAAGGTTCTGTGGGATTTATTTCTCCACAGAACTCAACACCTCACAAATACAGCTCTAAAGCTGTACCTGCCCTGGGGATTTTTGCTACAAAAGCTTCAGCAGCTGACTCCTGGGATGGGGACACGGAGACATGGGGCACCTGGAGAGGCCCAGAGAAATGAGTGGGATGCACTGACTGTGAGGAGTGTGGGCTCCTTCCTGGGGCACCCAGACTGATGCATGGACACCACCAGCCTCAGCTCAGGCACATGATCATCAAACTACACCATCACCTCTGGGAGGGTGTCCAGCCACAACATGTGGCACCACAGCCACCCAGGGCAGAGACATGGCTTTCAGGGAGGAACTCCAGGCCACTTACAGAGTTCTGGATCCTGAAGCACGGCTCAGGCTGCTGGAAGGGGTTGGGGCTGTCCCCCTCCTCCACAGTGTGTGAGGCAGCGCTTTGTCGCACGCGAGAGAGAGGCTGAATGACGCCAGGCTTGGTCTGCTCATGTCAGCACCCCAGCGAAGGGCAGAGGAAGAGGAGGAGGAGGGAGAAAGAGAGAAGAGAAACGAGCAGTTAGGGCAGTGAGGTGTCTGCCGTGCGGGTGAATAAACAAATCCATGCAAATCCATGCACCCCAGCTCCATTCCTCAGCTGTGCTGCCTGCTCCAGCTATCAGACCAGCAGGGAGAGCTTCTGGAACCACCATCAAAAGAGATTCAGCCAAGTCAGGGTTGAATCTCTTCAAAAAAAGTGGGTTATGGAGAAGGCCAGGACACAAGGGAGCATCTGCCATACAAGGAGCAGCTACAAGCTCAGCAAGGGCATGGCATGAGTATGACAAAGCTCAGAGAATGTGAACATTGGGAAACATCAGCCAGGAATGGAAATTGGCAGAAACTGTGGATGGAAGTGAACCAGACCCAGTCAGGGCTCTGACTAGAGATGAAGTTATAGGAGCAGAGGCAAAAGTCCAAGACTTGACCCAGGCATCACTGGTGGATGCACGTGACACTAAACAGGGTGGCAGCAGGAGTTGGGTAAGCCAGCAAAAACCCCGGGAGGGGAAGCCACAAAGGGAAATGGGGATAAAAGCTGCAAAAACAGTTCCATCGAGTTTTCAAATGGACCACATTTAAGACTTGGTCCATTTGTACAAATTTGAGGCACAGTGGAGGACCAGAGGAAATAGAGTAGGAGCCAACAGTGTTGCTGCAAGGCTGGGTAGGAGTGAGCACCCACAGGAGGAAAAGACAGGGACACCACAGTCAGGTCTCACGGCTGTTGTACTCACTGATTTACTATCATCCTGCGATGTAATGAAGTTAATGGAAGCCTGAAAACAGAAATACAGGTGTAAATCTGGAGTCCACCCTGAAAACCTTTAGTTTATCTCTGCCCCATTGCCTGCTCTGTGTGGGGAGGCCCCAGATCCCACAGAAACACCCATACCTGCTCCTTCAAGTGGGGACAGGCCAGAGTCCAGGTCCCATACCAATCCCTCCCATAACTGCTTCTTTGAGTGGGAATAGGCCAGAGCCCACCTGCCAGAGCTTTTCCCAGCTCATCTGCTATGCGAGGACACCCTCAGCTCTCTGCACATCTCCAGGCTGTGACTCCAACTCCAGGCTAGTCCTGACCCCCGGACACATCTCCAGGTCCTGCCTTGTGGACAGCCCCCGCTCCTGGTTCCTGGGCACATCCCCAGCTCCTGTCCCCTGCTCACATCCTCTGCTCCGTGGGCACATTCCCTGGGCACACCCCCACCCTCTGCAGCTGCCCCCAAGCTGGAGCAAAGCCATCCCACCGCAGGTCCTCCCCAGAAGCGCTCACAGGTGCCATCACAGCAGCGGCTCATAGGGAGCAACCCCTCATGCCTCAGGTGCCACCAGGGCACTGCTCCCTCAGCGAGCCCCAGGGGAGCCCCAAGCCCCCGCGGGGACGCAGAGCCGGAGCAGGGGCCGGGCAGTGGGAGCAGCTGGAGCAGCAGCGCACACCGCACACCAAGAGCACTTACAAAGCGGGTCTCCCTGCCGGCCAGGTGAGGAGGCCGGGGGGCTGCGGGCACCTGGAGGGGCATCAGCAGGGGAGAGAACAGGAGAGAAAATGGAGAGACTGGGTTTTCCACGGGAGAGAAGCACAAAGACTGCGGCACCCAGAGCTGTTGGGGTCCCCACCATGGCAGAAGCCCCTCTGCCCTGCTCAGCACACACACAGACCCACCATAAACACTTCCTGTCTCCTCCCACCCCCTCACAGAGCTTGAGGCCAGGCACAACCATCATGACGCCAGCTCGGGACAAAGGATTCCATTTCCCTCAAGAATTCTCTGAAATAAGCCAATAAATTCTGGCTGGACTACAAGATGTTGAAACCAAAGAATTAACATTAAAAGTAGATGGAGCCAGAGAATTAGAAATGCAGTTCCTCAGAACTTCTGCTCTGGAGGCACAACCTGAAGGTCAGGACTCCTGAATCCTCAGAATAATAGAGAGCTGAGGGTGTTCAGCCTGGTGGAGGCCTTGGGGGAACCTTAGACCCCCTTCCAGTGCCTAAAGGGGCTCCAAGAGAGCTGGAGAAGAACTTTGGACAAGAGCTTGGAGTACCAGAACAAGAGGGAATTGCTTCCCACTGACAGAGGGCAGTGTTAGATGGGATATTGTGAAGAAATCCTTCCTTGTGAGGGTGGGAAGGCCTGGTACAGGTTGCCCAGAGAAGCTGTGGCTGCCCCATCCCCGGAAGTGTTCAAGGCTTGGTTGGATGGGGCTTGGAGCAACCTGGTCTGGTGGAAGGTGTTCCTGCCCATGGCAGGGGTGTGGAACAATATGGTCTTGAAGGTCCCTTCCCACCCAAACCATCCTGGGATTCCATGGAAACCAATCTCAAAGAAAACTGGCAATTGTGGTAAAAAGAAAACTTACAACCAGCCCAAAACCAACCCTCACCCAGTTTGCAGTTGCTGTCAGAAATGCAAATAGGGAAACACATGCAGTTGGACAAAGTGCACTGAAATAGTGTTGCTATAACAAACCACATCCTCTTATCCTGCTGTGTTCCTGATGGGCACTCAATTCCAAAGGATCCAAGAACTGAGGTGGATGCGAGACAGGCCAAGAAGCAACAGAAGATGGACTGAAGTGCTGCTCCTACAGTTTCAGCACACAGTCCCAACCCTTCTCCTGAGCCCATGTCACTGGTCACCTCACCCCAAGGTGATGCCCTTCACCCCACAAGTCCTCTGCAGCTCTGAGAGCTGAAATGGCTTCACTGAAGAACAGGCAAGTGCTAAAGCTGGTGGGGAGAGCAGCTGGATTCCAAAAGGAACCCAATAGACCCAAAATGACTACGGAGAGAGGACAAAGTACAAGTTGCAATTCAGTCCAGCCCCCAATATAAAACCCAGTTACAGGTAATGGCTGTGAAGGGAAAATTTAAAAATCAATTTAAGATAATTTAACTTCAAAAGGTTCAGCTGAGCTTGATACCTCATGCCACACGATGGACAATGGGATCAAAGACTCAGAGACTGAAAAGGAAAGATCAGAGCTGAAATAATGAATAAGAACAGTGAGGGAGGACAGGTAATGTCTATAAAGAAAAAATAATCAGAAGTTACAAGAAATAAAGACACTACGCATGTCAGAAGGAAAATCTCTGAGCAAGGAGCTGTAGGAAATCACTTCCTGAGGGCAGGATCCTTCCACCTCCTTTCCAACATTTCCAACAGCTCAGTTCAGTGTCACACATGGAACCAGGAATCCTCGGGATGTCTGGGAAGCACTGGTTTACAGACCCGAGATCATTCTCCAAACCCTGACTCCTCCATTTCTTGCCACATACCAGTTGCCAGAGTCTCTGTACAAGGCATTGGTGAGGTCATTCCCAAAATACTGACAACTACGAGTTGTACTGACTCCAGGGACTCCCCTACTCATCAGCCTGGAATTAAGTCACCCCTCAGAGCTTGTATATGACCAGCTAATAACCCCCCTGGCTCTCTGAGGCATTTTGAAAGGGGAGTTTTTCCCTCACTCTCTGGTTGCCTCCTGTTAACAGATCCCCTCCACCTTGATGGTGTCACTCAAGGATGAAAATCCCCCTCAGTTTCCTCTGCATTTCATCCCTGGAAGTGCCTCTCAGCTTTTCCCATATCATCTCTCCAGGGGACAGTCTCACCTGTGGATTACTGGGAGAATAGGGGGATTCACGCCTGGAATTTCCTGTCCCAGACTCGCCCACAGGAGCCTGAAAG
The DNA here is from genome assembly GCA_035047865.1 of Dendrocincla tyrannina. Classification (NCBI taxonomy): domain Eukaryota; kingdom Metazoa; phylum Chordata; class Aves; order Passeriformes; family Dendrocolaptidae; genus Dendrocincla; species Dendrocincla tyrannina. Next base: position 2,004,257 of record JAWWMP010000073.1, on the reverse strand, counting down.
AGAGAACACAAAGCTCGAGAGTTATTGTACAGCAGGAGGGGGTCAGTAGAGGCCTGGACATCCAACCATGGCCCCTCCTCAGGGAATGGGGTTAGCAGGGCCCAGCAGCAGCTGGAACATGCCAGAAACTGGCAAAAAGCACTAGAAACAGCAAGGGAATGATGCTAAACATTGGAACTGAGATCATACTCAAACACCCTGCAAGACCATCCAGATCAGGTTACAGCCTCTGTCTGCCTCACAGCAAGTCCTGGGAATCCTCTCCAGACTCCTCACAGCCCTCACAGGCAGTCAGACCGAGGCAAACCTCCCACAGACACTGAGCAAAAACAGCCATTTCCAACTGGAAGGGGACAGAAATCATCCCCAGCCACATCCTTTGCTGTTGGCCTGCACTGGAGATGGGGCTCTCCTCACTTCCAGACGAACCTCTGGCACCAACACTTGGCTGAACTAGCTGACAGCCCATCCCAACATGTGGACAGAGAGCAGTGTCCCAGGAACCACCAACTGCAGGAGTGAGGAGCATCTTTTAGAAGTATTTTAGATGCCTAAAGATGGAAGCAGGTCATTTGGGATTTAGGGAACTGTTTAGGCAGTCACTAATACCACAGCTACTGGTCAGCTGGTTCAAGTCAGCTTTGGGCAATAGTGTTTAATCCGACCAAGCCTGAAGTGACTTGAAGTTTATACTGGAGCACAGATTTCACTAAATGCCTTGTTCTAAGCCCACCCACCTACACACCTGTGAAATTCCCTAAAACATCTCCAAGATCACTGCAATTGGGGGCTGGGTTGGTTGATTGGTTTTTCCTCTGTGTAGGGCTGTTTAGCTTTTGAGACCTCCCAAAACATTAGGAAAGGAAGAAGGGGAGAGCAATGTCGAGGTTGGGCTAGACCCATCTCTGGGTCTAGTCCAGGCTCTGCCAAAGGTTCCCTGTGCAGCAGCAAGAATGTCAAACACAAGCAGATTTTCCAGAGCAGAAAGCAAAGTTCTCCCTTGAAATCCCAGTCTCAACTGACCGAAAAGTGTCATTTGGAGGAGCAGCTCCTGGGCTGCAGCTAAACCATGGCAGCTGCTCTCCTCTTGCCTTTCAGACATCTAAGAAGGGCTGTGTTCAGGCCCAGGTGTGTAAGTGTGGCACCAGCAATGATCTCCCACAAGCCCTGCCAGCCCCACGCTGCGAGTCGAGCGGGCGGAGACGCTGCTGCTCCCAGCCGGACGCAGAGGGACAGCAGGGAAGTCACAGATGTCATTGCATCCCCTCAGTGGGGTTCAGCAGCACATGCATGGCCATGACCGGGGTGTGTTAGTGGCTGGAGGATGACACACTGACCATCGGGGACCAACGGCCCCCACAGGCAGTGCTGGGGCCACACGGGTTAGGGGGGCCCGGCCCACGGGCACCGTGCTGTCCCGTGCTGGGGTTTAGTAGGGTGTGGTGGCCGACTGTGTGAGTACATGCCAAACACCACAGGGCACACGCCGCTTGCCTTGGAGTACAGGCTGGTCTTCAGCACACCCCCGCTGCCATAGCCCAGGGGAGGCCCTCCCAAGCCAGCTGTGCCCGCAGCCTTGCCCCTGCGGTTGGCCACCACAAAGGGGTTCTCACTGAAGGGGATGGGCTGCGAGTCGATCAGACACTCTGGCTCTGGAAGCTGCTCCTGTGACAAGGGACACCCTGCAGGGTCCTGCTTGTCCCCCTGGGGCTGTTCTGCCCCGCTCGTGCGCTGATCAGTTGACGTGGGGTGCTGAGGGGGCCCAGCCATGCTGCTGCTGGTTGTGCCCGTGGGGTGCTGAGGGGGCCCAGCCTCGCTGCTGCTGGTTGTGCCCGTGGAGTGCTGAGGGGGGCCAGCCTCGCTGCCACCAGTTGCACCCGCTGCCAGGTCCAGGGATGCATTCCGGTTGTCCCATGCCGCAGGTAGGGACAGCACTGCACAGTCACCCTCCATGCTGGAGCTCAGCTTAGTATACTGAGCAGGCTGAGAGGAAAACAGAACGATCAGACAGAAATAGGGAGAACAGAGTAAAGGAGAGGAGGAAGAAAATAAAGAGCAGCTGCTGAAGGACAAGGGAGAGAAGAATTCCAGTACTAATGCCCACACACTATTCCATCCCTCTCTCCTGTTCTACCACCAATCTGCGATCCCCAGTGCCACTTCCAAGAAAGGACCCTGCTGTGCACACATACCCGGGGGAGCTGACAGGCAGGAGTGCTCCATGCACTGCTTCAACTCACACACATTTCTCCAGCTGCTCTCCAGCCAAACTCACTGCTGACACCTGCACAACGACATGCCCTCCTCCCGACCACCACAGCACACAAAATCACCAAATAGCTGGGGTTGGAAGGGATCTCTGGAGACCATCCAGTCCAACCCCAACTCCATTCACCCCCATCACCCATGGCCCAGCCTCTGCTGTCACCCCAGGACTGCCACAGTTACACAACACCCACCCCGTGTACTTCCATCACACCTGTACAGGTGAATATGCTTTTGTGGCCCCACTGCATCACAACACACCCAAAGTACCAGAGCTCAGAACAGCCGATGGAGCACAGACCCCTTGGGTGGCTCTTGCTGATGCCAGGACTGAGGTAGCCCCAGCTCTGCCAGGGCTCACACCCAGCCCAGATGGAACCCTGACCCTTCCTCTTAATGCCATAGAAGAAAATTTGTTACCCCAGCCAGAGCCTTCCTCAGGGGAGCAGAGAAAGGCAGAGAGCAAAGACCAAACCTTCCATCCAAGTGCCTCTGAGGAGCAGAAAGACCTCTCCTGCTCAGAGCACATTCTCCAGCTCCTGTGTCATGGCAGTGGTCACCAAAATAGCTCCTGAGGGTGGGCTGGTGACTACAATGGCAGCTGGGAGGCTCAGGAATTTCAGAGGCCCTCCCCTAACCCTCCAACCCCACTTCTGTGATTGGCAGAGCCCTGGCTCATATTGTGTTTCCTGAGCAGCAAAGTCTGTACTACTTTGAGAAATCCTGTTGTTGTGACTATGTGACTTTCCAATGTAAAAACCCCAACTCCAACCACCTCTTTCCAGAGGGCCATAAAGCCTGACAGTCCACAGGGAGCCTCAGTCCCTATTTTGTTCTTGGACCTGACTGGAACTGGGCTGGATCTGCCCCTTGCTGTAAGCTCCAGCTCCCACTGCTGTGGCATGTCCTGGTGGGGATTCCTCACTCCCTGGCCCCACAGGGACTATTTCTGTCAGACAAGCCAGTTTCTATTTTGAGTAAGCAAAGATTTGGGCAATGCAGCAAGCCTTCTCAGCCTGCAGACAGAACAAGCATGTGTTACCCTGCATCTTTTGGGGCACTGAAAGAAATCTAATCCTAAATCTGATGAACAAAGTATGGAGTACATGAAGTACAAAGAAACAATCAATGTCAAGAAACCAAAGAGAAACAGATTCAGAGCAGAAAGTAAAGGCTGTTAATTAACTAATCATGGTGACCTGGTATTAACACATTAATTCTTCTCCATTTCTCACAGTCCAGAATGTAAAACTAGACTTTAATCATTTTGCTTTGATCAGTCCGTGGTGGGGCCAGCTTTCATGTCTGTTTGATGCAAAAGACAGAGACTTTAACAGTTCTTTGACTCCTGTAAGGGAATTACAGAGTCACAGAATCCCAGGATGATTCAGGTGGGAAGGGATCTGAAAGCCCACCTCATTCCACCCCCTGCCATGGGCAGGGACACCTTCCCCTGCACCAGGTTCTCCATGCCCCATCCAATCTGGCCTTGAACACTTTCAGGGGTGGGGCAGCCACAGCTTCCATCCAGATGTTACAGTACATTGGCAGCATGGCCTAAGAGCATCACCCAAATGAGTATTTCCATGCTGCTTCCAACAGGAATTTTCAGTTGGACTTTTAACAGTGGACAAACAGAACAGGCATCTCATCAGCCTTCATTAAATCCTGCTCACTAAGGGACCCAGACACAGCAACACAGATTGATCCAAGGCAGACAATCACCTGCTCCTTTCTCTGGGGGCCATTCTTGGGGAATCCTCATGAAAAATTCCACCTACAGTTACAGAGGTCAGAATTGATGTGCAACTCCTCTTGCTCCATAGCCAGAACAGGAACAATTCCCTGCAGCTCCTCTTGCTCCACAGCAAGGACAGGAATGGTTCCCTGCATCTCCTCCTGTCCCACAGCGAGGATAAGAAGAGTTCCCTGCAGCTCCTTGTGCCCCATGGTGAGGACAGGAACAGTTCCCTACAGCTCCTCCTGTCCCACAGCAACGACAGAAACAGCTCCTTCGCAGGGAACTGTGTCAGTAAAAGATGCCCAGACACTGTTTAGAGGACAATGCACGTGGTGAGAGAACTGGCCTGGAGACAGGGAGAAAGAGAAACCCACAGTGGGAACGGGACAAGAGCACCGGTCATCTGGATGCAGTCAGACTGTCTGGAGATGGACAACCTGTCACCGACCTGCCTGCCCTTCTGTTGGAAAGCCCACCCTGACTGAGTCTTCCAGCTCTTGAAGGACCACAAGAACCTCTGCCCCCACACCAGAACCTTTACCTCCACACCAGAATTTTGCTGTCCCCATGATCCAGGCAGTTGTACTTTTCCAACCAGAGCAAAGACAGGGCTGGTGACAGCTGGACAAAGACACACATGGGCACCCATGGGCCCTTCCCTGAAGTGGGACATTTATAGATGCTGCCCATCACCCAGCATTCCGGCACACTCAACCTCACATTCCTATTCCAGGCGTTCCTGGGCTGACAGGCTGCAAGGCACAAGCTCCCGAAGGTTGCTCCGCTCTGGGCCACACTCGGGCCGTTCTGCATGGAGGCAGCTGCTGCCTGGGACTGGCTCTCCCCCTCTTCCAGATACTGAGTTACACTCAGAGATGCTAAAAATAAACCTTTTCCTGAAAATGCTTTTTTGTGTGAACAGGGGGAGGGAAATCCAAAAACTGGGAAGTATGGGAAACAAAAGGAGTGAGAGATGGAGCCAAAGCAAGGCTGTCACTGAAGTGAGGCAGAAAGCAAGAGGGCCCTGAAACAGGAGGAAAAGAGAACAGGAAAGGAGACCTGTCTGCATGGAACGAGATAGAGACAGGAGAAAGAAATGACTCCAAAACAACAGAGTGGGATGGTGACAGCAAAGGGAGGTCTTGCCACCCGAGGAAGAAAGGAAGGAGGAGACTGAGGATGTGTGAAGGAGCAGGAAGAAGTCCAAGGGAATAGGGGTGATACAGGGAAGACAAAAGGAAGCAAAGATAGAGAATTTAAACAACACAGAAGAGAGATGAGTTTGGAATCCATGAAGTTCATGAAACCTGCAATTTCTCTTGGCCACTACATACGAGGGACTTGCAGACAGGGCACAGGGAAGGAGCATCCACAGCTGGAGTCACAACACACAACATGATACATGAGCCACAGGACTCAGTCACAACACACAACCACGGCCACTTTGCCTTCTGCAGGCCTGGGGAGATCTTGGCTTTCACAGAATCCTAGGAGGTACTGGGTTGGAAGGGACCCTGAAGACCATGCAGCCCCACTCCCTGCCATGGGCAGGGACACCTCTCACTAGACCAGGTTGCTCAGAGCCCCATACAACCCAGACTTGAACTTTTTTTATTTTTAATACTTTCAGTCTCAGCACCTTTATCCCTCCTCCTTCCTAACCATTGCACAATGGATTTACAACTGAGCTGTGCACCCAGTAGCGTCATCACTGTGTTGGGAAGAATCTTTCTCTCGCTCCTTGGAAGCTTTCTGGAGCTGCTTCCTTCCACAACAAATCCCTGCACTCTCCCACTCACACCCCCTTCTCTTCCTTCTGGGCTGTTCTTTCTGCCTTGTTCCAGACTCTGCTTCTTGCAACTTGGCAAACTTCGCCACTTCCCTTCCCAACAAGAAAAGCCACCTGGCCCTTGCTCTCCTCATTTTCTTATTCCCATCTTTCTTTTGCAGCTACTTCCTGTTTCAGTGCCAGAGTACCACACAGTTCTGCTTCCCAGTCTTCCTCCGCAGAGGATGCCGTCACCTCCCACCACATGGCACAGGTGGAGTGCAGGTAAGGGAAGGACCATGGCCACCCCTGAGGGGACCCCTATCCCCACAGCCCCTTGCTGCTCCCCCTGCAGGGACCCCCACCCCCTCAGCCCTGCCATGGCCTCGCCTCCAGAGGGACCCCCACCCCCCCAGTCCCCCCAGAGCCTCCTCCCTGCAGGGACCCCTCAGCCCCGACTCACAGCACGGTTGCCTCTCTGCAGGCCGCTGCTGGGCAGCGCCGCCAGGGTCCGGTAGTCCAGGCGCAGGGGTTCACTGGGGATGTTCTGGAGAGGGGCAAAAAACCACAAACACCACGAGCGGGTCAGACCCAAAGTCAACTAAATCAGTGAGGAAGAGCAATGAAATGGGAACCACCCCAGTAATAACCAAGGCCTTATCTCCAAACTCTGCAGAGTTCTCACTGCCTGGAACAGAAGTTGGAATTGTTCCAAACACAACCATGGAGACCCATGGCAGGGGCTGGGCTTAAGAAATGCTGCAGAGAACGTGTCACTGTGGGCTTCTGGTCATCCACTGCTGCTCAGATCCCCTCACTCTTCCTGCCACCACCACTCCCTCACAGGGAGGGAGGAGAATGTGCCATAACTAGCCATTTGCTCCAACAGCATTCAAAACAGTTTCAGTCTGGATCTGGACATGTTCAAGGGTGCAACTCTGCAATTCCTCTACTTCCTTTTTCCAGCCTTAACTCACTCTCACTGTACAGTTTTGTTCCATTTTGCTTCCCATTTTGCCTTTCTAACCCCAAACAAAAGTCCAGGTTACAAACCCAGCCAGTGTTTTCCACTGTCCCTTCCTCAATCCCTTACACATTTTTTCAGTTCTGATCTCTTCTGTTATCCCCGAAGTCACATCCTTTTACAGGAGGGAGTGAAGAACACAAGTGAGAGGGAAGAAACACTTTCTGGGGATTTCTCCAGCCTTCCAGTCCAGCTGTAGCCCTTTTCTGGGACTCACCAGCCCTCCCCCCTTGCTGCTCACCTCCACCTCCTCCTCAAGCTGCTGCGTGGCTGCCTCCCGCTCCCTACGCATCCGCTCCTTCCACGGGACAGGACAGAGCCAGAGTAGAGAGACAAGAGAGAGGAAAAGAAGTCAGCCATGCTGGGCAGGAACTCCTGAGGGGACAGAGGAGCAGTGCCAGCACCAGCAAAGGGGGAGCAAAAACCCAGCAAGAATCCTGGGACTGGGGAACAAGGAGCTGGCATTCAGCACCTGTGTGATTATCATCATCAGAATGAACAGGGACACCCTGGACAACATGACCAGGGTGCCACAGTGCAGGGCAAAGAGCAGAGGTTCCCAAGATCCTCAGCAGAGACAATCCGGGGGAAAGCAAAGATAGCTACAGTCCCTGCTAGCACAAGCCACACCAGCACCAAGGGGGAGGGGGTTGCTCACTGCTGAGAGACACCTTGAGAGAGCAGAGAGGTTGGAAGGGAATGGAAAAACAAATCTACAGAGCACAGGCCTGGCTGTCACTAAGGAAAAAGGCCTAAACCCCACATGCTGCTTACAGCATCACATACAGTGATACAAACACATCAGGGAGGGCCAGAACAGTCTTAGCACAAGGCTGAGCCCAACACCGACCACCAGCCTGCAGTCACTCAGCACCGCAGGGACACTACAGTGACCAGTGACTAATCCCAAAAGCCCCAGCCACGGGCTCACTTCCAGGCTGCAAGAGGAAGGTATCAGTGTGGGACTTGTCCTAAAGACTGATTTCTGGGCACTGATACGCCTGTGACTTGTTGCCCAGCATCTCTGGGCAGAGCCAGGGCTGGAGACACAGCAGCAGCATCCTTCCTTGTCTCCTGCCTACGGAAGGAACCCTTCCTGGCTGCTCCTGCCAAGCAGGAACCAGACAGTCCAGAAGTCCCTAGGCTGGAAGGTGGGAGGCAGCTGAGAGGGAGCCAACTGAAAATTCTCTTCAACAGCTGCCATACATTACAGACACCCAGTGTCCCACATCGCCCCCAACTTCCACGCAAGAAAAGGCAGCATGAGCAGACACTAATGCTCAAAAGGGATAATGAGGTAAACCTAAGTTAAGGTCTACTCTGAATCTGGTTACGCTTGGGTTTGGACAAGTTCTCTGTAGGGTGAGGGTTCCAGATGACACTAATCTGGGGTGTGACCCTTCTCTGAGGCGGTACAGGAGCACTTCTCTGAGAAGGGACAGGAGCACCAGCCAGTCCAGATGGAGCTATGGAACCCTCAAAGTCCATCCCCAACAACATCTGGGGAGGATTTGGAATAAGATTAGAAAAATAACTAGAGCCACAGACAAACACAGGGACAGACAAATACACCAGGAATCAGTCCACAGAGACATGGAGTTACTGATATTTCTACTAGAAACTGAATTATCAGAGAACTGAAGGTGAGAGATGTCTGCAGCGAATGGGTTTGAAAACCTCTACAGGGAACAGAGTAAAGCCAAAATTCTTCCCAGTTCTTCAGTTCGCAACTTGCTGTGGGCTGGGGACACGTTTGGTGTCTATTGTTCTTGTGCAGGAATCAACATGAATCATTGGAGGATAAGAAAAGAGGTCCAAAAATGGTGACAGAAATTACTGAGGATGTACCACCGAGATGGGAACTTCCTTCAGCATTCCACTGGCCACTATGCAGTGCTGGCTCCAACACTGGGATAAATTTAATCATCAAAACCAGCTTTAGAGACACAATCCCAGATTCAAGGTTTAAAAGGTCCAGCAGAAAAACATGCCTTTGCTTGTGGGCCTCAGTCCACAGACCCCGAGATTTTTGAGGAGCCTGGAACATCTGCTGCTGCCTCCTCCTGACATCCCAAGGGAAGAGGCACCAAAAATACCAGCATTTTTTAAAATGAGACATATCCAAGGCTACTTCACCAATCATAAAGGTTTTTCTGAGGTTTTTTTTGACAAAGTATTTTTAAGTAAACTCAGTATAAATTTTGGCAAAACCTTTCTTTACCTGAGCCTGGACAAATGCCACCTGCTCAGCCCGAGCAGCAGTCTGGGGCCAGACTTGGTTTATTCACAGGTGCTAGAAATACTGATACTGACCCCACAGTACCTGAAGTCTCCTGGAGTGTATTCAAATACATGTATCCATATCCAAATCCATATTCAAATGTATATGCTTCCAACACAAAACTGGCAGGAAAAGCCTTTGCTCCAACAGAACACAATGAAATCAGGTTTGCTGAACCACTGTGAGTTCCTTTTCAGGCAAGGAACCAGGCATTTTATAAGCAAAACCTAAATCTCTCTGAATTGGCTCTGCTCTGGGCTGAACCAAGTGCACTGCTAAGATCCCTCCTACATTATTCACAGAAACAAAGGATGGTTTGGGTTGGAAGGGACCTTTCAGGCTTATCTAGTCCAGCTCCTGCAATGAGCAGGGAGTCTTCAACAGGATCAGGTTGAAGATTATTCTATAAGGACGTTCCACTTCCATCAGAACTGCCAACCTCATCCTGCTTTTGTGGGGTAGCCAATGTGAAAAGGCAGAGAGACTGTACCTGCTGAGGGAACCCAGAGAAACATCAGGTGTGACTGATCTGGAAACCTGATGAAACATTTGCAAAACGTACACACTCATCTGCCAAAGGAGCAGACTTCCAACTGGAAACACTAAAGAATTCAGTTTTCCCTCTTCTTCCAAACACTGACTGAATAAATTACTGTTATAAGAGGGATAACCGGAAACCCCAAGTCCTCGAGGGACTCGAGTCTGCTGATCTATTTCTGGGAAATTCTACTTCTCTTTCTGGAAAATTCTATTTCTATTTCTGTGCAAGGTTGAACCAGTGGGCAGAAACACAAAACTCACAGCAAAGCAGAGAAATGACCATGTGAACTGAGGAGCACAAAGCTGTGACTGATTAACAGTGTCACTTTTCCACTCAGGGCAGCTCTGAGCTGTGTGTTCATCTTTACTCACAAAAGCTCTGTCAGGTCATGTGGTACTGGACAGAGAAAACTGATTAAATTTGGGTCTTCCAAGCTCATTGGCCATTTTTCTCAAAACTGCAGCTTGGCCAGGAGGTATCAGCAGGTAACAAGGATGGAGTCTGTGAATACCAGAGAAGCATCACCACAGAGGTGCATAGGGAGGTACAGCAAAGCCAAAGAGCAGCTGGGGTAATGGAGCATTTCTCTATGGAGAAAGAATGCCCAGAGCTTCCCATGGCACTGACAACAGGACAGAGATCCAGAGCTCCCCAACTGGGCAAAGATCCAGAGCTCCCCGTGGCACTGACAAATGGGTAGAGACAACCTGTGGCACCTTCCTTGGGGCTCATGGGCTGGGCAGAGTCGCTGCCACAAACAGATCTTGCTACACAAAGAATCTCTCACCACTTTCTCCATTTCTTCTCTCTCCCACTGAGTTGCTTCTCTCACCATTTCCATCTCCTAGGAGAGAGCAGAGTTAGAGCCACCTCAACCAGTGCTCTCTCCACACCTGGAGCACCTGGGAACCTCACGAAGGTGCCACAGTCCCATCCTAGTGCATTTCTGATCCGAGTGCTGGGACCTGCTGATTCCACGCCACAGCCACTGCCTGTTATGCTGCAGATTCCATGCACCACGGGAGACTTAACTAGAGATTTTCAGAAACTGTTTCCACTCCACAACATGCTCCCAGTTCAGCCAGAAGACCCACCTTCTGCAGGATCTCCAGTTCCTCGGGGCTCAAATCCCGGTCAATGGAGGAGATGCTCTCCAGGCTGTTCTTGCGCCCAATGCCAGCAGCAAAAGGGTTTGCAATGATTCCTGGGGACATCTGCAAATCAAAAGGCAAATCACACCCCATGGAAACCCACAGAGTGCCATTCCAAAAATTCCCTATCCTGGGCTCCAAGATACAGAATACCAGAACCAGAACTCTTTCACAACTTGAAACCTTATTCAATAGAAACCCAGACTGGTTTGGGTTGGAAGGGATCTTAAGAGCACCCAGTTCCATCCCTACCATTTCAGCTGACAAGTGCTTGAGGAATGTGAGGTCTAAGAAAGATGAAATTAAATGGACCTAGGTGCAGGAAGGTGAGCAGGGATTGGGTTCATGTTCTCTGGAAGAATACAAAAGCTGACTAGCTAAGCCTTGAAAACAGAAATCTGAGAGGGCACAGGATTGCTCCAGGGAAGTGTTACCCTGTGGGGAAAGGCAAACACCAATAAAGAGACAGACAATTTACTGTAAATGTAATAGCGGCCAAAAAATAATGGGCACAAATAGCCTGGAGAAAGTGAGCTTGAAAACTTCATTTCAGTGCAGCGCTAGCATGGGACAGTTCTGGAACCAGCAGCAAAGAGACAGTCCTGAGGGACCACAGCTTTTCTGGACTGGCAACCACCCCCAGTTCATATCACAGGTCAGATTTTGAAATCTGAGATCTCAAAACAAATCTACAGCAAACAGTTGGGAGGATCCAGCATTCAGTGAAGAAAGAGGTGGGGTTCTGCTCACTCCAAGGGCACCTGCACTCCAGTCCTCACCTCAATGGCAGCCGCAGCCTTGGGGTCGAAGCCATCGCAGACCAGCACGAGCAGCGCGTCACCCACCCCTCGCAGGATCTGCACCGCCTCTGTGTGCGTCATCCCCAGCAGGCTCTGGTGATTCACCTCCAGGATCCGCATCCCCACCTTCAGGCGGCCATCCCGAGCGGCAGCCCCAGAGGAGCTCACCTGGAACGAACCCAGGAGTCACGGTGTCACTGGAGAGGTGACAGAGGTCAGAGAGCACAGGGACTAGCAGGAGGACAGGGGGAGAGGGGAACACAGGGAACAGGGACAATGTGTCAGGGGAAGCATCTGGAACTACTGCTGTAGACTCACAGAGAGGGCAGGAAAGGAAGAACCTGTACAGGTTGGTAGAGGAAACGTGTGGAAGAACCTCTTATGGGAGATAAAAAAATGAATTTGAAATGTGTTCTCCCAAGGAAACAAACTGCTTTGACTCTGCCAGTGAAGTGAGCGAGAAGGAAAAACTCTCAAATCATAATGGACCTCAGAAAGGGAAATCATTGTTTGGTGAGAGAGACACACAATGGAAACGCAAATAAAGACGAACTAAAGAGGAAGTAGGCAGGGATCACACATGCAAAGAGGAGGAAGAAAAGCATCACTTTCATCTCTGTTACTGGAAATAAACAGGGAAAATCAGAGGCAGGAACTCCGCTCTGGATAAGACAGGTAAGAGAGGTTGAAGGCAGTAACATAGCTGAAGGGAGAGCTAGGAAGTTCAGAACTGCAGGTTAAAACAACCAGCATTGGGAAAAAAGGGGAGGGGGCTGAACTAACCCTGCTTTGTGGCTAAACTGACCCTTCCAATCCCCAAATGCTGCAATGCTGCGGGAGAGAAAACCTAACCGAATGCTTACAAACAACCATCAGCTACAATAATCCCAGATTTTCTTTTTCTGTCACTGCAAATGTCCCAGGTGAAAGTGCAACTATCACTGACAGAAGGAATTTACACTTTTGACTTTAGAACTCAGATAAAGTAGCTACAGCCATGTAATGACAAATGCTGAGTGTTGCCTTGCCTTGAGAGGAGCCAGTTATCAGGGCTGATTGGCAATTATGGAGTGTCCCCAGCCACGAGGATGGTTTACACCTCCAAAATCAGCTAAAGAGGGAACCAGTGACACCAAGGTGAACACCCAGAGTCCCCTTTGCCAGCAGCAAGACCACAATGACACCACTTATTACTGTGCTCCACTGCCAGCAAGGAAGAAGAGGCAATAAAAACTTTTTGCAAATGGTTGGGAAGAGCATAGGCTGATACACAGCTGAACAAGAAAACACGTGTTACTTCTGGGGGAAAAGTGATGTGAGAAGTGTGACACAAGCACTCCCAAAGGGAACAGTTACACACAGGGTGTGTGGCACAGGAGGAAAGGGGAGCAATGCCTGATGACTCCCATGGAAGGAGGGAAGAGCTCACAAGTCTGAGTGGGCAGGAAGCCACATGCATGTGAGGAGCAGTAGGAATGTGGGCGAAGGACATGCAGGTTCACCTTACAAAAAAAATATCAGAGAGGAAACACAAGGCAAAGGCAAACAGGAAATGGAAGAAGAAATGGTGTAGCTGTTGTAGAGGAAATATGAAAGGACAGTGATTTGCCTCTGTTGGAGGGAGAGTCTCTAGAAGTGCTGCACCAGTGAAAGCAGAGAGAACACATCTAACAGATCCCCCAGGGATCACCCTTCGCCCTGGCAGTCCTCACTTGGCACTGCTGGTACCTTGGATATGAAGATGCCTTCATCGGTGGGATCAAACGGATTGCCAGCATGGCCCTTGGCTCCTCCCCGGATGCTGATGCCCAGCTTCTCTCCTGGAGCCTTTTCAATGCATATTTCCTGGAAACACAGAAAAGAGTCCTTGTTTCTGGGACAAGTTCATGCTGGGACAGCTGAGGGAACACTCCTTGGAGTGGCCATATTCTGAATGCCCTGAAAAGGGCCTGAATGAATCCCATCCCTCATTTGGCAGTTTATCCCCTTTGGTGAAGCTCTTCCCTTTTCTATTCCCTGCTCAGGTGTGGTCTTTATAGAATCTGGTCATTCTCTGAAGACAGAGTCACCACAGGCATGGCAAGACACCCTCACCAGTTCCCTGCTGGAAATATACTTCCAGAGAGACTGGATCCTGCCAAAGCAGAAGGAAATTCCAGCCAGGATTCTGGTTGTGTCCTAGTCCCAGACCTCCAGCCAGGTAAGGAACTGCCTTCAGAAGTGACCCTGTGCGATTCCCCCCAGTCCTTTTGCTCAGAACCCACCTGCATCCCAGGTGGAGGGGGGTCCCTCCGGACCACCATGGTGAGCTCCTGGGCATTGGAGAGCAGCGCGTTCACCGCCTCCTGGTGCGTGGCGTGGCGTAGGTCAATGCTGTTCACCTCCAGGATCCTGTCCCCGACACGGAGCCCGCTGCGCGACGCCAGCCCCCGGGGAATGACCTGCAGAGAACCATTAGTACAACTGGAGAGGGGAATTCCATCTCTCCTTGCAGATGTGACTGTGACCCTGGGCATCCACCAACACCCTCCAGGCCTGTTTTGACACCTTTCTTGGCAGTCAAAGTTCCTCAAGAGGTGATGTATCTGCAAACCCTGACAAAGAATGAAGTGGGATTTGCTTTGAAGTGTCACTCCGTGTTATTCTCATATTCTGAATTTTATCTGAACCAATCCTGTTCCAGCTTTGCCATTTTTTGTCCATGACTGTAACCAAGACTGTCAGCACCAGTACAACTCCAGCCCTCATCCAGTACTCTACAGGGAATCCTGAGGGTTACAGAGGGACTAACCACAAAACCAAACCTGTTCCTGGTAAAACAAAGGAGTCATCAAGGAAAGGCTGAGACCTGTGAGCACACGGGCAAGCAGGAATGGTGGGAAAAAGTTAGTTTGGCTTCGGGAAGAGCGAATCCTGCTCCACTGACCTGCTGAAGTGCTTCAAGAAAAAGAATAGGCACATGAAATAAGAGATCTGGCAGGTATCAGTCCCGGAATTCCAAACAGCCCCTCACAAGGTCTGAACCCTGACTCACAGCCACAGGTGTCAGAGAAGACTGATTCAGCACCTCCAAGGGACAAGAGATGTCAGGAAGCAGAAAGGGCTGGGCAAGGATGTCCTCTCCAGCATCCCTAATCCAAGGAGTGTGGATGTGCAGGACTGTGAGGGAATGGGCTGCAGCCAGTGACCGGCCTGTGTGCTGTCCCTAAATGGCATCAGCCGATGTCACCACTGAAACAGAAACACAGGGTCGAAGGGCACTGGCCTGAGCGCAGCAGAGCAGTTCTGGGTGTCCCTGCACTCACTCATCCCACCAGCACTTTCACAGTGATGACTGGCTTTCTGTCAGCATTTTCCCATGACTCATTAAAGCCAAGAGGAGCTCAGAAATTTCAGAAGCTAACTGGATCCCTCCAAAGGGTTTGGCATGGATTACACAGTTCGAGGCTTTTGTGTGCCCCTAGATGGCCCCGGTAGCAGCATATCCAGTACAACCCTTCACACATCCCTCTCCCATCCCTTTATTTCATAAATCCATCCTGTACTTCTGGACTTGCATCAAAACCTTTCACCTTAACCCCAATAATACAACAGCTCAGAAGTGCCCGTGGCTGGAGGGCTCTCCTGGGACTCTACCTTGGAGATGAAGACCCCCGGCTCATGAATCCCAAAGGGATGGCTGGAATGGTCGCTGCCTCCAACGATGCTGAGGCCCAGGGGACCACCTGCTTTCACCAGGTGTATTTCCTTGAGGGAACAAGAAACAGAGTCAAAGGGAATCAGGGACATCACATACGGACCACAAACACTGAAAAACATGGAGTCAGGGGTGTTTTGATGGGTGAACACCCATGGTACAAGGCAGTTTCCCCATGTGGGACTGTGCATCCTGAAGAAGATCTGGGGGAGGCTCCAAGAGAGCTGACGGTGGACTCTGGACAGAGACCTGGAGTGACAGGGCAAGGGGGAAATTGCTTCACGTGGACAGAGGGCAAGTTTAGGTGGGATATTGGGAAGAATATTCTTCCCTGTGAGGAGGATGAGGCCCTGGCACAGATTGCCCGGAGCAGCTGTGGCTGCCCCATCCCTGGAAGTGTTCAAGGCCAGGCTGGAAGGGGCTTGGAGCAACCTGGTCTAGAGGCAGTGTCCCTGCCCATGGCAGGCGGTGCAACTGCAATGGGATTTCAGGTTCCTCGTACCCCAAGTTTTTGTATGACGACTTCTCCACGCTCCGAGAACCCAGTGGGCCAACCCCCATCACACCACCACTTTTTCAAATGAAACCCATCCAGGGTCACACTATCCCATATCCCAAAGCCCAGCTCACCTCGATGGGGTACTGATCCTCCAGCCCTTTGGAGAGGTGGTTCCTCTGCGGCGCCGGCGTCTCCTCGGGCGGGCTGTCCCCGGGGCCGGGGAGCGGCGGGGGGGAGTGCATGCGCACGCGGGGCACGCCGGGCGAGTCTCCCTCACCGGGCTGCTCCGAGCCCTCTCTCTCTACCAGCAGCACGATGGTGGGGGAGGCCGCGGTAAGCAGCGCTACGGCCTGATCATGCCTGGCTTCTGTCATGTCTACCCCATTGATCTAGAACAACCCGCAAACTCGGTGTCAGACCATTGCACCGGCATTTCCCGGCATTCCAGTGCTCAGTCAAGCCCCTGAGGGACCCCATCCTGCTGGAACATGGCCCCAGTTCAAAGGCCTGTGCCCCAAAGCACCTTGTAACTCACCCTGCTCCCTCATATCTGGCAAAGGGACACAGGCACATGCTCATTCCCACCTTGACACCAATCCTCTTCCTAGGCAGCTTTCCTGCCCCTTTCCCACCTTCCCTGTACAGCTGGTGCCCTGTTGCACCACTGAAACTCCAGGGGACCCCACAGGCCATGTGTGATGCTCCACCTCCTGTAGCACCACAAATGCAGCTGGGCCTGTGCTATGCTGCAGCTCATCCAGGAGAACACTTGGCACTCCTTGGCAACCCATTCCAGCTTCCCACTGGGACAAGAGGCTGCAGTAAAGGAATGGGGCCAAACATCTCAACATGGGAGAACCCAAAACAGCAATTCTCAGCCGCGATGACACAGCACATGGATTTGTGGGAGCACCTGCTGCATTGTCACCAGGCCACCTGCCTTTATCAGCCACCCAAAGCCCAGAAACAGGCACTGAGGGCACGATCTGATGGCCAACAGGACCTGACTCTGGTCAACTGGGCCACTGGTGGCCACCTGTGCTGGGCAAGGTCATGGCAGCTCAGGGAAGATGCCAGCTCTAAGGCATTAAAGGTGATCCCAGGTATAGAGAGACCTGGAAGCACAGAGAGCCTTTCCTACAAAATTAAGATTTAACAGTTTCCCTGGAGACTCAAAGGACCAGAGGGATGTGACTGTTCTTCATGAACATGAGGGACAGAAACCCAAGCACCAAGCTGGAAGAACACTGTCAAAAGGACAAAACTTGCCAGGAGAACGTTGAAGCTGAAAATTAAAGGTTTCTAGTCATTAGGTTCTAGAAAAGCTTTCCAAAATGAACAATGAGGATATGAAAATAACAGCTGCCAAGATGGGGTTTAATTAGCTTACAAAATAATGGGACTATTAACAGCTACAGCAACTAGGCTTTGTAGCCCAATTCCTCACAGCCTTATTCCCAAAAAAATTGTTACTCCCCTGCTCCTTCCCAGAGAGCAGTTTCTGCTCTGCTCTCTGTCACTTGAGCTGGCACACACAGTCAGACAGGGTTTTGATCAGAACCACTGAAACACCCCCAGCAATCACCCAATCAGCCCCATCCCACCCACAGTCACAGGTGCTGCTCCCCTTATGACAGGGAAGGAGAACCACAGGCAGCCCTTTGCTGTGCTAGAAACTCTGAGCTGACAGTGTCACCTCTGCTGAGGGGACTGTCCTCATGGGACACCTCTGGCACCAACCAGAAGGAAGTGATGGCAGCAGCTGGCACGTGCCCGTGGGAAGAGGAAGAATGAAAAGGCAGCAAGCAGGAAAGATAATAAATTAACCACAAAGGTGCACAGACCTTAATGGAATGCAAGTAAGAGAGACAGGGCTCAGACACTCCTGGATGGATCATTAAAGGAATCACCCAAAAGAATCACCCACGTTAGAGAAGCGTGAACAAACTCGGCAACCAATCCACAGAGGCAAAGGAGATTACGAGGGGTTATCTCAGCACAGCTCTTGTGGGAAAGGGCCGACTGGCTGTAGGAAGCTTTAAGGTGGGTTGTGGGAACATGCAGCACTTATTATGGGATACTTTGCAGAACGGAAAGGAGACTGGTCCAATGAGAGAGGAGGAATTGGCACAGGGAAATGCTGAGGGTGGAGAACAAGAGGCTGCTAGTCTGTGCTGATCTGGCCCAGCCCTGGGCCTGACTTCCACATCTGCTCTGCCTTCTCCCCACATTCTGTATTTACTGTGCCTGTTCCCTCTGTTCTTACTGGTAAAACTCAAGCTGGACTAGCCAGCAAGCAGGAATCCAAGAGGTGGGGAGAGCCAAGTGCTGGTCCAGAAGCTGGATGACTCAGGATCCGACCAAAGAGCCTTGAAGACCTTGATGTTTGGGCCAGAGGCTGGACGCTTAAAGACACAAGCATTTACCTGAGCGAGGGGGAGTGTGTGGTGTGTGCACGTTCCACGAGCACAGGGAAGAGCTGGCACGTAGGACCTGGGGGAAGCTGCCTGTTATTGCTACCCTGTGAGGACTCCTTGTGCTCAGGTGTGCACCTGTAAAGGCACTGCCCCCCTTCCTGCCTGTATGAATGTGGGGCCAGTCATGTCAGCAGCGTGTTCCACCTTTGAAATCTGCACCTATCCCTGCTGATGGCTGGACCTGGGATCAGGGAAAGCAGCAGCCATGTGTCCACAGGACTGAAAAGGGAGGATCCCTTGGGTCCTCAGATGGTTAACAAAGGTGACACACAGGAGAGACTTGGCCTTTGGGTTCTACCACCAGATCAAGGCCCAACATAACCAATGAATTGAAATAAGAAGGTCTTTAAGATCCCTTCCAACCCAAGCCTTGTTCTGACTGTGACTCTAAAATGATACTCCACAGACACACCTGCTGCAGTATCACCCACTCTCGAGTTCTCACATCCCCTCTGCTATTTTCCTGCCCTTGACAAGATGAAAGTGCTCAGAGAGGGTTGGACCAGAAGGGCTCAGCATTAGCTCAGCATTACCTCCCTGGAGCAGGGATCAAGGCACAGGACTCCCAGTGTAAGAGTGCAACAGAGTGTAACATCACATGTAACAGCCCTTGATGCACTTGACCCAGTAACTCTCCATTACCTGGCAATCCTTGGGCAGCTCATTTTCCACAGCCTTTAGCTAGCTAGAAAGCAAGACAAGCCCTGCAGCATGGTGCTCTGAGTGCCCAAGAGGCCTCTGTCCTTTCCCTGCTCCACACACTTCTCTGTGTGCTAGGGAATGACATTATCCTGGCAAATCTCTCAGGGATCACACTGCCTCATTAGTACTCTACATGCCAGCTACCACTGTCCTAAATCTCCTCAGAATCAGTTTTCTTTAGTCTGCTTCCAGTCCCATCCAAAAAAAACAGGTGCCCTTATCACTGCTGCAAATGCTGCACACTCCCTGCTAGATTCCCATTCCACAACTCCAACTCTCTGACACTGCCCTTCGAAGCTCCCTGCCCCATGTCTTCTCCCACCGAAAGGACTCTCAAGAGACACAGGAATACAGGAGGCTGGGGAGTGAGTGTCACTGGGGAGTTTTGAGGGGTGTTAACTTGGAGGGGAGACCCAGGCTGGGCTCTTCAGTCCATGTGCTCAAAGCTCCTTTAGGAAAGTCAAAGGAGCAATCCTGGTCCTTCCCGTGCGGAAAGGTCCAGGAGGGTTTAGAGCACATGAGAAGAGCAGGAAGCTGTGCTGTATTTGTTTTCCTAAGAAAACAAGAATCCTTGCTAAAGTGAGAGCTGAGGCATCCTGGAGCCTTTCCAATAAAAACAGGCAACCACTGCTTCAGAAGGGTGTGGAAAGCAAGCTTGGAAGTTATGGGAATAGTCCAGTGAGTGTTCTCCTGGAAAGTAATAACCCATGCCTGCATTCATCAGAGCTGAGCACAAAGTCTGAGCTGCAGCTGGTGCTCAGCACCAAACTTGTATGGCCACATACACCTGGCACAGGCACCAAGAGGGCCCCACTGAGGGTGTTGGGACTAATGAGAGCAAGGTCTCAGCCACATCAAAATCCAGCAGAGGCTGCGAGCTCTGTAAGCCCCGAGCCCAGGAATTCACTGCAAGCTATTACTAGGGAATTAGATCTGCTTTTCCTACAAAGCTGCCCATGGATATAAATAGAGCTGCTGAAGCGGGTGGAGACAGGTTTGACTCT
Source organism: Dendrocincla tyrannina (assembly GCA_035047865.1). Classification (NCBI taxonomy): domain Eukaryota; kingdom Metazoa; phylum Chordata; class Aves; order Passeriformes; family Dendrocolaptidae; genus Dendrocincla; species Dendrocincla tyrannina. The sequence continues at coordinate 1,984,307 of JAWWMP010000073.1, read as the reverse complement.
TGACTCTGAGATTTTCTGTCTCCTTCTTGCCACCGGCAGAGCAAACCAACCCCAAATGCTGGGCCTCAGTCCTGCCTCTGTACCAGAGAGCATTAAAACACGAGCAAACCCAAAATAATTTAGTCTATGTGGCACCAATCAGGGTCAGGACTTGATTTTGGGAGGAGTGGGGAGCACTAGCAAGGAGGGAGCAATGCTGCGTCAGTTCAAGTCTCCTGCAAAGACACCAATGTTGGACCTGGGCCTAAGCTCCCCTACAATGTGCCCGAGCAAATACAACACAGCCCCAGCCCAGGGATAGAGCAGACAGAAGCCAGCACTGACAAGGCTGTATCAGTGTTTACTCACGCCAGCGCTGTGGTAACACGTGCTCTTACCACAGCAACTGGGCCAGAAACCCACCACCAGCACCAGGATGCAGGAGCTTTCCCTTGGAGGCAGCATGCAAGCATGGGAAGAGGGTGAGGAGGCTCAGGAGAGGCTCCCTGGAGGAGGGAGCAAGGGACGGTAGGCAGAGACATGAGGTTAGAGCAGTGAGATCTGCATGGACAGGATGGGAAACTGGGGCCAGAGTTCCAAGTGAAGCAGGGAAGCACTGAGCTACCCCTGCCCTGTTCCACACCACCCTTGGGCAGTCCTCTCTGCTCCAGCCCATGCTGACCCTGTTGTGCTCCAGAGGGCTGCCACAGCAGAGCCCCCTGTGCTGTCCCCCAGGCTCTGGAGGGACACCAGGCTGGAGCAGTGCTGTCATGTCACCTCTCTCCATGCCATTCTTGGGTGAAGCACTCACACATAGCCTCTGGGGAAAGGGGAGGTGTAACTGCACCCACCACCCATCATGGATGGAGTAAAACCACCCACATTAAATGCTCCCACAAAAGGCTTGAGAGCTAAAAAAAGGCTCCCAAAATCCAGCTCCAGTTACAGAGAAGCAGCCCCTGCATGAAGGAGGTCATGGAGCTGAGTCAGCCCCTTCCCTGCACATCCACTCACCGAGATGACCCGGTCTCCGACGTGCAGGATTCCGTCCCGGTGGGCTGCACCACCCTCTGCGATCCGGGAGATGAAGATGCCCTGGAGCAGAGTCAGGAAGGTCAGAGCAGCCGGGGCTTCCCCTCACCTGGGCCTGGCTCTCCGGAACCGTTCCCAGACACTCAGCAGGTCCCAGCCCTCTCCCTTCCACAGACCCTTTCCCTGCCCTGGTGCTTCCCTTCTGTGCCCCACTCCACACAAACCCTCTTCCCCCAGGGCCACTGGCAGCAAACCCTTCCCGTGGCCCAGAGCCTGGAATATGTGCCAAGAGGGCAGCAGCAGGATTAGATGTCACTGGCAGGGATCAGGAGTTCCATCCCCCTTCCTTCTATAAAAAAGAGGGAGAGGGACTTTGGACAAGGGCCTGGAGCGAGAAGACAAGAGGGAATGGCTTCACATGGACAGAGGGCAGGATTAGATGGGATATTAGGAAGAAATTCCTCCCTGTGAGGGTAGGGAGGCCCTGGTACAGGCTGCCCAGAGAAGCTGTGCCTGCCCCATCCCTGGAAGAGTTCAAGACCAGGCTGGAAAGGGCTTGGAGCAAACTGGTCCAGTGGAACGTGTCCCTGCCCATGGCAGGGAGGTGGAACAAGGTGAGCTTTTGGGTGCCTTCCCACCCAAACCATTCCTGGATTCTATGGTTCCCTGAATTAAGGTCAGATCCTCACTCTCAGAGCCCACCTGGCCCACCACCCCAGGGCCAGTGCTGCATGCCCAGGGGTGAGAAGACTCAAGGATTCCTGGGGATCAGGACTGACCGTGTCCCCAGCCCTGTAGGGGGTGGAGCCCTTGCCACCAGCGATGCTGAAGCCGAGGCCCTTCTCGTTGCGCATGAGGCAGGTGGAGTATCTCTCGGTGGCAGGAGCTCCCTCAGGGTGCTCAGGGAAGCGCAGCCCCCCGCGCCGCTCCCGGGGGCTGTAGTCATCCTCAGGGCGCAGGGGAGTGACGGTGATGGCGTTCTCCGGCTCCACCATCCGCTCCCGCAGCACCGTCATGGAGACGGAGCTTCCTGAGCCCCGCAGCGCTTCCACGGCCACGTGATGCTCAGCACAGTGGAGGGACACGCCGTTCACCTGGGCACAGAGAGCAGGGACAGCCCTCACCTCACACACAGCTCCAGCGTCAGCCCCTGCTGCCCCAGGGAAGCAGCTCAGCCCCTGAAGAGCTGGGTTGGTGCCTCGTTCCCCCAGGTGTGCCCAGACCTCCAGGGAGTTTCCCTGCATTCCCACAGCACCTGCTGCCCATCCAAGGCCAGGGCAGTCCAGTAAAGGCCCTTTCAGGGGAGTTCTCCCCACATGGGGAGCTCCAAATTCCCTACACCTGTATCATCCCTGCAGGCAACAAGCTCTCAGACAAACACACCCACCCAAAATCACCTCCACCAACAAAACTCAGCACAACTCAGGTTGACACATCATCTCATCCATCTTCCTCACACCCTCCCCACACACCAAAACACCCAGAGCTGTCAGTGTGACAGTCCCTTGGTGTGGGGAAGGTCATGGAGCAGATCTTGAGTGCGGCATGTACAGGACAACCAGTGGATCCAGCCCAGCCAGCCCGGGGTTGTGACAGGCAGGTCAGGCCTGACCAACCTGATCTCCTTCTGTGACAGGGTGACCCACTCAGCTGGTGAGGGACAGGCTATGTATGTGTCTGCCTGGACTTTAGCAGAGGTTTTGACACCATTTCCCACATCTTTCCAAGAAACTGGCTGATCTTAAGCTGGCATGTGCCCAGGTGGGCAAGAAAGCCAATGGCTTGTACCAGCCACAGTGTGGCCACAGGCCCAGGACAGTTCTTGTCCCCGTGTGCTGGGCACTGCTGAGGCACCTCCAGCCTTGGGGTCATTTTGGGCCCCTCATGAAAGACACTGAGAGGCTGGAGCATGCCTCGGAAAGAGAACAGAGCTGGGGAAGGGTCTGGAGCACAAGGAGTGGCTGAGGGAGCTGGGGAGGGGCTCGGCCTGGAGAAAAGGAGGCTCAGGGGAACCTTAGAGCCCCTTCCAGTACTTAATGGAGGCCCAAGAGAGCTGGAGGGAGCCTTTGGACAAGGGCCTGGAGTGACAGAACAAGGAGGAATGGCTTCCCACTGCCAGAGGGCAGGATTAGGTGGGATATTGGGAAGCAATTCCTCTCTGTGAGGGTGGGGAGGCCCTGGAATGGGTTACCTAGAGAAGCTGTGGCTGTGCCATCCCTGTAAGTGTCCAAGGCCAGGTTAGACAAAGCTTGGAGCAACCTGGTCAAGGGGAAGGTGTCTCTACGCACAGCAGGGGGTAGAACTGGGTAGGCTTTAAGGTCCCTTCCCACCCAAATCATTCCATGATTCTAGGAGGACAGACATATGGCTCTTTGAGTAAGAAGTTATTCTACAGGGTCCACTGTGGCCCCACCCAAGTGTGTAGAGCTCAGCCCACTGGGGATGTGTTTCTTCCCATCTGGGTCACACAACACTTCAGAGCTGGGGGAGACTGAGCGCAGGAACTATTCTGTCCTTATAAAGCAGTAAAAGAGTCACAGTAACATTAATTAAACAACTAATTCTGACTCAGGAATTTTGTTTTGCTCTTGCACAGCTTCTGATGCTTAGTTTGGCCCAAAATGTGTGTGATGTATTATCTTCTCCCTCCACTACAAGTCATCAAGAAGCATTTGCTTCATCACAGGCTCCAGGTCCTTACCTCCAGAAGCTTGTCCCCAACACGAACCCCTGCACGAGCTGCAGGACCCTCTTCAGACACACGGGAAATAAAGATGCCCTGGAAACAAAACCAGCTGTTGGAGGTACAGCCCATTCCTCAACCCTCTGGAATGCAGAGACCACTCCACCCCCTCAGTTCCAGGGAGAGGATCAGTCTCTGGCCAGTCCTGGGATGTGGGGACACAACAACCAGATCACCCTGTTCAGGAGCTGGGAAAAGAGAAACTCCACTGCAGGGCTACCCCCAGGTGACACAGGAGAACAGGGAATGACATGTTAACCCTTTTCTAGCAGGATCAGAATGTGACACAGCTGATGCCTCCAGGTGTGGAACAACCCCATACTCTTTGCCCTATGAGTCCTGTGCCCCACAGGTGGGAAGAAGCCTGTTGCTCCATGGTCACTCCAGGTCGGACCAGTCAGTCCCAGCAGCCTCCTGCTTTGGGGGGGATCCAGGGCTGCTCCCACCTGGCCCCAAAAACCCACACAGCCAACACATATGGACACCCAACCTCTACCACAGACAATCGGTCTCGGAAAGGAGGTGCCTCAGCAGTGCCACAGTCCAGGTCTTACCTCATCGTCCCCCTTATAGGGGGTGGAGCCCTTGCCCCCCGCGATGCTGATGCCCAGCCCCCCCGTCTGCCGCACAATGGTCAGGGTCAGCTGGAAGCAGAAGGGACAGTGGTTATGGGTCAGTGCAGAGCAGGGAGCGGCCAAAACACCTCCAAGAGCAAGGGACAACTTTTTAAGTAATAAATAACAACCCCAAGTTATCTGCTCGTGCATTGGGTCAGCCATGGCACCTCTGGGTGGGCCGTGGCAAATCTGGGTGAGCTGTGGCACCTCTGGGTGAGCTGTGGCACCCACGTCTCGGAGGTACCAGTGCCACAACACATGAAACACACAGATCCCTTCCCATGGCTGAGTCCTGACCCAACAGTCAGTGGACACATCGGAGGGAGATTCCACTGCAAAGCAAACTGGACAGCCTTGGGCTGGGACTGGATCACGGAACGAGCAGGTTCACATCACAGACCAGCTCTACCACAGGGCTCCCTTTGGGTGTAATTCCATCTGTCACTGGGGGATTCCAGGTCACCCCAGCATAGCGTGCAGTGACAAGGAGGGCACTTTGTCCGGAATACTCTGGACAAGATACTTAGCTTTGGTGTATTGATGGAAATTAACATATAACTCCAAAAAACCCATCTGCTCTGTCCAGTGGGCTCCTTCCTCTGCTCTCCTCTGCCCTGGCTGCTCAGGATCATAGCTGAGCAATTCAGAAGTTTCTGCTCCTTCCTATCTCCCACCTCTACATACTCAATTATGCACATTGCCAATAACTGGTCAAACTTGACCTGAAGCTGCTTCTATTCAGGACACCAGCAGGAACCATTCACATTGCCACAGCCATGAGAAGGAAGATAGGGAGCATGTGGTAGGATACAGGGAAAGGAAAAGGATAGACAGGACTCTCTCAGGGCCAAGGACTGGTAAGTGACAGAAATGCACACAGACTTCTGGAGAGAACCAGATTTGCTGTCCTCCAGATGTCACCACTCTGGAAACAAGGCCCAGGATGGAGAGTGGCTGCTGCAGAGGTGTCGAGCATCAATGTCAGTTCCACGTGGCCACATTGTGGGCAGCAAAGGGAGCGAAGACTTGCCTGCCTTAATCCCTCCCTTCCAACTGCCCTTCACATTCTGCTAAGTTTAAACCAAAAAACCACCACAGGAACTGTGAACCAAACTGAGGTGCCCTGACAGTTCCTTTGGCACCCAGTCAACAGCATAGAAGAATGCTCTGGGATCTTCCCATGGCAATCTCTGATTCCAGACCCACCATAAGTCCACCACCTCCAGTGCAAGACCCAGAGACTGAGTAAAATCCAAGTACTTGAAGACAAGGATTATCAAGGTGAGACATAAAAGGGGTTAGTGATGAGACAGCACTATGTGTCCTTGACAGCCCAACTGAAACCAGCTCCAGACCAGAAAAATGCTCATGTGACCAAGTCTCGTAGGAACTAATGACAAAATCCACCTTTTCCCTTCCAGACTCACTGGATTCTAGAAATGCTCTAAAGACTCACATCTATGTTGTTCAAGGAAGATTCAGAAAACGCCCTCAGGCACATGGTGGGATTTTGGGATTGTTCTGTGCAGGACCAGGAACTGGACTCAATAATCCTGGTGATAAGGAGATTCTGTGATTCTATATTCAACACAAAAACTTCCAAAGATGAAGGAAAACCAGGTCTACAGGCAAGAATTAGAGTATTCCAATAGCAGGCTCCTGGTATTTCCTAGGAAGACAGCTAATGGTTTTGTTTAGTGCCTGAGCCCATGGGACAGGACCACAATTTCTGATGAGGACTGAGGACTGTACGATGTCACTGTTCACAGAAAGTCACTTTCAGCTGCACAGGAAGCTGATTGTGTAAACTAACTGAAAGATAAACCACATGCTCCCTGATTTCACACATTCAGGAAACCAGACTGAAAACATGGGGAAACCTGCCAAAAAAGCCAAATGGCCTCAGGGGAAGAACCTTCTGTCCATCAATGTACACTGAAAAGCAAAACACCACGGAGGAACCAGACTTGTTAAAGACACTGAGACAACAGCAGTAAATGGGCTTGAATTGGACATAAATGTATTCAGGATAGAAAGAATATTTCAAACTCCCAAGCAAATGAGTTTACCATAACAGCAGCGTGGTGAGGAACTGAACTGGTGGATGTTTGTTTGAAGTCTATGCAAAGAGTAACTGATGTGAATATGAACCTGAGAAGGAAGGTCCCAGATCCAGCAGCCTTCACTTTACAGCTCAGCGGGCTTCTTGCACCAAACCCAAAAGTTTTTTGTTCCCCAGAGTGTTTCTTTCCTAAGGCTGCTCCAGACCTGCCTGGACTGCCACATTATTGGACTGACACTGGAGCCACAACACAGCTGCCGCACAACAGGAACAGCTCAGCCCTCTCCTTGCCATCACTCCTGCTATGGACTTTCCTGGGCATTTTCCTCTTTGTGTGTTTCCCCCCAAAGTCTGGGATCCACCCACAGCCCACCTCAGATGTAACAACTGATCCGTGGTGCTTCAAAACTTTCTACTCCTCCCTCTGCAGAAAGGACAATCCTTGAGTTCCTTGTTCTCCCCAGACAAACAATGTTCAGTCCTCCACGAAAAAATGCTGCTGCAGGAGGAGAGAGGTGGGAAACTGTGAAGCTGCCACATCAACCTCATGCTATGAAACTGCCATACCTCTCCCTGAGCTCCCTCTGGGAAACCATTCACCAGCAATGGCTCCAAACATGACTCAGGGAAGCAGTTCCACCTCCTTCCCTCAGTCCTGCCTGTGTCTCTCCAGGGACACATGGAACAAGGATGGGGGCCACCTTGACCCAATTTTTTGACAGTTTTAGTACAGCTGTCTTTTAACATGGAATCATGAAATGGTTTGTGTGGGAAGGGACCTTACAGACCAGCCAGTCCCATCCTCTGCCACAGGCAGGGACACCTACTGCCAGACCAAGCTGCTTCCAGCTCTGTCCAACCTGGCCTCGAACACTTTCAGAGATGGGGCAGCCACAGCATCTGTTAGTGGATTCACTTGATCCTGCAAGATTTCCCACCTTTCAGGCAGTAACTGTATACACCACTCTGGAGACACCAGAACTGTTGCACATGTGGACAGACTCACCTTCCAGTAGCAGCCAAGGACACCTGGGCATAGCCCAACAGACTTGAGACAGTCCAAATTTGTTGCTGTGCAACTGCCCACTGGAGATTCCAGCAACTTGTCAGGGGCACAGCAGACACAGAGGCAGTGACCAAACATCACAACCACAGGACTCAAGGGACAAAGCTTGGAGCTGTTGCACTTCAGAGCTGCTGAAAGACCAAGCTCTTACTCCACATGCACCCATGGGTTCAATGGCTTCAGAAGACAGCAAGTTTCTGCCAACACGGGCACCGATTTGTAACTGATTGCACACATAGGTGCACATAACTGGGGTCAGTGTTGGGCCCCTCAAGACAGGAAAGACATTGGGGGACTGGAGCATGTCCAGAGATGAGAACAGAGATGGGGAAGGCTCTGGAGCACCAGCAGTGGCTGAGGGAGCTGGCAGGGCTGATGACTCCTGTAACCATCAGCTCCTCATACAGGGACCATTCCATAGGAGTAACTGAGAAATGTGTATGGCTCTTACCAGGCACAGAAACAGCTCTCGTGAAAAACAGCTGATTTTTATGAAAATCAGGTCTCTCAGAACCCAAAAGATTTTATTCTGACAAGACTCCAGACGTGGCTGAAAATTCACTAAGCGGACTTGTGAGACACATGGAATCTGTGATCCACGACCTGGCACTGACTCCACCTGATGCTGGTTCAGGTGTGTATTGCACAAGTCAAGAAACAAGTAAAAGTCATCCGGGAAGAACCGTCAGGGTTCTGTTGAGATGCATCAGGCCTGGTCTTACTTCAAACCAGACAGAATTGAAATGGTTCTGCATGAGAGGATGAGGGGAGGGGGGACAGACCCTTTTCATCTTTTTATGCCATTAATAGTTTTATAGAAGATGACTATTCCATGTTTGTAACCACAAAGGAATTAGGGATATTCAGTCGAATTCAATAGGATACCTAATGTAAAAAAATGCTTTTTAATATAAAGCTCTAGTAAATTACATAACTTATTGCCACTAAATTGTCTGGAACTGAAGTTATAAAAGGGATGGGAAGAATCAGACAACTTCACAGAACCCAGTTTCATGGTGCCTCACACACTGGCACAAAGAGCAATTCTGATCCACAGATTGGCAGGAACTGAACACCCACTAGTGAAAGCATCCTTGTGTCCTGCTGAGGTTTGTGCCCCTCAAGCCCCAGAGAAGGCCCCTCATCCCCCACCACTTTACCCTGACAGCACGTTCAGTCTGTGTAATATAACATGTCACTCCATAACTGACACATTAGAGCCTGAAGGTTCAGGTTGGACACCAGAGAATTTCTTCCTGGAAAGGGTGGTTAGGCAGTGGAAGAGGCTGCCCAAGAAGGTGGTGGAGTCACTGTCCTTGGTGTTCAAGAAATGCCTGGACATGGCACTTACTGCTCTGGTCTAGTTACAAGGTTGGGATCGGCCAGAGGTTGGACTCAATGGCCCTGGAGGTCTTTTCCAACCTAAACGATTCTGGGATTCTGTTCACCTTTGGTGCACACAGCTGGGACACAGGAGCAGGAGCTGGAGGCACTGACTCACCAGGAAAGATGAGAAGAGCTAAATCTGTCTGGCTTCAGTCAGCAACAGCTCATGGGGACAAGGGGACAGGCTGAAAATATCTGTGAGCAAAGGGGAGGTGGGACATTGCTGTGTGACTGTTGAGAGCTAAATTAACCTGGACAGTGGAAAAGGAGCACAAAGGGAAGAGCTGCCCTGGCAGAGGAGCAGCTGCTGGACACAGGCTGGAGGTTTCCTGACTCTGATGTTAATCCTTCCTCTGTTCCAATGCTTTAGTTCCCAAAGGAACAGGTACTTGGATGGCAGAGATGGTGGGCACAGAGCAGAGGGGTCAAGCACTTCACTGCCTTCTCACTGAACACCTCCACAAAACCAGTAAAAATCAGAGACCCCAAACAGAGACCTTTGACAGCAGCACTGGGGCAGATGAGACAGGGACATGCCACTGCCCTGGTGGTGACAGGAGCACTGGGAACAGAGGGACGAGGGGACCTGCCACACTCAGGGCTCTGCTCCTGCACATTTCTTCCCAGGGAGACTGCAGGACAGTGACTACATTTCCCAAAGGGAGGAGGAAGCAAGGATGCCTTTTAAAAACATAAACTATGGTGACATTTGAAGCATAAATAAAACCCAAAGTGAGGTTCCTACAGGTAATCTTGATGCGAATCTCTATGGCCATGGCTACACAGCTATCAGGGAGAGGAGTCACGTATTATATATGAATATTCACATTTATACATGTGTCTATAGAAAGATATGATTTCATCTTGATATAAGAAAGATATGCTTCCAGTGAGAACAATCCTTCTCTGAGATAAACTCCCCATGGAGGTGACAAGTCCTTTCCCTGGAGAGTTTCCAGATGCAATGGGCTGGGGTACCAATACCCTCACCAAGGCTCCTTCCCCACAAAACCTTGGGCCTTTTGATGTCCCCTCAGCCTGGGCTGGTTTATGATTCCAGGATTAGTTATTTCATTAATGAACTCCAGAAACAGGGATTTAGGAAGCTGGTACTTTCTCCTCATCACCATGGGCAGCCAGCTCTGCCATGGGCATGGAGAAGGGGATCCTGAAAGAATCTGGGCTGGCTAAACTATGGAATGCAGCAGGAGAGGGTCCCTCTGGAAATGAAAACGCTCAACTGCTTAAAAAGAAGCAAAATGAGCATTGGTCAAAGCCACCGAGCCTCAAACTGTTCCAGAACTGGAAACAGGACAAAAACCTATACCCAGATTCAGCTGGAATGGATGACATTCGAACATGTTCCATTTCCTTTCTTTAGCAGCAAGGAATTTTTATTTCTATTCTTATTTCTCCTTTCTGTGTGGTGAAATCCATGGAACAGTCACTCATTTTGCACCATTCCACTATAAAATTCCACTGGAGACTCCGCTCAGCCCAGCAATTTCAGACTGTTCTAATGGTCCATTTTGGACATCATTTAAATATACAATTACAAAACTGCAAAACTTACAACTCTCCTAAAATCTGCTAAGGGCAGGTCACACAGGAGAAGAGTGTTTGTCCAAGGAACAGCGGGATACATGGAAAACTCTTGCACTAAACCTGGCATCACTCGCTTTAAAACATGTGAGAAACATCTTTAAGTACACCTTGTCTGGAGGCCAAACCTCTCCGAGGACCCTGAGGGGCACAGGAACAAAGACTAAAGGTATAACAAAGGCACAAATAAAGGTGGATAAAGAGAACTCCCACCCTGGAACAGAAACTGCCATTTGAAATGAAGAAACAACTATGGAATTTAGTGAACTAAAGTTTGAATAAACTGTCACGTTGTCCACAGTCACCAAACCTGAGTTCAAGTAGATCAGGTGAAAGAAAAGGCAATCAGAAAGGCAGGGAATGGAAATCCTTCTTACCAGAGAACACCAGAACTGGGCTTCTCTAATCCAGCAAAAAGAACCTGGAAGAAGTCGGGACTGAGGTCCATAAAATTACACTGAGGACAAGCAGACAGTGCATCAGCCAGTGGGGAAGAGATTGGACAACATAAAATATAATGAAAACAATGAAATAATAAATGAAAGTCCCACCTGAAAGTAAGTTTTCCAATCCTTCCAGAAGCAAAACTCTGGAGAAGTTCTGGGTTTTTCCTCAGAGAGGAAACCTATGTGTGTGCACATCATGTAATAGGAGGAAACAATCTGTATTTAATAAAACGTTTGACTGACTTATGAAAGTTTGTAGTGTCTGTGGGAGGAGACTTGTCCTTAGAACTTCTTCCAAATCCTCTGCGTTACCCTCACTGCAAGCTCAGCTTTGCTGTTTCCGAGTAGAGCACAGCCCTTTTTTGGGTAAATTGTATATTCCAGAAATGACAACCTACCCTCGTATGGCCTTGTTCTACTGCCTGGATCCAAGCTGGGCATTGTTTTTCACCAGAAAGTCTCAGAATTTTCTCAAAGTTACTTTTCTTCTCCACTGAGACAGTCAGATCACACTGCTGCAAACAAGGACTAGTTTTAAGGCATGTAAATTCTTTAGTCCTGGTAATTTCTACAGTGGTTATTTTAATGTCTGAATTTTGTACATAACCCTGGTCCCAGGGAGCAAAGCCCCACATCTGTTATACAAAGGGCGTTTGCCCAGTTCGGAAGGGAAAATCAGATTTGTTGTGGAGAGTTTTAAACATGGAATTTTCTCTCTTTCTGCCAATCCCTCCTCTACTGCTTTCTGCTCCTTCTCTCTGTGAAAGCCAACGAGATGATTGTGTGACAGAGCAGAACCAGATGATCCTGGCTCGCTCTTGGAGCAGGGAAGGGAAACTCTGCAGGTAGTTCTGCATTTGTGTAAGAAATCATTCCACAGGTTTGATCCTTGGTCCTTAGGGAAGCTTCAGATTGGAGAGAATTCACAGCTGAGACAGTGATCAATGATGGTGAACAAACAGCAATCACACAAGTCATTAATCTCTATCACTTTGTGAGTGACTTGTGTCCAAACTGTGCCTTAACAGGTCCAAACACAAAGCTGTACTTCTACATGAAGAGATCATGATCTCACCTTCAAACCGGAGGGTCATAACACTGGCCCAGGCAAGGTGTGGCTGCCCCATCCCCGAAAGTATTCAAGGACAGGTTGAATGGGGCTTGGAGCAATCTGGTCTAATGGAAGGTGTCCCTGCCCATGGGGTCCCGGGGGTGGGACTGGGTGACCTTTAAAAGGTCCCTTCCAACCCAAACCATTCTATGATTCCACAGAGAACACCAAGAGCCCTTTAGCACCTTATTAGGCAAAAGTCATAGAAACATTTCTATGGTAATAAATTAGAAGCCAGACAAATTAAAACAGAAAATAGGGCATATTTTAGTTTGGTCAGTGGTAGCTTTGGTCATTTTAAAAATTAAATGAGACAAACAGGAGTGTTGTATCTTTTCCTAACATCAAAAGGACTCTGCTCTGTCATAGTCCAGTCAAGCCAGGTGAGTAAATGCAGGTGATGTGAGCTCTCCTGCATTACACAAAGGTTTACTAATCTTTTCTGGGTTTAAAATTTATGGGTCACATTGTGGGAAAATCAAATTTGCTACATAAGAATTCCAAGCCTGAGAACACCTCCGATGAAACCATGCTCATCCTGCAAACACAAACCCAGAGCGAGGGGCTGAGCTCTACATGTGCAGCAGCACCAAGCAGCCCCATGGGGAGGACAAGACAGCACCTGGCGCATCCCAACACTCCACACTGCATGTGCCAGCCTTTCCACAGATGAACCCTCGAGCACTGGATGCTCCAGGAGGGACAGAACTGCTCCTGACATATCCTAACGCTCTGCACTACATGTGCCAGCCTTTCCAAAACTGAACTCCCGAGCACAGGATGCTTCAGGACCAGGCTGTGCTGTCACGCCTGCCACTGGCAAACACTAACTGGTGCCAGGCCTGAGGTTGGCATTCCAGCGTAAATGGTAACATGCGTGAGCAGTTTCCACAGGATGAGACTTCTTCAAGGAGAAGACTTGACTTGCTCCTGACTGAGGATGGACAGGATGTGACACCCGAGCAGTAGCAGTAGACAAATCAATATCCAGGATCTCTGACCACCTTCACTCCTTCCCACAGAGGGAACTGGCAGCTGCCCCTGTCCAGGCAACCCAGGACAGAGGGAAACACAAAACCCTGTCAATGACCCCCAGACAACAGAGTTCAAATCCAACCTTATGCCATCAAGCAACTGCTCTACATGTTGCTTTTCTCCTCCCAAAGCCACCCTACACCTCAGTACAGCCACTCTTGCAGGGCAGATAGGGATGGAGACAAAGCAGTGGGAACAGAGCCAGCACTGGAATCCAGATATCCACCATGGGACCACACATTTTAATAAAATTACTCTTCCACTGCAGCAGAGTCCCATTGGCATCAACAGCTACAGAAGCTCTGGGCATACTTGCTGCACACCAGCACAAGGCTCCCACACCCCAATGCTGGGTGCTGGCAGAAGTTGGGCACATGTCTCCAGCTCTGCACTGGCAAGACCTGTCTCTGGCTCAGGATTAAGGTTTAGGTTTAAGGAATACACAGTTCATAGTTCCTTCTCTCTAAGAGCCACATTAAATTGCATAAGAAATGTGACGGCAGCATCACGGACTTAAACTATGCTGCTCAAGGGCACCAGGATCTCTGCTCTGCAGTGATCTTGCTCAGTTCCAGCAGCCCACTGGTTCTTCTCAAGGACATGGAATCATCCCTGGAAACATGAGGCAGATGTGATTTGGAAGTGTTCAAGCCCAGGCTGGAAGAAGCTTGGAGCAACTTGATCTAGTGAAAGGTTCCTTGCTGAGCACTCCCCAAAGCTGTAGGGCAACCAAATGTCCCAAATCAACCTCTCAAAGCTGGTCTGCTCTGGAGTGACTTCAGCTGCCACCACTGATCTGGAGGATCTCTACTATGCTGGTCCTTGGGAGCTGCAGGACCACGTTCCTCTTCGTAGAAAAACAACAGATCCACACAAAGGAGACTGAGCTGAAGGGACACCAGAGCAAACCTGGGGCCTCCAACCAGCCATACTGAGGGATCACAGAATCATTTAGGTTGGAACAGACTTCAAGATCACTGAATCCAATCTGTGACTGATCATCACCTTGTCATCTGGACCAAAGCACTGAGTGCCGCATCCAGTTGTTTCTTGAACACCTCCAGGGAAGGTGAGCACTGCCAGGGAAGGAGTTCCAGGCCCTTGCCTCAGATGCAGGTGGAGCAGCAGCCAAGGAAGAGCTGGGTGGACTGTGTCTAATGCAAGACTGAGATTCCTGGGACACAGCACCCAGTGGAGCAAGGAAATTCTTCAAATGGAACAGGACATCCAACAGCTAGAGAAAACGACTGGGAGCAGTGACTCCCCAAAGAAAGGCAGAGGAGGGATCAGGAAGCACCAGGTTATGCTCATTTTTAACTTGAGTGACAGAAGACTATGCGAAAGAGAAATGTGAGAAATGCTAATGTGGTTTCCAGGGACCTAGAGATGGAGAAAGATGGAGAAATCTTCAGGGCCCACTACCAGGGGACCATACCTGAGCCAGCTCATGTTCTGCCTGAGTGGAAAGGATTCATCACCTCCCTCCCAGAAAGTCTTATTCAAAACCAAGAAGTCTCCCTTTTACACATGAGGAAGCAGCCAATCTAAGTTTTTGGAGACACCCAGGCCAGCACTCCCAGGTAACACACAAGTCTGGTGCCTTGGTACTGCCTTATAGGAGAAACCTCTGTGCAAGCCAGTAGCACTGACATAGTCTCTGCCTCTTGCCAGTGGCAGCAGCATTCTGCTTCCAGCAGCTCCTTGGCAACCTGCCTGCAGAAAGCCACTGACCCCATGGAGCAGGCACTGAAAACCTGGAGACAAACCCAGGAGACTGATCACATTCAGGGGATGGGCCAAGGCAGCCAGACGGGACCTTAACCCTTGGCATGGACACCATCCCCACGCCAGGGCCTTTGCGTCACCTTGGTGCCACCTGCCCCTTACTGACACCCCAAGGTACTGCATGTGAAGCCCTGATGGAGTTCTGGAGGTGCTGCAGAGAATGCACAAATCATTGTCTCCAATTCACCTTCCTCAGGCAGTGGCCTGAGTGAGATCCTCCTCCCCCTCCCAAAGGGTCACACACAGCACTTGGCTGATTCCCGAGATCTTTGCTACTCCAGGGTTACCCTTACTTTCAGAAATATTCATTCATTTAATTCCACTTCTCCCTCTGCACACAGCAAATAGGAACCAAACCTTATCCCTCAGCCTCTTTGGTTTTTAACATCCCTTCCATCTCACTCCTGCTCTGCAGCAGCCACTCTCACCTCAGGGATGGGAAAGGAGGGAAAGGGGAAAGCAGGGAGGAAACAATCATCATGTTTGTCATCAGCCAGGTCCAGAAGCCACTTGACCCAGAGAGATCAGAGTTCCCCCTACGACAATGGGTGAGGCTGGGAAGCAAATCAAGCAGACTGGATGATTTTTGGCAGAGAGAGAACAGTAGGAGTGGTACAGACCTCTTCCTCCTCAATGCGAGCAGGTTCAATCAGCAGATTATTGGCTTGATCAAACGACACCCCCTGTTAGGACAGGAACCAGCAAAGAGGCATGCGGATTAGTGGAGCATCAACCAAACCCGCCACCACGACCACCACCACCACCACCCAACACACACACGCCACGCCATCAGCCTGGGCACGCCGCGCCCAAGCTGAGCCAGCTCATGGAGTCACTCCTGACCTCCACAGCTCCAGAGCTCACCCCGCTCACAGAGTCACTCCTGACCTCCACAGCTCCAGAGCTCACCCCGCTCACGGAGTCACTCCTGACCTCCACAGCTCCAGAGCTCACTCCGCTCACAGAGTCACTCCTGACCTCCTCATGGAGTCACTCCTGACCTCCACAGCTCCAGAGCTCACCCCGCTCACGGAGTCACTCCTGACCTCCACAGCTCACCCCG
>JAWWMP010000073.1:1934131-1968280 GCA_035047865.1 Dendrocincla tyrannina | reverse complement strand
TCCAGAGCTCACTCCGCTCACAGAGTCACTCCTGACCTCCTCATGGAGTCACTCCTGACCTCCACAGCTCCAGAGCTGACCCCATTCATGGAGTCACTCCTGACCTCCACAGCACCTGAGCTGACCCTGCTCACAGAGTCACTCCTGATCTCCACAGCACCTGAGCATCCCCTACAGCTCCTGAGCAGGTCCCACTCCTGCCCACCAGCTCAGCAGAGCCAGGGCTGCTCCTGGGCTCCCAGCAAGCTGAGTGCCAGCGTGCTCCCACCCAGGGGCCAGGTTCTGCCCATGCTGGCACCCCAAGGCCATGATCCCCAAGCTGACCTCACCTTGCCTCACCAGGTCATTCCAGGAAGGAGGAAGAATTAAACACAGGAGAAAGCACCAAGGGGCCTGTGGTGCCACCAGCTGCTGCACAACAAAAAAGCAACTGCACCAGATGCTTTCCCAGTGAAACACTGCATTCTGTCAGGCACCCAGGATTTTGCTCCCAAGTGCAGGAAACCTTAGGATTTCTTTTGAAAATCAACTGTCTTGGCAACAAAACCCTCTGGTTTAACGATTCAGCCTCCTGCACAGCCTGTCCTGCCTCCTTCTTCAATGCACATATCACCTCTTACCTGAGCCTCCCCTGCAGAGGGATGCTGCTCTCCACATCCCCACTCCTGGAACACAGCTCAGGAGGAAGGTAATAAATGCCTCCATGGAGCAGACATCCAACCCAGCTGCATGGAATGGAAAACTGATTCCCAGGCAGAAGGCTTAGCTGATAACCAAGGTAATTTCTGACAGGTACAGCACATCTGGACAGGTCTCATGGGCTCTGCCAGGGCTTCAGTGCCTCCTCAGCTCCAAGTCCCTGGCTAAAAGAACCTTTCTGGGTGAGAGCATTCCCAGGAATAGCAGATTTTGGATGAAGGGGACTCAGAATGGCTTCACACATTCCTACAAGCAGCAGCAACTCCTTTTCCTTCTGAGGAACTTCACCAGCAACAGGAAAACCGCACATCTCATCCCTAAAAGAGCACAGTATGAGCTGCATCTGCTCAAGTAGAGTAGGGCAAACACGCACAGAGGGAAAGGCTCCAAAGCAAAGTGAGGACAAGGACTTTTCCCTGGGCAATCTGAGCTCCAGTGGGGGTGGGAGTGATTCTGGCAGTCTGGAGCAAGTGCAGTTACAGCAGGAACAGGTTTTACTCCAGCAGCTTCTGTGTCCAGAGAACTGCATCTCACCTGTGAGATTTGTTGGTGTCAGACTAAGATAGAGACTCAGCCACATGCTCATCCCTGCCTGCCAGATACACCTCGAAATCCTCACACCAGCTTCATGGAGAATTGCTCCAGCCTCATGCAGTGACCCTCATCCAGGTATTCCTATTCCAGTGTCAGGAACCTCCTCACACAGGAGCCTCTGTGCATCCCTAATGGAACGTGGTGGTTCACCTGAGCAGCGCCAAAGACCTCCTACCTCATCAGCCCCAGTATAACCAGTAAGGCCCATTACGGCCCCATGGCAAAGCTCCAGAGCACAAGCTCCCCTAAATCCCAATGCAGCCTCCATCAGGCTGCATCTAGGTGGAAACACAGGGAACACATGCTCCAGGCTGCCTTCACACACTCTGGGAAGCATTGTGGCAACAAGACAAGTGTCAGGGGCCCGAACATCAGTCTGAGATTGGATCCACCCAGGGATAAAGCTCATCCTGTTGTGAATGAGGAGCAACAACCAACAAGTGAGGAGGCAGCTGGAAGAAATGGCAGAACCCATCAGTGATGGGGACAGAGAACTGTTCCTGCAGCACAGGGAATATCACATGGAACAGGGAGGGTGCAAGGACCGGGATACAATGAAGGAGTCAGACACAGCAACATGGCACAGCTCTTGGACAACCCTATGAGTCCCACAACGACCTTCAGCTCTCCCACCCTCAGCACAACGCCAAGTGCTGGAGCCTCTCGCCAGTGGTTTCTTCATCAGCCTGGCTGGCAGGTCAAAGGAGTAGAGGGCAGCTCTGCACCCCTCTGACCTTGCCCCTCCCCACAAGACCTTACCTTCACAGACGGCTGAGCAGACAAAGCTCCATTCTTTCTGCCATCCTCATCCCATGCTTCCTCCTGATCCTCAGGTTCTGTGTTGTTATTGCAGCCTCCCAACTCCTCTTCCTCTTTGGGGACGCCATCACTGTTCAGCCCCTGCAGAAGTGCCACCACTGCCTCTGGCTTGGGCAGTTTAGTGATCTTAAAGTGTTTCTTATAATGGGGTGTGTCCTTGCGGATAAGCCTCTGCTTCTCCACAGGGAATGGTCGCTCTTCATCTTCATCCTCATCCTCACTCCGTACCAGTGTGTCCTCAGCAAAGTGTACAGTTGGCTGCAATGGCAAAGCCCCAGACAGGCCGTGAGCCTCAGGTAAGAGACGTGTGGCAGCACAGAACCTGCTGCCCTGTCCCCCCTTCCAGACTGGGCAGAGCCAGTTTCACTACTTGTGGGCTCACAGAAATGCAGAAAACACATTACCCTTTCACCATCCTTGCCTTTTTCCATATCCACTCCTTCTCCCAGACATGCTTCTCAAATCTGTCATCGTCACTCCCATTTTCCCATACCCCCTGTCTGGCTCCCATACTGTCCATCTCAGTCTCCAACAGACCCAACTCCCACAGGGTGCCTTAATCTCATCTTGCACTGCCTTCCACAGCCTGGATCTGCCTCCAGTGATGCCCACAGCCCATATCCAGTTATCTGCACATCCATTTCCCACTTTCTCTGAAACTTCCACATCCTTCCACTATTTCTCATGACCCTGCTGCAGTTCCCAGGCTCCTACCTCATTGTATTCCACTTCCACATCTTCCTCCTCCTGGCCAGCAGCTTCCTTACTCTCCTCTTCTGCTCTGGGCTTCGCCTCCTTCTCCAGCTCCCGCATGTCAGGTGCCTGCCCATTGGGCCAGCCCCGGTCCCCCTCCTCTGCCCTGCAGTCTGCAGAGGCGGTGCTGGTGGACACGTGGGAGTCCTCACTGCGATTCGATGTGGCACTCAGCCTCTTCTCCTGAGAAAAGAGTTGTGATGGCCAGGATGGAACCCAGAGCAGCAGTCAGAGCCGTGTGGTGTGACTGGTGTGAGGTGGGATCAGAACCAACAGAACCAGCCTTTCCTCCTGCTGCCCACAGCTTTCCCCTACTGAGCCTCCTCCATATCACCCAGGTCCACCTTGTTCCACCTCCTGTGTAGTGGGCATTTATTCTCAGTATCTCACCAGGGCAGCAAGGTGCCTCCTCTGAGCACTCCATTCCCATCATTCTTTACTGGGAATATCAGAGCTTTCTCTTCCTCTCCCTGTGCTACAACAAAAGTGGTACCTTCACACACAGTTCCCCTTACAGTTCTCTGTCTCCTGATCCTATCTACTGCTCTAAGTAGCCCCTCCTGACACCACAAGGGAGATTCCCAACCCTTGGAATCCAGACAATCCATTCTCAATCCCCCCCAACCTTTCCCAAAAGTGAGTCCTTTCTGCCTCTCCATTCCCCACATTCTCTACAAGTTCCTAGTGGAAAGTATCCCTGCCCATGGCAGGACACAGGACTGGATGGTCTGTGATGTCTCTTCCAACCCAAACCATTCCATGGTTTGGTGTTTTCTATGGTTATCCTTTCTTTTCTATGGTTATCAATTGCCCAGTGATCAGCACTCACTTCTGAGTTAGGAGAGTTCAGGTCAGCATCAGCCTTTGCAGCATTCACCTCGTTACGCCGAACTTCAATTACCTTCTTCATCACCTTCAGCTCACTGGGGTGAGGGGTGGCTCGGCGTTGCAGGCCCTGCCAAAGGGAAACCCTCAGGAAAGGGATTCCAGCCTGGGCAGCACATGCTGGGCCTCTGGAATGAACTGCTGCAGGTAACTAACACCTTTATCAGAGAACCAGGGCCCCAGCAAGACACAACTGACACGTCCCACTGCAGGATCTGCTCTGGGCCTTACACAGCCTGCAGATGGGAAGGGGTAAGAATGGAGGCAGGGAGCACTCAGCTCCCTCTGGACATCATCCTGCTCTCCATCTGATAGAGGGATTGGGAGGGATGATGGAGACAGGAAGTTTTAAATGGTGCTTCAGGCTTAGTAAATGCAAAACTGTTGACACAGAAACCCCTTCAGAACACAATTGAGAAATATTCTTGGAGTATCTTCCTAATCCCTCCGGAGTTACTTAACAAGTCTGCCAAGGCTGAAAACACCAGAATTGGTGCTCCTTAATGAATTCCATACCAGAGAAGAGTCAAGAAAACAGAATTCTAAAATGGGGAAAAACACGAAAAACAAGAAAAAAAAAAAAAAAAAAAAAAAAAAACACCCCAAAATTCCCAACGCCAGCAGCACACACATGCGGCCAGGACAGCTGCAAACACCACTCATCAGAAGGACTCAGATCTCAAGAATGGCTTTCCACAAGATAAAAAGGAAAAAAAAATCCTGCAGAAGACTGAAAGCCCCAGAGCACTTGATGAAAACAAATTTCTATCCTGCCCTTTGCATCTGCACTGAAAGCACAATGGTCTCCTGCAGGTTTTGAGGCTGCCTACAGCATTCAGTACTTTACTGTTAGCAAACTGTTAGGATTCCCCACAGCACAGATTGCATTGGCTCTGTGCTTTGAGGCACAGGGATGGGTTTGGCTGGGCAGCTAGCTCTTCTCCATGACAGGGGTCAGCTAAACCCTCATTTTGACAGTGCTCTTTCAGGATTTCTGGACATCCCCAGTGCTCCCTGGGTACTTCAGTGTCACAGCTCCACTCCCATGGATGAGACAGCCTTAAAACAGGGCCTTGCACGATGGCTCTCAGGGAATTCATTCCCTTTTGCTCCTGCTTGGCTTCTCAGGGCACCAAATGCTCTTTGGACTGTGAAAATCACACACACACACGCAGCAGTGTCACAGGGTAAAACATGAACACCACAGTGGCTCCCCACAGTCGGAAAGCTTAGCTTGTGCCTGTGTTTCCACAGGGAGCCAAACAAGCCTCCAGGATCTCCTTACCCGTCTCTCAGCTCCAGACTCCTCATCATCATCTCCTTTGGGTTCGTCCAGGAACTGGATCACACTGACTCTGTTTAAGTTGGTGTCTGTCCAGCTCTCATCCACGCTGTTCTGCAGAAGGTTCTCTGGGGAGAGAGGGAACACAGTGGGAGCTCCTTTCAGAATGAGCAGGGTTGCAAACTTGGGTGGAAGCCAATTCTCATCCCATTAGGGCACTTCTATCGTATCTGCCCATGGCATCACAGGCCTTGAGCACAAAGGCTGTGGCCTCCAGCTCCTGTCACCTTCTGTACATCTCCTGCCAGACCTACAGCAGGGGCCTGATGGTTCAGCTCTAACACTCCTAACTCAAGAGGGAAAAAGGTAGGATTAAAGCAGAAATCAGTAGTATTGAACAAGAGTATTATGGTGATAGCAGAATAGATAATGAATTGCTCAGTCAGTAGATCAAAGGAGAACACTCAAGAGACAAGGCTGCAGCTTCCTTATCACCTGGCAGAGAAGCAAATCCTCAGTTTTAACAATCTCTGCCTGGGAAAAGTATCCCAGCTGTTCAGAAGCCTGGATCTGCTACAGGAATCACAGCAAGGGACAGTCCAACCCAGCAGAGAGGAAGATTCAAGGCCTCAGCCCGCTCCGGAGCACACGGCTCTGCAGCCAGTGCTCATGACACAGACTCTTACCCAGGCTGGGAGATGGTTGCTGAGGGAGCAGGTAGCAAGTGAGAACCTTTTCTCCTGTCTTTTCATCATCCTCGGTTTGGAATTTCAGCATGGGCTGGGACTGGTTCTCTGCCAGCCACAGGGCTTTCAGGTTAAGATTTGTCAAAGCAAAGGGCAAGTTCTGCAGCCTGCAAAAAAGAACAACTGCTGGTTAAACTTACCTGATCAGGAAGGAATTCACCTCAGCTCCAGGCTGCCCCATCTGAACAGAGAATGACAGAGCCAAGCTGCTGTGGTTCCCTCACTCCTGCACTAAGAAAGCAGCTCATCTGTGCTGCCCACGGCTCTGCCATGGCTGTGGACTGGGCTCCAGTAACCCACTCTCACCAACATTTAGCCGAGGACAACTCCCATCACAACTGTGAAATGAGGGGTTTAGAGGCAGAAAAACAATGCTTTCACAGCCCGGTGTACAGTGTTCCCCACAGAACCTGTTTCCAACTGCTCCCAAAAACATCAGCCCCAGCAAACAGAACTGCAGCCCAAACCTGCAGAACACAGAGCAGCTCCCAGGTTACCTGCACACCACAATGAGGCTTTGGCACCAATCACCCAGAAACCGATGACAAATGACAAAATCTGCAGGGAGGAAGCCAGTGACCAGGGATTTCTCCTGATCTTTATTTCCCATGTGGCAAAGTGCCCTCACACTTCTGTGTTATCTCTACCCTGTGTTTAGGTGACACAGAAAAAGGCTTCCCACGCAAAGGCTGAGCCACTGGCAGCCAGCCTGGGCTTATCCACACTGCAGATCCCACGATGCACGCAGATCCAGCATCTCCTCACAGCAGCCTCCCCAGGAACATCCCTGCTAGCCTGAGCACATCCTGCCCCTCACCTGTTCCCAGCCACATCCAGGACATGGAGCTCGGTGGTGTTGGCCAGCTCGGGGGGCAGCAGGGCCAGACGGTTGTCCCGCAGTGACAGCACGTTGAGGTTGGCACAACCCCCGATCTCTGCTGGCAACGACGTCAGACGGTTCCGGTCCACGTTCAGGTTCGTCAGCTTGGCCAGTTTGCCCAGGGACTTGGGCAAGGCCTGGGAAGGAGCCAAGTCAGTGGTTCCAAGAGGAAAGAGCAGCAGAATTAAGGCAAAAGGCACAAAGCCCTCTGGGGAAGGCTAAAAGGCACAGTTTGGGGAAGAAAGTGTGTTCTGTCCTAACAGACTCATTTGGGATAATGTTCTTCGGGGCAACTTTGGGACTGGTTTTCCCTTGGGCTCACAGACTGATCCATGCCAACTCTTCCCCCCAAGACACCACATTCAGACCACAACTGGTCAAGACTCTTCATCTGCCCATTCCCAATCCTTGTGTTTTACCAATCAAATCACGGGCAGTTTGCAGCAGGACCATTGTTCATCACACTAACCCACGGCCCCCTTGCCAATGCAGCCTCGATGGTCTTTGAGACTGGCAGACCCAGCATCCCACCTATCCCAAAGAATTTCTCAGAGGGGAAAGAAAAAAAATCAGTCAGAGAAAGCAATTTTCACCAGGTCTCCTCAAGACCTTGTGAGCTCGGTGAACCTCTACTTGGAAGCAGCTGGAGCACACTCAGGAATCCAGCTCGGAGGGCAGAAGAAAGGAAGGGATCCCTGGCAGGTGGCTACACAGAACAGCATGAGAAGTGCAGGTGGCTGCCGTGCACTCACCGTCAGCATGTTCTCGGTCAGGATGAGCTCTGACAGATTTTCACAGTCCCCAATTGACTCTGTCACATCTGTCAGCCTGTTCTGGTCCACCTTGAGGATGGAGAGCTGCTTCAGCTGACCTGGCCAGGGCAACAAGTTAGATGTGAGCTGTGCCAAGGGGAAGGATGCTGTTCTACACTCACCTGGCCATGATCCCATCAGGGATTATGTAAACCAACAACACAGGCTGTGCCTTTCCTCCCACTGATGCAGAAGCACCACCTGAACTCTCCCAGAAGGTTCTGCTCACTTGTATCACCCACTGCTTCTGCACTCAATGACTGTGCCTATGTCCACAAACCCCTAATTCCCTGTCACACACACTCTTGCCTGAAGGTCCCCCAGGAGCACTATGCAGACAATGAAGTCCTGCAGTGCTGCCCATCCCATGACACTCACCAATCCCATCCGGAATGCATTCCAGCAGGTTCTGTGACAGCAGCAAGTCCGTCAGTGCCACCAGCCCACTGACCTCATTGGGCAGCTGTTCCAGCTTGTTCTCTGACACATCCAGGCAGACCAGGCGGCGGAGGTTGCCCAGCTCCTGGATCAGAGAGGGGACACGACAGCTCCAGGGAGCAGCTGGGGCAGGGGCAGAGGGGTGAACAAGGCCCTGAACAGGCACTCACCGGAGGCAGGGCTGAGAGCTGGTTCCGGTCCAGCCAAAGCTCACGCAGGTTTGGGAGAGCACCCAGAGTATCCGGCTGTAAGGGACAGGACAGCGATGGCATCAGTCCCTTCCACAGGGAGAAGTTTCTTGAGGACACTACAAACACACCACACTCTGCAAAGCCAGGCACTGTTCTGGTTCTCACACCTCCCAAGACCATCCACTGTATGGTTTATTACAAGATAGCAGCACCCGTGTCTGGGAATGTCTAGAATGGCCCACTGGGTGCAGGAGGGTCAATGGTAAATATGGAAGACTACAGTAGGACTGTCTGGCAGCAGGTAAAGCAAGAACTAAACCTGGAGCACAGGTCTCATGGGGAGCAGCTGAGGGAGCTGGGGGGAGCTCAGCCTGAAGAGAAGGAGGCTCAGCAGAGACCTTCTCACTCTCTCCAACTCCCTGACAGAAGGATGGAGCCAGGTGGGGGTCGGGCTCTGCTCCCAGGGAACAAGTGACAGGGCAAGAGGAAACGGCCTGAAGTTGTGCTGGGGAAGGTTCAGGTTGGGTGTTGGGGAAACTTCTACTGCAAAGGGCTGTCCAACCCTGGCACAGGCTGCCCAGGACAGGGGTGGAGTCCTCATCCCTGCAGGAATCCAACAGCCGTGTGGATGTGGCACTTGGGTACATGGGTCAGTGGTGGTCCTGGCAGTGCTGGGGCAGTGGTTGGGCTCCATGGTCTGGGTTCTTTTCCAACCTAAATGATTCCATGATTCTAGTGGGTTGGAAATTCTGGCCTGGCAGAAGAAATGGGTCTTCCTCCTCTCAGACATGAAAACAAACAATTGGGTACCAATGCCCAACTCAATATGACCCAGCATCACCATCAGCCATGGCAGACACACATTCATGCCCCACAAACCTCCACTGATCAGAATTTGGGTTCGGAGTTCCTGCTCCACTGGAATGTGGCTCGTGTCAGACACCTGTTCTCACAGGTGAGCTCAGCCTCTGCACAGCAAAGCTGCACAAAATCCTTTGCCCCCCAGTTTCAATGGGTTTCTGCCATTCCAGTAATAGCTTAATCCAAAGCTGCAAAGTTAGAGAATGTCATTGGGAGTCCCCGAATGCCCAGACAAGCTGAATTCCAAGACTGTGCCCTGGCTCTCCACACACTGAGCTCTCCATGGAGACACTCCCCACACTGGGCTGCCCCCACTGCCAGGGACAACATGGAATGGCCCAGCACTTCACAGGGCAGAAATCAAATCAGAAAGGAGAAATGCAGGAAGCTGGATGAGGAAAAAAAACAGCTGGGGGCAGTGCAGGACAGAGGAAAAGGGAAGCACCAGAGAGTCTCCTCAGAAAGGAAAGATCCTTGGCAGGCAGACAGGAAGAGTTACTATTCCAGAGCTTGGAAGGGCAAAGCAAGATGTGAGTGAGGCCAGCAGGAAGCAAGACACAAGGGCTGACACATGAAGAGAACATTAATCTGGGAATGAAACTGGGTCGTGCTGGGCAAATCAAAACCTTCCCAAACAACCTGCAGGTCTATTTCTTTGCATTTCAGGTGAAAATCCACCTGCTTGCACTGCGGGTCTGTCCCTACCAACCACCCACAATCCCTCCCCACCAGCCCTCACCTACCAGTACTTCCAGGTCATTGCCACCGAGATCCAACTGTTCTAACTTGACAAGGAAGGAGAGTGAACTGCAAGGCACAGGGGGCAGAGAAGGGAGAGAGATAAAACAGGAAATAAAGAGAGGAAGGTTAACATCTGGGACACACATCACACAAATCACATGATCTCTAATAACTCCTAAAGCAGGTGGGGCAATCCTGACCTTTCTCAGGGTCCCTCTGAGCCCAGCAGTTTAGGGAGCTGCTATCTTCCCCAAGCCAGACCTTCTGCCCTGAGTAGCTGAGTTCAGAGGCACCAGCAGTCCCAGAGCAGCCAGTTCCCCTGGTACCAGTTTGCCTTCTCCCCCTCCCACCATAAAATACTCTGAGCAAAACCATAACAGATGACCAGCCACACCTTCACATCACTGCCCATTTGTGCAGCAAGAACAGGGACATGGGCACGGACTGACAGGTAACAGGAGGGACTAAGCAGAGGACAAGACATGTTTGGGGGGTAAGGGGAACACAGCTGCAGGGACAGCAAGGAATGACATATTCAACAGCCTCAGTTTCCCCATGTTGCTGAAGAGGAAGGGAAAACAACAGTGGCACAATGTCTCAGGTGAGATCACAATGTACAGACAAGAAGCTGACTATGAAGACACTGCACAGGACCCACAGCCTGATCCCACCAGTGGCCTGCAGACATACCCTGAGCACCCCACACACCACACCTGCTGAAGGACAAGGCCTGCAGTCCCACAAACCCAGGGGTGGGTTGTCCTGACATGGCCCAGGTGCTCACGTGTCCTCACTCCTGAGTCCAACCCATCAGCTCCAACTCCACCTTCCCAAATGGGGGGCTGTTGCCCCTCACTGAGTTCCAGGGCCAAGCTGCCAGCCCAGCCCTGTCCACTTCCCCAGCAGAGAACAGCTTTATTCTTTTCCTAAGGAACTGTCCCAAAACAGAAATCCTCATTTCTCTGGAAACAGCTCCACCTCTCACCACCACTCAAACCAAGCCATTGGGGCTGCAATAAAAGGGAGCTGTCTTGACTGGGACAGATGTAAAAACATTTGGGCTACGCTGGAAAAGCACATTCCTACTGTATGTAGTGGTGGATTTTGAGATATTACATTAACTCCAGCAAAGGTTTATGAACAGGATCATCCAAAGGATCCTGTTGCACAGCACTCCCTCACAACTGTACATTGAATCTGACTCCTCTAAAAGTGACGCAGCCCTGACTGTCCCTTTGCACCTTCACAGCCTGAATTCCCAAAGCAGGGACAAGTGAGCTGTGGAATCCACACTGAGGTATGAGGTCTGGCAAAAGCTCTCAGTATGTATCACCCTCCACTATTCCATGAAAACACACCACTGAGAGCTGCCCTTCCCAAGTCACTGGCTGTGCCCCATCTGTGTGGCAGAGATGAGGAGTGTTCACCAGCTGTACAAGCTGAATTGTTTCAGAACTGAGTTGGATGGCAGAAGACTGACCAATGAAATGGAATTTTGGCAACTAAAGGTCACTGCAAGCTGGATCTTTCAGGAAGCTAAGCAAAAAGAACAAAACCCAAAAGCACACTGATGGATTATGCTGTCCTAATTCTCAGTGTTGAAGCCCATCTATCCACTAGGCTCAGGAACCTTGAAAACAAAGCCCCAGCCATTTGGGTAAGTCATTCTCCTCTTTGGCGAGATCATCTGGACTCATTTAGAGTCGTTCTTGGACACACGTGCAGCCTCAGGCCTGGACAAAGAACCTGACAGCACCACTGACATGGCTTTGGCTGTTGACTGCAATCTCCTATCTGACTGACAGATCTGATCACAATTGCCTTGGCCTTCAAGACTCATTTTCTACTTTGGGAAGCCATTCCAAAACAGAATTTGGGAAATTGGGGAAAGATGAAAAGAAGCTGGAATTGAACTGCAGAATAACTATCAAGCCTGGGCTAATCTTACAGTGAAAAACTCCAAAACTGCATAGCACACTACAAGCATCCTGGGGGACAGCACCCTGATCTACCACAAGGCAACATGGGAACACTGGGCATGAGAGATCTCCATGGAAAGCCAAGGGGTTAGGGCACAGACTGCATTCTCAGACTCCAGACACTTGCTGGTTCTGAGATGGTGAAAAACCATTGGGAGCACCTTCACTGCAGTTTGAAAGCCCAGCTTTAGATGTGGCTACTGCACTTTTTCACTGACATGGTGCAACACAACAGTAGTACCTGCCTGTATAAATGTGCAGTCACAGGCCCAGCAAGCAGTGGGGCCCAACGCCAGGACCCAAACTCCTCCTGCTTGCTTGTTCTCAGCCTAGAGTAAGTGTTCAAGGTCAGGCTTGGAGCAACCTGATCTAGTGGAAGGTGTACCTGCCTAAGGCAGGGGGCTTGAAACATGATGAGCTTTAAAGTCCCTTCCAACCTAAACCACTCTGGGATTCACTGATAAGGAGCTTTGGCTCTTGTTTTCTCTCCTGTGGTGATATTCCACACGAGACCATCTCAGCTAGTACCTTCCTATCACGTTTCTGTGACAGCATCACTGCTGACAAGTTCTGGGCAGAAAAGATCCGGTGACTCTGGCACCAGAGACAAGGTGATCGTGTGATTATGATATGTGCTTCTATCTGGTGTAACCACCAGATATGAGGCCTGGGAGCTGACCAGGGCAAGCCCTTTCAGCTCCTTTTAGAAGGGTCTTGTTCTCTGGGTCAAAGCTGCTCCAGGCATTCTACAAGCAGATACAACTAGTGCCACATAAAGCCTGTGCTTGCAGGTCCTGGAGGGAAATAATCTTGGGAAGAGCACGAGCCTGAGTCAAAGCAGCATTTCTGAGGGAGGCACAGCTGCCAAGGCAGCAAGACTAAAGCCCCAAATGCCTGAACATAGGATCATCAGCTGCCTCTCTTGCCCTCTCTCTCAAGTAAGCCAGAGGAGCAAGGGGGAAAAATAGCAGTAGCTGAACCAAATTCCTACCAGGAACAGTAAGAGAGCCCTGAGGACAGCCCTCAGGACAACAGCTGCATTTGTCACACCTTCACTGAGGAGTTTGTGTGGCCCAAAACACACTGCTGTTCAAAAAGGAGTCAGGCAGAATGCCTACCAACAGAAATCCAAGGAAAGCTGGAGGAATCATCAGTGGGATGGACAAGCAGGCAGGAAACAAGCTGACAGAGCTGATGGAAGGTAGAAAACTGAACAAACTACTCTTATGACTCAAAGCAGATATTAATGTATGGATTGGTTAGTTCTCCATGTCCATCTACATGAGAGCATCACCCGCACCAACCAGGTCCCCTACCAGGAACTCATCCCTGTCCCTAACTCTGAAACATTTAACAACACTTACCTCTTCTCCCTTGTTGGCTTATGTTTTGTCAGCTGCAGGGAAGGCAGTTATCCCACCCGGAACAACCAGAAGGGATACCCAACAAAACAGATGTCAGAAGCAAAATGTACCTTCAGCTGTAACCTGCTGCTCTTCAAACCATGAACCTCACTGTGCACAGAGCTCCTCCTACGCCCTCATCTGTACAGTTCTCTGTCTTTTTCTAAAAGAATCCATGGTCTCCTCCACCTCTACAGGAAAAATAGTTCTCACTTTTTTTGGGGAAGCCTGTCTGTTCCAAATCAATCCTGACACAGGTTGAGTACAGGCTCTGAACATCCTTTCCTGCTCTCCAGCCCTGCACCATCCTCTCCCTTCTCACCCCAGTTTACTGAAATCCAGCAAGATGCAGCTGCTTTATGCCCAGCATGAGCCCTCCCAAGTCTAGTGCCAGAGCCTGCACTAGTCCCTGAGGAATCAGTCCCTAAGGAAGCAGGAAGAACAATCAGGCAGGAGCCTCCTGCAACTCCCAGACAGACACTCACGTGGGGAGAGTCTTTAGCAGGTTCTCACGTAGTTCCAAAGTCACCAGGTTTGCCAAACTGCAAGAGAAAAGGGAGCGAGAAAGCCAGGTTCACTGGACAGGGCTTCAGGGATACAAGGAGCTGCTCATCTCCCTTCCCCTGGGACCACCCCTCATGTCCTGCACAATGAATGAGTGTGCACACATGGATGGAGATGGGGGAACAAAAATGAGGGTGCAAATGGCTTTGATGGAAGTGAGTGCTTGCTGCAGTCATGGGGAACAACACTGTGCGCACACTCAGGGCAAGGAACACGCTGTCACAACAGGACTGTCTGCCCAGAAAGGTAAAATCCCTCAAGTGTGGAAAGCAAAATCCTATGGAAAGGGCAGTGCACCCCATGGGCAAAGCTCCATGGGGCCATTTTCCAGCAGCATAAATCATTCCAACGTCATCAGGCAACGCACGTTTGCTTGGAAAGGGACAAATGAGCACTTGGAACACAGGGAAAGGTAGGATCTGAGAACCTGGAACACTCCTTACTGCACTACAGACCACAGGAGGAGAAGCAGCTGGGACCAGGACAGGAACCTTTGTAGAAAGGTCTTTCTATAAATTAAGCTTCAGAGGTGCCCACACAGCACTGACAGCACTGGGGCAAAGCTGCCCCTGGCTCATCCCTCCAGTCCTGCCAATGTCCCCACCCCACCAGCATTTGTCCCCACCCCAGTCCCCTCCCCCCTGTCCGGACAGGGCCATACTCACTTCCCAATGTCAGTGGGGAGGCTCTGCAGAGACACATCATTCAAGGCCAAGTGGCCCAGGCTCCGGAGCTGGGTAAAGCCCTCAGGAAGCCTGTGAGAGCATGAACAAAACTTCATTAATTCACCTAAATCCTCCCCAAGCCAGTCTTCTCCCAAGAAGTATCAACATGTGGGAAGTAAAAGGGCAGGAACCAACACTGACCCTGGCTGCTGATCCAGGACAAGTTCTGTTTCCAAGACCACAAAAGCCCCTTGCACCAGACACTACCTGTCCAGGTGTGCAAACTCAGCTCTGCAATACTCAGGCGTGAATTCCAGACTAAATCATGCCATGGAACCATTTATAGTTGGAAGCACTGAGGGCTCCCAAGCACTCCAAGTGCCCAACAAGGGATATTTCACTGTAGTGTTGCCTGGGATCAAGGACCATCACAACAGCCCCAAAGTGTGACAGAACAGGGAAAAATCCTGAAGGAAGAAATTTCTTTGCTGTTTGCAGGCAGCTCCTGGAGCCCCCGTGATCTCAACCCTGGGCCAGGAAACGGCTCTGACAAATAATGCCTAGTGCAGAAGCGCTGGTGGTGCCTGTAGTACAGGGATTGTCCCACTCAAGCAGTGCCCAGGACCACAGAAGGGAAGCAAAGTTAAATCTGCCTAAAGTGAGACCTGAGCAGCACCTGCCCTGAGCACAAAGGGGAGTGGGCACCTGGGGCCTGACTGACACCTGTGGGGACCCTGGCTGACAGTGCAGCAAAACACCAGTGCCCAAAAACACAGCTCACTGAGGCACAGGAGCCACACTGAATTCCCAGACATTATGGATTAAGAACTGTAGAGACAGAGGACTGAGAGACAAGGCAGAGATTCCCACTTAGGCACAGCTCCAGCCACTAAGTTATCAGGGAAACAACCAATTACGGGGTTCAAAAGATGGTTGTCATACGTTCTGAATAAGTGGGGGGAAAGGGGCTGAGAGGGGGCAAACGGGCTGAGGCAGGGCAAAAGAGAGCATGCAGGCCTTTCCATCTCTGGGGCACAGAGGGGGCACAAAGGGGGCTCCAAGAGGGCAGAGCACCACGCAGGTCTTTCCTCCTCGGCACACAAGCCCATGACCATTCTGGTTCGTGATCACAGTGAAGGGATGGTGAGGGAGCAACAAACTCATTTCAGGAGGAGGAAAGTCGTCATCATCGCTGACACCAGTACAACTAAGGGCTCACCAATCTGAGGCACAGGCCCTGCAGAGGAAGGAGCACAAAGCAGCTCCTCCCTGAGCTGAGTCACAACAGGGTTCCACGCCAGGAGAACAGACACCTGCAGGTTTGACACAGGCAGGGCAATCCCAGGCCTTGGCTTCACAGGAACACAATTACAGAATGAAGACCAGAGAAAGCCAGGAAGAACGGGCAACTTCAACTCTCCTTCTGAGCTGGACTAATGAGTTGCATATGCCTTCCTACCTGGAGAGAGGATTCCCACTGAAGTCTGCGATTTCCAAGGATTTGCAGAATTTG
Organism: Dendrocincla tyrannina; assembly: GCA_035047865.1. Lineage (NCBI taxonomy): Eukaryota > Metazoa > Chordata > Aves > Passeriformes > Dendrocolaptidae > Dendrocincla > Dendrocincla tyrannina. The sequence goes on along the minus strand of JAWWMP010000073.1, from coordinate 1,952,455 downwards.
ATGCTTTCAGGAATTTCTGGAATGTCTAGAAAAAATAGGTGAAAGAACAAAAAAACGCTTGAGAAGAGCTTATCATGTGGAAAATGGGACAGCAGGTACTGATGGCAGCCATGGCAAGACAACCCCACTGCCACAGCTGAGGACCCCTGAGGGACCACTCCGTAGGGTGTGGAAGGGAACTGGCTCTCCCAAAAGGAGGGCACAGGGAGCACTGCAGGGCTTGGGCACCACTCCTGCCCAGCTCCAGCCTTACCGTTGCGGGAGATGTCCAGCTCCACCAGCTGCATGAAGTTGGCCACCTCGGGGGGAAGCCTCTGGATCTCATTGTCGCTCAGGCCCAGTTTGCGCAGGTTCAGGAGCCTGAAGAAAGGCTGTGACAGAGAGGGTACAACTGGGTCAGCAGCAGTTCTGGGGGAAACCTGTCTCCCCACCTCAGGCCAAGCCTGAGAGCCATCCATGAGATACCTGGCTGCTCCCATAACCCCCATCACGGTCAGGCCCTCCCAGGGCAGTCACTGCACAGATGAGAGCCCCCATGAAGGGCTACAGGGGATGATGGTGATAGAGTAAAGGCATAAATGAGTTTAACTCGATCATGCATTTAGCATCCGTTACCCCACTCTTCTTCTCCCTCCTGTGTAAGACATAAACTGGATATTCCTTGTTTTCTATGATAAGAGTTCACCTCAGACTCTCAAAACCAGCACCGTGGGGAAGTCACTCTACAGCAGCTTGCCACAAACACTTGAGTTTGGGTCTGGTCCAGACAAGTCAAGAAGGGATAAACACACGGAAATTACCAGCCCAAAGTGCTGCCCCTATCACACACGTCTGCTGTTCAAGATATTTTGTCAGGACATCAGTTGGCAGATCCCCTCACCATCAGGGAGAGTGTTTGTGCTCCTTATGCCAGATGGAAAAGGTGAAGTCGAGCTGTCTGTATGGCCCAAACAACACTGAATTAGAGAAGGAAAGAGAATTCCTTTCTACAAACACAACAGCCATAGGAACGCTGATTGAAAGAGCCCTCACAACACCCAACCTCTTCACACCCACCCTGGCTCCCATAATCATCAAGTGGCAAATTCCAGGATCCATCAATCACACTCCCCCAAGACACTGCCAGGCCCGGTGAGCTTTCTGAACACAATGGACTGTAATTAACAACGGAGCAAATCCTGCAGCTGCTTCTAACCACTACCGGAGGTCAGATCCTGGACAGGATGGGAACCAGGGCTGGGGTGTTTGCTGCATTTCCTGGATTGTTTTGGAATGCTGGGAACAACAAACAAACAACCTGGGGCCACTTGCAGCAAATGAGACCGTTTAAGAAGTGACCTGGAACAAACTGAGGTCTGTGCAGTGACACACAAGATGCCACTTCTAAACCACGTCACCCTGTGCCTGTCCTCAGCAGAGGCAGGTAACAGGTCACAGCAGCACAGGGACTCCTGGGATCACTCACAGGTCAGGAAACACAGCCAGAATCAGGACTGCTCGGGCAATGCATACTGAGAGGGATCAAACCAGAGACAGCTCTGAATCTCCGTCCTCAAGTGCCTTTCCAGGTATCCATCTGCACTAGGACAGACCTCCCCAGAAAGAGCTGGGGGGTACCCTGAGGTGTGGGATGGTGGGACCCCCACAACATTGCAGAGAACAAGAGCACAGAGCAGACAAGGGAGGGGTGAGGATGAAGAGGTGGAGCAAAGATAACGCTGAGAAAGTGCACAGAGTATGAACGAGCTGCTCACCCCCTCCAGCAGGGACAACCATGAAGCCTGGTGGTGTAACCGGAGAAGTTTCTGCTGCAGATCCAAACCTCTGCAGTTTGCAAGTCCCAGTCAGGACATGCTTCTGGGCACAAGTGTGTCTGAGGGCACCAAACCATGGACAGCCCATTCCGCTTCCACAGTGCTCCTTATGCAGAAAACGCTCAGGGATAAACGGCACTGATAGGAAATTCACACTTCTGGTGTGCCAAAGTAGCACAGCAATTGTATAATGAGTAAACAAATGAGGAATAAGCTCTCTCACCACCGACCATCATGGGCTCTGTTTCACTTAGTTTATCTAATGCAAACCAGCTTGGTGAGAAGGAAGTGGGTGAAAGTCTAAATGACAACAAGGGTTCATGGGGAGCAAGAGTTTAGAGACTTGATTTGCTATTGTTTCCTAGAGCCTTCTCCTAATTTTAGAATGCAAGGAAATTCCAGGCAAGACATGGAGCTGACCTGCCAGAGTCTCCATGTTGGAAAATAACCAGAGAGACTGAACAGCCACAGCCCAGGATGCAGCAGTTCTGCCAAAAGGTTCAGGCAGCCTCAGAACAGATGTGCACACTTCTAAATAACATTTAAATAATCAGGAATAAACCCATAAACCCATGCTGTATTTGGCACAGCAATATATCTGGAAAGTGTTTACACACAGCATTTTGTCTTCCCTGGCTGCCTCTTTTTTTTTTTTTTTAATAAATACAGATAACCAAACCCTCCCAAACCTCCCAGCACTGCGGGACTGTCACGAGAGCTGGGCACAGCCCTCCACACAGGGACTGAAGAGGACATGAGCTCCATGTCCCACTTGCCAGGGTCAGTTACGCTGGACCTGAATAAAATATTTACGTGTGACAAAAAAATAAAACCAGCCAACTGCCTTCAGTGGTAGTCACAAAAAACAAACATGAGAATTACAGCGTTCTCATGCTTGAATTCAGAATTTATATTTGCCAAACAAAGATGGAAAGAGGGTAACACAAAGAGCTGCAAGCGCTGTGTCTGACAAGAATTTCCATGTCATTTCCAGCTCAGTATTCTGAGAACTGGGGACTTCAGCTCATCAGCCCAACAGCCCAATTTCCAAAGCAAGGGCTGCACAGGAGATTCACTTGTGACACTGGAAAATGAGAACAAATTGATTTAAAAATTGTTACTAGAACTCAGAGTGAAGCTTTGAGCATGTGTCTCCAGAGAATGGCAATTATCCCTTTTGTTAATCAAAGTTCACCCCATTTCCCAGGTCTGGCAAAGTACAAGTCTTGGATTTAGCACCACACTGAACATCTCCTGTAAGGTGAAACTCCCACAACTTCAGTGTTTTCTGATACATCTGAACATCACCGAATTTGCCTGACCCAGACCCTTCAGCATCCAAACTGGACAGAGAAAAGATCAAAAACAGAAGTTTGAATTAAAAAAGGTAAGCACAATCTTTCCCTGTTTCCTGGCAGCCCAGAAGCCCAAAGCCCACACAGATCAGCACAGAAGGATTCCAGCACATGGGAATCCCAGACCAGCACCAGGGGATTCCAGCACATGGGAATCCCAGACCAGCACCAGGGGATTCCAGCACATGGGAATCCCAGACCAGCACCAGGGGATTCCAGCACATGGGAATCCTGAATTGGCACAGAAGGATTCCAGCACACTGCAATCTGGCAGTGTAGAGTGTGATGGAAGTTGTCACTAATTCAAAAAAGCTACAGACTGGGGAGGTACCAGTATAACAGTAGTTGAGTAACTGGTGGGGAAAAAACCTTGCAAATCAAGGATGTGTTACAGAGATAATCACTGCAGAGGCATGGAAGTGTTCACATGGGGAATAAGATGCAAAACAGCTATAAAACTGTCATGCAAGTAACATTCAGGGGCATAAACTCTTATAATATCCAGAGCAGAGCAACCACAGTGTAACCAACCGGAAATAGAGTAATTAGTCATTAATTAGTGACAGGTATAAAGAGCCTGTAAAGCACCATGAGCCAAAAGGTAAGAAATGCTCCACAAAATCACAACATGGCAAAAGAAAGGCAGAAAATGGAAATCCAGGGTCTGGGGCAGGTTTTCAGATGCAACATCCTTCCTCCGCAGCCCTTCAAGAGCTGAACACAGGCAAACACAGGAGAAGTCATTAAGGCTTTTCTCTAAGTTCTGAAACTAAGTAATTCAATTTACTTCAATCTTAATAAAAAAACCAAACAAAAACCAAACCAAACAAACCAACCAAAAAAAAAAAAAAGGCAACCCAGATCCATGTATTTCTCAGTCAAAAGGGACAGTGATGCAATATCCTTCCAATCCTTTGTATACCAGACCTTTATCACAGATCCATGAACTAATTTGGATTGGAAGGAATCTCGGGAGATCTCCAGTCCAACCTCCTGCCCAAGGCACGGTCAGGTTGCTCAGGTCAGGTCTTTTTCTGGTCAAACCTCCAACCATGGAAGTAAAAAGGGTCCTTGTACCCAGAGGGAACCAAGCAGCTCCAGTGGTTCACAGGCCCCTGCAGAACCAAATAAAAACCCTCAAATGCCTCTTTTTGCTGCTGCCAGGCAGATACTGAGTGTCTTCAGTAACACCCAAGGGAGGTAACCAACAGAACTTGGGGAGTCCCTGGTGTGCCAAACCCTGCCCAGTGACATTCCCCAGTCACTGCACATCTATAAGTCATACAGTTCCTCCCTAAAAACCCATCTGTTCCTTTTTCCTTACTGCGCTTGTCACCGAGTGGCTTCTTTTTTTCCTTAACTGGAGAACTGAGACACCCATTAATGGCTTTTCAGTGCTGAACCCTGTTTTGATTGAAAGTTATGTGATGGCACTTCTGGGATGCCAAACCACAGAAGGATTTCAGTAGGAAGGGATCTTCAAGACCGCACAGTCTCACCCCTTGCCAAGGGCAGGCACACCTTCCACCAGACCAGGTTGCTCCAAGCCCTGTCCAACCTGGCCTTGAACACTTCCAGGGATGGGGCAGCTGCAACTTCTCCGGGCAACCTGTGCCAGGGTCTCAACCCCCTCACAAGGAAGAGTTTCTTCCCAATATCCCACCTAATCCTGCCTTCTGGCAGTGGGAAGCCATTGTCCTTGTCCTGTCACTCCAGGCCCTTGCCCCAAGTCCCTCTCCGGCTCTCCTGGAGCCCCCATAGGTTCTGAAAGACAGAAATAAGGTCTCCCTAAAGCCTTCTCTTCTCTAGGCTAAACAATCCCAATTCTCTCAGACTTTCCTCATTGCAGATGTGCTCTAGCCCTCTAATCCTCTCCATGGCCTCCTCAGAACTTGCTCCAACTGGCTGATCTATGCAGGAGTGAGAAAGGATGAAAACCCTGTGCAATTATTAACAAATCCCTTGATTCAGGGCACTGTCTTTAGAGTCAGTTTGGCCAGAGCAGGATCATGCTTTGACAGCTAAAACTGTCCCCAAAATATTCCCTTCAGAGTGAGACCCTGCAGCAGCTGAGCAGAGCCATCCCGATTGTACCTTGCTCACCCTGGGTGGTGAGGTCAGCCCTGCCCAAGGAACATTCCAACACAGCACGCTGTGATTGGATTTGAGGTTACCCAGAAAAACAACAGGCTCAGCCAGTTTACAGGAAAAGACACACATTGGTAGCAGCAAACACAGGCTCCATTGGAGGATTCACCTTTGTCTCCTGCCAAGGAGCTGGAACACCTTGGCATTGGGGCAGTCTGGAGCCTCATTCATTGATATCCAGGTGCTCATCCCAGACAGGATTTTCCCTGAAAACACAAGGATGCCTGACACCCAGTGCAGAGCTTCTCACCCAGTGAGCAGCACAAGCGTGAAGGTCCTTGAGCCCAGGGAGCTCAAGAATCATGTGGTATTATGCCTGTACTTCAGCCAGGTGAGGGCACAGCTCCAGCTCTACCCTATGGGAAAGCAGAGGGTTCCCAAGAGGGAGGAGACACCCACCTGACTCAGAAATGAGCTTTTGGCCTCATCTCATGACGAGTTCTTAGCAGAACAGGTGACACTGGAGGTGGTGCTGGCCAACATTAGGAAAGGGAGATGCCCCACTCCTGAGCAGGTTTCCTGCGCTCCTTTCTCATTCACTGTGTGGGGAACAGACTGTTCTACTCCAAACCTGGCTGCACCAGCCATCTCCTGCCCTGCCAGAGAGAACAGCACCAGCCAACCCTGTCCTCACCCAGACCAGAGCAGCACCAGGCAGGCATCCCACAACTTGCAGACACCAGCACAGAGTTGCCAGGCACATCTGGAAAGCAGGAGAAGTTCTGGAGGGCTGAGGGCTCCAAAACTGCAAAGGGGCAGGTCGAGGGACACAGGTGAGGAACACAGACTGCCAAGCACAGAAGCTTGCTCCAAAAAGCAATCTGCATCATGGAGGTGAGTCCAGCAGATCCATGGACGGGTTGAGGTTGAAATGGGCGTGGAGGCAAGTCCAGCAGAACCACAGAAGGGTTGAGGTTGGAAGGGACCTCTCAAGACCCACTAGTCCAACCTCTGCTCAAAGGAGGGTCACCCACAACAGGTTACCCAGAGCAGTACGTACATATATAGCAACATCACATGATGTACATACACAGCAAAGTCACACACACATACATATACAGAGTCACATGTGACACATACATAGTCTCAAAGGGCTCTCTTAGCCCAGCCCCTGTCTGTAAGGAACCATCTGGAGGAGGTTCCACTCCCCTCTCTGTTATGAGAAAGCTTCCAAGCTGTGTTTCTCCAGCTTGCTGACACGACAAGTCCTCCAAACTCAATCCTGCCTCTTTGACTGTCTGTGTTCATTGCCTGTGAAGCTCCCAGCAATAGTGCTGAGGCTGCAGCAGAGCCCCAGGACACGAACGAAGGGTTACTGGAGCTCTTAGCTAAGCTGAAAGAACCACGGTGTCCACACAGTGACTCTGGGAATTCAGACACCACCCCCACAGCTCCCTCCTGCTGCAGCTTGATGCTTGACAGAGCCTTGGTCTGCCCTCTATTCGCTTATTCAGTCAGACCAGGAGGTGGAAAATGAAAAAAAGGAGAAAGGACAGTGGATAAAAGGATCAGGACAAACACTCTGAGCCACCAGTCAGCTATGCCGTTTCCCAGAAACAACAAAATCCTGAGGGCAGGCCTGGAAAGCCAACCATTCCCCAGCCAGGATTAGGGGCAGAGAGCCAGCCCAGCTCAGGGGCTGACAGTGCTGGGTCACCACAGCCACCCCCACAGTGGCACGGTGGGCTGGTGGAGCCAGCCCTGCTGCTCAGACAGGAGAGGGGAACCAGCTGCAGTCCTAGAACAATCTGGGCAGTCTAACGGTGCATGGCACGTCAGGAGGATGGATCCATCAGACCCACCAAGCTTCCCATGCGAATTGCTAGTGCCTGCACCGCTGCTGCCTGGCCTGCAGCAACCACAGCCACAAGGCCAGAGCCCTGTGCCCATCCACCATGCACACGATGGCAACAAGCCTGTGTGTCCTACAGCTCCCATCCTTCCTGCAGGAAGATTCATCTTCCCTGCCAAGGAAGGAGAGAAAGCATTTGGCTGCCAAGTCTGCAAACAAACGGATCCTTCCTCCAAGGTCAGTGTCAGGACTCTTCCAAATCTTTGTTTTCCTCAGGCTATAAAACAGGGGTTTCTGACCTACCTGAGGCTGAGCTCCAGCTCCTCCCTTCACCTAGTGCCTAATCCTTTAATGCCAGGGGAAGGGAACTAGGATATGGGAGTCTGCTTCCCAGGATCACCTTGTGCTCTCCTCCAATGGCCAGCCCCCACGTTCCCACCTGTATTTGGAGGAAAGCCACCTCCATGAGTGAGAAGGGAGGGAAGAATGCAGAGGGATGCCCAGGCTCCTGTACCAACTTCCCCCGGAGAAGGAGCCGCGCTGTTCTCAGCACGGACAGCTCGCAGCTTGGCCTCAGGACCCCTCCTGCAGACAGCAAACAGGAAGGGGGGACCACCAGGCCGTGGGGACATTCCTCCCTCAGCCAAGCAGGCTTTAGGCAGATTTCAGTGCAACATCTCAGAGCGACAGGGCATCCCCTGAGGTGAGACACCGCAGTGCTGCTGGAGGGGAGCAGGACACGTGCCACGGGGAGAGGAGTTAGGCACCAGCTTAACCACAGAGCCACAACGATCTCACACACAGGTCAATTGCTCTGAAACACGATGGTGACAATTGATGCAGCTGGAGAACAGGAACCAGGTCTAAACTGCAAATACAAGATTCACTCTGGAACAGCAAAGACACTTCCTGCTTCAGCAGCCAAACCTATCATGGTGTTCCCAGCTCTGCTGCCCAAACAGCAGGGCTCAGGCCCCTCCTCTTCCTCAGAAACAACCTGTGACAACCCAGGTTGCCCCGTAACACCAGCCCTTAGCAAGTGGTACTGGAAGCAGATGATTCTGCTGCAGGGATCAAACACCCCAGCAGTGCCTGCTGTGTGACAATTCCTGCAACACGGGCTACAGGGATCCAAGGCAGAGGCTTTGCCAACCCTGGAAGTGCCTGTGCTAAGGACAGGTCCTACTCACCTCTCATTTCTCTTCAGAGAATTTCAAGTCCAACTGTCCAGCTCTGCCAGCATGGTCCCTGCCTCCAACAGGATAGCACAGGTTTAATTAAAGGTAGAATCAGACTGTGAAGCAGGAAAACAATTACAATTCTCCTAGTGATTCACAAGCAAGAGGGCCTGGTTCCCAAGCCACCATGGGCTGGGCCCTCACCTAAACTTTTCATTTGTTTCCAGACAGGATGAATGCACAGGAACCTGCACCATGGGCAGGAGGTGTCTGTCAATCCACCTGCCCATCTATCAGTCATGCAATGCACCATCTTGAATGCTGACAGCAAAACCAGCTCATGTATTTGAGCCTTGTGTTTCAACCCCATTTTCCTAGTTAAACGCAAGATTGACACCGTAAGACCTGTCCCTGAAGGAAGCAGAAACTGCTGCACACTCTGTGGCCAGGCATTGGGATGCAGGAGCACACACACCTACCTTGCCTGTCTAGAGACCCACAGGCAGGGGAAGTGTGAACAGACCTGGGGTCCCACCTTTCACACTTGTGCTGAGAGACAGATCTCTTATACCTGTGCCAGTGGGATTTGCCCCTGGGAAAAGCCAGTCTGGGAGAGAGTTGGGTGGTGCTGGAAGCAGCAACTGCAAAGCAAAACACTTGGGAGTTGATTAGCTCCAAGGTTAAACTAGGCCCTTCCAAGTCACCATGCTCAGAGCCAGCATAGCACAGGTGAAGCCACAGAACCAGAAAGACCTGTATCCCATGGCTGGGCAGCACAGGCACGCTGCCAGCCCTGCAGGCTGCACAACTCCCTCAGCAGAGCAGGACTCAGTCCCCTTCCAGCAGAGCCCACTGCCTCCAGGTAGCACCAGGCTGGATCACCAGCGCAGTAAACCTGAGAAATGCCTTTCCCTGCAGAGAGAAACTATGCAGGCAATGGACGTTCCCCTGCCCTACAAGAGAAACCAGGCAGGCAATGGATATTCCTCAAATACCCAATTCAAGAAGAATCACCAAAATTTGATGAGGAAAACAGTTACCAGGAGCAGAGGTCAAACCAGTAATCACACTGCTGAGAGGTGGGAACATCAATTTGGAGCTGCAGTGGAGCAGCTGCTCCACAGCCCCAAGAGCAACCACAACCACTGTCCAGGACCCAGTCTGAACCCCCTCAGCAGGTGTGAGACAACACCACAGGCAGTGGATACAGACCACCTGCCCCTCCAACACTGGATCTTCCCAGTTGGCTACAGCTCTAGCAGTGTTTCCTTCTCCACTCCTCAGCATCTGCCAGATCCTAAACAGGCTTCAGCCTTTTCTGGCCACAAGCAGTGGTTACCAACACCTGAAAGGTGGCAACTCAGCTGAGTCCCAAAGAGACACTGCTGACACATCAAGCACCAGCACAACCACGACTGCGTCTGCAGCCAGACCCACGGCAAAGGACCTGGGAGGGGGAGATCCTCCTTGCCTGCCCACAGCCAGGAGGAGAGGCACAGAAGGGCCCTGCGAGGCAGGACAGGGCACCAAAGGCACCAAACACGAGTGGCCCCACATGCCCCCACGCACACTGGAGTGCTGTGCCAGGAGATGGCCTGCCATGAAGGCTGCTCCCTGCTCTGCTCCCTGCCCGCCGGACACAGCCCTCCCCACACAGACCCGCGGATTTCCGACTATTTAACCCCGTATCAGGCCCTGAGGAATGCATTGCAAATACATAAAAGTACTTAAGCATCAGGAATACATTCCAGTGAAGACAAAGCGAGCTGTCTCCAAGCCAAAGGCTCAGCAGCTGCTGCCTCCCAGGCGCTGAAGCAGGACTGAGGAATGCTGTCCCCTCCAGAGAGGCCAGGGCAGCAGCTGCCCCCTGAACACAGCACAGGGCCAGGATGGCACGCAGGAGCAGGGAGGAATCTCTGGTCCAGATGGAAGGACAAACCAATTCAGGACCACTGAAAGGCAATCCCAAGCCAAAATTAGATCAGGACACCACAATTAACACCCTGCTGCAGAGAGGGGCTGGGGGGTTACTGGGGAAGCTATCGGTGCTCTTAGTCTGATCTTCAACATTAGACAGCAGTGCTGGTGTACAGGGTGAAGAGAGGGGCCCTGACCACACCTCCAGCACACACAGCCCCCACCTCAATCCAGGGCAATGGGACAGGAGGAATCGGAAGAACAAGTGCACCAGAACTCCCTGCAGTCGGCACAGGGCGTCCAGGGGCATTTTCCATTGAAATACTGGAATGCATGAAATAATCATGGCACATACTGCTATGGTTTAGTTGAAAGGTGGTGTTCAGTCAAAGGCTGGACTTGGTGGTCTTAGAAGTCTTTTCCAAACTCAATGATTCTGTGATTCTACCGAAAAAGCAATAATCTGGAGAGACCTGCAGAGATCATCTCACAGAAAGCACCCCGCTACAGGTGGAGCAGCCAAACCTAACACACCCCAAGTACAATCCAAGGACCTCTCCCCCTTTCTGACCTGCTCTACCATTTGTCTCTTCCCCCCCTGCACAGGCCCCTCCCTGGCAGAGCAGCACCACAGGAATCACCTTCTTCCATACAGCCAAGGGAGACCATCTTCTTCTGAACCATCTTCTCAGAAAAGAGGGGTCAACTTGCAATTACAAAAAGTAATTGAGTAATCTGTAACGCCACAGCTATTAGCAAAGGGAAAAATGCTAATGCAAAAGGGAAAAAAGAGTTGTATTATGCAGTAACCTGTTCCAATTGTTTCCAATCAGATTGTGCCTTCCTGATGCAGAAATCACACCTAAGTTTACCTGACAAATGCATCTCCAGCACTGAGGCACCATAAACCAATCAACCAAGAAACCCCAATAAACCAGCTCTAACCCTGAAACTGGGAACCCAAGAAAAGACGACGAGACCAAGCCCAGTAACTGGTCTCCCTAAGTGTAGGGGACTTGATGGCAGACTGTACCCTCAGGGTGCAGGGAAGTACATCTGGGGAACTGGAGCAGTCTTTAAGAGGAGTTAAGTGTCCCTGTGTGGAAGGACACAGACACAAACATTTTCTCTGAGCAGAAAGAGGACAAGGAGGAAGGTGCTGGAACAACTCCCAGGAGGCCAACTCAGACACACAGCAGTAAATGCCCTGAACCAGGAATGGAACAAGGAGTCAGAACCCATAGAGGCCCCATGATAACACACTCCCAGCTTAGCACACAGCACCCCTTGCATCCACCATGCTCTCATTGCTGCCTCAGGCAAGTTGCTGCCAGGGAGACAGCAAAACAGGGTTATAAAATCCAGAAATACACAGAGCAGGTCAAAGAAGACCTGAAGAGGTTAACCCAGCCCTGCCTCTACCTCCAACCATCAGTGAACTAAATCGTTCTTGGCAGATACTCAGCAGCAGTCAAAGAGAACCAGAGAGATGTGAGGGGTGCAGGCAGGGCCTCTGCGATGACACATTCAGGCTTTACAGCCTGTTGGGAACACAAGTGAGAGACAGGGAACCGACACAGGTTAACTGTCACCAAGGATCAGGAGGAACCCAAAAAGAGTTAACCCAGTCCAAGCCGGCAGTGATGTGCCCACTTACAGGGCAGGTGCTAAACCACCCAACAAAGACATACCAACACATTTACAACAACCCAGGGAAGACTGAGCAGGTGCTTCCACCACTGACCTCCCTACCAAACCAGTGCCAAGGAAGGGCCGGTGAGAGGCAGTGCCATTCTAGCCACGGTCACCTGAATCTTCATGAATGCTTTGCTTCACTGAACCTCTCTGCTGCCCAGCTGCCTCCCTACCTCACTATCCCATGCACCTGAACCTCCTCCAAGACCCAAGCTGCTGCAGACACTCAGGCAGGACAGCACACCCACATCTGTCCCACACGGAGCTGAATGCACCTTGGAGCTCAGAGAACTGAACACTGGCAGTCAGTTCCTATTTGCAAACCTCAAACATAAAACCTGTCTGCGCTCCTCTTTCCTATTCCCTGCTTGGATGTCCAAGAATTGTACGTCCAAGAGTTTTAACAGCTCTTTTCTCCATGACTGCCCCTGTACTCTGCTTCTGCCACCCCAGCACAGATCCTACATCCCCCTATGTCACCATACAGGGTTTATAGGACAGTTGGTTAGTGCTCAGATAGAAAAAGATGCAGGGGAGATGGCCTGCACTTATTTCAACTGCAGGGCAGCAGCAATCCTGGCTTTTGAAGAGCCAAACCCACATCCAGTTGTACCATTAACCCACTGGGCTTCTAAGCTCCTGGAAGGCATGGAGAGCCATGCCAGCTCGGCACACAGGTCTCACAACCAGCAAGTGAAACCAGTTTGTGGACTGGTTTTGTTAAACAAATACAGCTGCCGCTTTAACACAGCCTGGGATGGAAAGAACCACATCCAGAGCAAGAGGAGGTGCCCCCTGCACACCCAGCCTTGGCAGGCTTTGAGGCTTGTGAGCCACAGAGGATTTCTGGCTCCCTGACTTTCTCAGGGAAGGGCTATTAGCACAGAGAGATTAGGAGGAGCAGCTTTACTCCTCTGTGGAAGTAAACAGAACCCAAGATCCTCCTTGCAGGCCCCAGATGCCAGGAAATTAAAAGCTGCTCTTAATTAGCTTAGCAAGGCCCCACCTTGCTTTGGGAAAGTGACAACCATGGCCTTGGGTTTCACGCTGGTGCAGTGGGATCCCAGCTCCCAGCACAGGACATGGATGCTCTCATCCCAGGCCACAGCAGCCAAACAGGAGGAACAGCTGAAATTCAGCTGATTTCAAAGGGCCTCTCCATAATGCAAATGGCAACAAGCCTGAACAGGGCAGGACCTGCAGGCTCCTCTCCCGGGTGTCCATCTCCCACCGTTTCCAGTGCAAGCAGACATCAGCTCACTGGGCAACGAGAAGAGTGTTTTTTGCCCTGGGCTCAGTTTGTCATGAGAGCTGCAGTAAGGAGAAAGCAAAGCAGAGGAGCTGCAGCCCCTCCATGAGAAATGCTGGTGGCTTCCCTCTTCACCAGCACAACTGCTCAAAACCTTGGGATCACAGCCAGCCCCGGGATTTCCTTTCCGTGCAACCCCCAGCCTGCCCAGGGCCTCAGACACTTCGAGCCCCATATCCCTGCACCAGGTCTCCAGCAGCCTGTCCCTCTGCACACTCATGCTGACACAAGAGAGATCTGAGGTCTCCTCCCTCCTCCGCATGGACTTGCCCAGGATTTCAGTCCCTACTCAGCTCCACCCTCTCATCCTCCTACACCAGGTCCTACCCAGCTCTGCTCCACCCAGATTTTCTCCGACCTCTCCCTTTTGCCTCCCCGTACTCCAAACTGGAGCACTCCTCCAAGAGCGCACCAAGAGCCTCTGGATCCTTCTGGGTTGTGACTGGCTCCATCCACCACTTCCAAGTTCCTCCTACAAATTCCAGACTCTGTTCATTCCTGCCTGGTGACACTCGTGCTTCTCAAGTGCTCACGGAGTGGCCTGGATGAGTCAGGTGTTGTGCAGCTCCAATGCAATGATTTAGCCTGCTATATTCCCAAAAATCTACACCCCCAGTGAGGGACCTGCTCTCCAACCCATGGGTGCAGACATCCTGCAGCCATGGTTCCATGCAAGACAGGTAGGACAGAAGTCAGCACAGTGCAAGGCATTTCCACCTCGAATTCAGACACCCTTAAGAAGAGCACAGGCAACTTACCAAAGGGAACTTATTGCTTTCCATTAAATCATGCAGTACCACCCTGGCAGCAAATCCCTGCAAAAGGGCAGCAGATGCTCCCACACAGATTTAATCTATCACTTCAAACATCCCGAGGAAAATCACTCTTAAGGAAAAATCTGGGCTCAAAATAGGCAAGATTCCACACGGGACAAGTGAAAAAGAAGTGAGAGCAGACAGAAGAGTATCTGGCATCGAAGGATGAAGAGAAACACAGGTTCACTTCTATGGCTGGGTAGGAAGAGATGAGGAAAGCGTGGCAGTGTTGGGAGACAGGTAAACATCCCATTGGATCTGAACAAAGCAGCAGCACGAAGGGGACTTGGGAAATTCTGCAGAGGAAAATGGTGCCACAGAAAGAGCAGGAGATCTTGTGTCTCTGGAACAGATGGAATAAGAACACATAAAAGCCCATTGGAGAGACACAGGCTGACAGCAGGCACTGGGTAAGAAACCCCTCAGAGGAGGAGCTAGATAAAGTCAGGCATTTTCAGGGGAGTTGCCTGACCTTTCCAAAAGCCATCCTTCCATCCTTTTGCCTCAAAAATCAACTCCACAGTGAAGCCTTTCACAAAAATCCTGCTTGAGCCCTCAAACATAAACTTGCTGTCCAAAGCTGTACATACTCCCTCTTTCCTGTTTTTCTGACAGATCTACACTTGCTGCTCCCACAGACTCATCTCAGTGTCCTTCAAACCTTCTCCCATGGAACGGGCATCTGCAGCCCCATCCTGTGAAACAACCACACTGCTCTTTCCCCACCTTCCCTTGTGGTAAGCACAAAGCCTTCTCTCAGGCTCTCTTTCCCACAAAAGACTCGTTTCCATGAAGGGCTCCTCACCTGGAAAATGTCCACCTGACACAAACAAAGACCCCTCCCACCACCCTACCTCAGGGACAGTGTGTGCGCAAACTCACTGTTCCCACCTTCCCTCTCCCTGGTGGAGGGCAGTTTATTTTCAATTTTCATCCCTTATCCACCTTGCACCACACTGATTCCTACTCCTGCCTCGGGTATCCCTCCCTACCCACAGCAATATCCTCAAAGAACACCCTTCCTGCAGCAACACCATGGCACTGCTCAGTGAAGCACCATGAGCACAAACCATCAGAACACACATTGGGTAAAACCTCAGGATCAAACCTGTTTCCTCATTCCACCAACTGCAGATCTTCTCCTCATCCACCTCTAGAACAGACATGGCACAGCCAGAGGGAACCTGGGGTGGGGCTGGAAAAGGGAAAGACCATGGGGTGTGATTCCACTCCCGCTGCCCGACATGTCTCCAGGGCTCAGCACGTGCAGGCAGCATCCCCCAGCTCCCTGGCTGTTCTAAGGAGCAGCAGCACTCAGGGCTGCTCTGTTTGTCTTCCCTCCTGTCCCCAGCTGCAGGCACCTAATGCTCACTTGGCTTGTGAGGGTGTTTAGGTTTGGCTGGGGATGGGCTGATACCCGGCACGGCTGAAGAAAGCCCACGGCAGCTCCAGACAGTGCTTGAGAGGGAAGGGTGTGAGTAGAGAGAGTCTAAAACCAAACTCTGTCCAAGCCTCTCCTGGGACGTGCAGTACAGGCACAATGGGATTTATCTCTGCAGATGCTCATTTTCAGTCATCTTTTACATGAACTGCTCAATTTCTCTCCTGAGCTCATATTAACTTAGACCACCATTATGTCATATGGCCAGTGGTTCCACAGTTCGGTTAAATAATTTTTCATGCAAAATGCAGTTTAATTTGCTCTGAACTGAGCCCTTTTTGGTTTCACTCAATGCTCTGCAGGCCTGCTGAAGCAGCAGCAGCGGTCAGGTGCTCCCCATCCACTCCCTCTGGGTCATTGGTAACACTCCAGGCCTCCACCATCAGATGAGAAATGTCTCTACCTTTTACTACTACTTTTCCAGACAGACTAAGACATCATGAAAATGTTCATTTTCCTTGTGCAAAAGCTGCTGCATATTGGGTCTGGGGCACTGCTTGCTGCTCCCCATTCTCCGTCCCTCTCCTGATTTACTAAATCTCCTGAGACTTGAGGACCAGGATCTGGCCAGTCTGTTCTCTTTGTTCTTCTAATAATTCCCTGCCAGAAGAGGGTAAAAGGAGAACTCAAACACCAGAGAGCAGCCCGTGAGCCCAGGACAGGTCACAGCAAGAGCTCCAACGCTTAGGCCGAACAGACGTCACAGCTGAATGAAAGACAAACTCTTCAGGTGACTCAGGAAGGTGCTCAGGACACACTCACAGCACCTCGACCACAGGCAGGATTGTATCCACATGATCACAGGCTAAATAAAATGTCAGTATAAAATTTGCATTTTTTATCCAAAAGATGCTCTTCCAAGCTCACAAACCCCAGTTTGTCCCAGTCCCAAGGAGTTCAGTGTAGCACAAGGCTGGGCTGTGACTGATCAGCAGGACACACAGAGCTGAGAGCACAGGGACTGGCAGGTTCTCTGCAGGTATGTTGCAATCCCCTCCTCTGCAGACAGGACTTACACCCATCCCCACATCCCAGCCTGCCCATAACACATTTTTCAGTGATTTGGGAAATGTCCCTGCCTAAAATATAACAAAATGCTGAGCTACCTGACGAAGGAGCTGAGAGTATCACACTGGTGTCTCCATACCTTAACAACCTCACAACTGAATCACACAAGCAGCCCAACTAACGGGGATTCAGGGGAAAGGCAGAGAGAACCCACAAATATCAGAGCAAGAACCTGCCAATTCCACACAAGGGACTCTGTTTACGTGGGGATGCACAAATTGCATGATTTAACATAACTGAACCAAATTACTTTGGCTTGAATCAAAATCAAGTTCTTGGTTTGTATGGGGCTTTTTCCCCCGCCCAGATTTGATGGCAAATTCCATAACGTGTCAGTAATTCAACAAAAAACTACAAAGATAATGACCTATTTCTTGATTTTTTAATAAACTGGCACTTCAGCCCCTATTCCCCGAGGAGTATGTCTCCAAACACACGGCAGTCAAACATCTTGTCTCTCTGGCACAGGCAGTACTTAACTAACTTTTAAAAAGTGGTAAAGTTTCAAGAGGGAATACATGCCATCCCAGAACATCCCAAAGCCCAGTACTATTTGAAGGCCTTTTGCTTCCTGAGAGGCAGGATCAAATTCCCGCCCGCAGCGTCCCATGCTCCAAATTACCCAGTAGAACGGGAACATCACGGCTTGGGTTCCTGCTGGATGGTATGTTGGAATCAAACACGAGAGCTCAGCCTGTCCCCAACCCCTGCCTGTGAAAGTAAACCGTGGGGACTCAGAGACACCAGACCAGACCAGCAGACAAGCTGATCTATGGTTCTCTGCTTCTGCAGAGATCATGGAGGTGGCAGGGCAGCACACAGAAGGGGTTATCCCAGTGTGCCCTGTATGGAGAAAAGAGTCTATGGCTGAACAGAATGGCAGCAGAAGATGCAGGAGCACGTTGATCATGGAATCACGGTTTGGGATGGAATGGACCTTAAAGCCCATCCAAGTCTCACATCCTGCCATAGGCAGGGACACCTTCCACCAGACCAGGTTGCTCCATCCAACCCAGCTGTGGACAGTTTCAGGGATGGGGCAGCCACAGCTTCTCTGCCCAACCTGTGCCAGGGCCTCCCCACCCTCACAAGGAAGAATTTCCTCACAATATCCCATCTATCCCTGCCCTCTGGCAGCGGGAATCCATTCCCCTTGTCCTGGCATTCCAGGCCTTGTCCAAACCCTCTCCAGCAATCTTGGAGCCCCTTTAGGCACTTGAAGAGGCTCTAAAGTCTCCCTGGAGCCTTCTCTTCTCCAGGCTGAATGCCCCGTGTTCTACCAGCTTGTCTCCAGAGCACCAGGACTTCAGCCCTTGGAGCATCTCTGGGGCCCAATGACTATAACTATAAAGCAGTTCCATTGCTGTTGCTTATCTTACTTGACACTTTTTGCGACTCATGGACTTTCTTAAATTCATGCTGTGCTTTGATTGGCGGTGACTGTGACACACAGGGGTGACGATTCGGGTAAAGCGATTCCCACGGCGAGCAGAGGACTCCTTTGTCCCGCTTATCGGGCAGCTGAGGTCCCCCGTCACGGCCCGGGGGGCTCTCCCCCCGTCACGGCCGGGGTCCCGGGCCGTGGTGGCCGCACCGTGGCCCCCACCGACGCCGGGCATGGCGGGGCGTACGAACCCACCCGCAACCCCCGCCCCGTAGCGAGGGCGCTCGGCCTCGGCCCCGGCCCGGCCCCCGGAGCCAGGGGAAGGCGCCGGGCTCAGCGGGACTCGGCGGAGGCCGCCCTGGGAGCGGAGCCGCGCAGGCCGGGGCAGCGCCCGGGCGGTCCCGGCGG
>JAWWMP010000073.1:1909641-1920026 GCA_035047865.1 Dendrocincla tyrannina | reverse complement strand
CCCTCCCCTGTGCCGTGCCCTGGCTGTCCCTGTGCCATTCCCTGGCTGTGCCAGCCCCTCCCCTGTGCCGTGCCAGCCCCTCCCCCGTGCTGTGCCCTGGCTGTGCCAGCCCCTCCCCTGTGCCAGCCCCTCCCCTGTGGCATGCCCTGGCTGTCCCTGTGCCATGCTCTGGCTGTCCCTGTGCCCCAGCTGTCCCTGTGCCATGCCCTGGCTGTGCCAGCCCCTCCCCTGTGCCATGCCCTGGCTGTGCCAGCCCCTCCCCTGTGCCAGCCCCTCCCCTGTGCCATGCCCTGGCTGTGCCAGCCCCTCACCTGTGCCGTGATCTTGGCGGTGGCCGCGGCGGCAGCGACGGCAGCAGCCGGGGGGAGCCCCCCGGGCGTGGCTGGGGTCAGGAGCGGCATGGGGGGCGTCACGGCCTTGCCCACCCGCAGGTACTGACCCCCCAGGTCAAAGAGGTTCATGGAGGACACGGCGTCCTGCGACGACTGGGCCTTCTCATACTCTGCAGGAGGGGGCAATTCACAGATACTGTTTTATTGTCCAGCCATGGGAGGGTTTGGGACAGAGGGAGCTTAAAGCCTGTCCAGGCCCACCCCCTGCCATGGGACACACCTTCCACTGGCCCAGGTTGCCCCAAGTCCCCTCCAAACCTGGCTTTGGACACTTCCAGGGATGGAGCAGCCACAGCTGCCCTGGGAATTCCATTCCCGTCCCTCCCCACCCTCACAGGGAAGAATTTCTCCACAATATCCCATCTATCCCTGCCCTCTGGCAGTGGGAAGCCATTCCCTGTGTCCTGTCCCCCCATCCCTTGTCCCAAGTCCCTTTGGGCACTGGAAGGGGCTCTCAGGTCTCCCTGGAGCCTTCCCTTCCCCAGATGAACACCCCCAGCTCTCCCAGCCTGGCTCCACGGCATGTGGGCTCCAGCCTGTGCCTGCACCTCACCCCCCTCACAGCTGCTGTGTTTCCAAGTTCAGGCACAAACCTGCCCCAATTCCCAACCCAATGCTTACTGCAATTCCTCCCCTAGAGTGTAAAACCCCAGCCCAACCCATCCCCAAGAGGTGAGGGCCCCCCTCCCTCCCAGCCCAGGCGCAGGCGGGTCGTACCGATGAACCCATAGCCTTTGTGCTTCCCTGTCGTGGGGTCCCTGGCCAGGGTGCAGGATTTGATCTTCCCAAAGGCCTCGAAGACGCTCTTGATGTCGTCGTCCGACAGGTCCTGGTGCACCGAGGCCACGTAGATGCGGTTGAAGGCTCGGGCCTCCTCTGCCAGCTGGTCAATGATGGGCTGGGCCTGCCCGATGTTGCTGGGCCTCCCCACCTGAGGGACAGGGATGGGACAGAGCTGGAAAGGGGCTGGAGCATCAAGAGGGACTGGAGGGCTCAGCCTGGAGAGGAGGCAGCTCAGGGGGGACCTTCTCACTCTCTGCAGCTCCCTGACAGGACGGGGGAGCCAGGCAGGGTCGGGCTCTGCTCTCAGGGAACAGGGACAGGAGCAGAGGAAACATCCTCGAGCTGTACCAGGGAGGGTGAGGCTGGACATAAGGAGGAATTGCTTCCTGGAAAGGCTGGGCAGACGTTGAAGGGGCTGCCCAGGGAGGGCTGGAGTGCCCAGTCCTGGAGGTGTCCAAGGAATAACTGGCCGTGGCACTCAGAGCTCTGGGCTGGGGACAAGGTGGGGATTGGCACAGGGTGGGCTCCAGGGGCTGGGAGGGCTTTTCCAGGCACAGTGATCCCAGGATTCTGTGACACAGCCCATGGAGTGCCCAAGGGCAGCCCCAGGCACCCAGTCCCTCCCTGCCTGTGCAAACCACAGGACACCTCCCAGGGCCTCCCCTGGCACAGGGAATGGCTGACACCACTCTGGGAACAACTGGCACTACCAGGACCCCAGGAATATGGAGAGCCAGAGCAGACTCCACTCCCTCCTTACTGTATCTCCCCCATTCAGCTTCCCTGACCTGCCAAGGACCAACCTGCAGAGATTAGAGAAGGATTCTGACAGCAAATCCTAACATTCCTACACCCTTTTTTGGGGGCTCCCAAGCCCCCTCAGCTTTTGGACCCTGCATGGCATGTCAGAGACACCACATAAAAAAATCACCTGTGTTTTGTCCTCAAGACACTCCCACGTGTGGGTGGGAAAACCTGAGCCAGTCCCAGGTGGGACTCCCAGGCTGGGGGTTTCTCCTTGGAGAGGAGGGACCCAGAGCCACCATGAGCTTCATTTTGGACACCAAGGTCCACCAGGGAACAGAGTTTAGGCTCCTTCCCCAGAGCTGTGGGGAGCATTTCCAGGCATAAACCAGTTACAGGCTCCTTCCCCAGAGCTGTGGGGAGCATTTCCAGGTTATAAACCAGTTACAGGCTCCTTCCCCAGAGCTGTGGGGAGCATTTCCAGGTTATAAACCAGTTATAGGCTCCTTCCCCAGAGCTGTGGGGAGCATTTCCAGGCATAAACCAGTTATAGGCTCCTTCCCCAGAGCTGTGGGGAGCGTTTCCAGGTTATAAACCCCTTATTCCCAGGCAACAGAAGCAGGAATGCTCAGAGCACACCTGGTACTCACCTTGATGTTCCTCCCCCCCAGCATGACAGAATTCATCTGCTCCAGGGCCAGCTGGGCAGCTTCGGGCACCTCGTATTCCACAAAGGCAAAGCCCTGGGACAGGAGGAGACCTGTGAATCCCTCCAGCAGTGCCAAGTTAATGCAGCCAACACTTCCCAGAGACCCCCACGGGTGGAATTGATTCCCACCACACTGAATCCTGCTTGTGGCCTGAGAAGTTTCCTTGGACAAGCGTTTTACTGAGGCACAGAAGACCTGCAGAGGTTCCAAGGGCACCTTATCCCAGAGCCTCTCAGGCTTCCCAGCAAAATCCCACCTCACTCTGGGCTGTGCCTGGCTGGCACCTTCCAGGGAGGTTCGGGTCGAACATCAGGAGGAGTTTCCTCATGGAAAGGGTTGTTAAACATCGGAAGGGGCTGCCCAGGGAGGTGGTGGAGTAGTCCCCATCCCTGGATGTGGCAGTCAGTGCTCTGAGCTGGGTGACAAGGTGGGGACTGGGCTCATGGGAGACTTGATGATCTTGGAAGTCTTTTCCAACCTCGGTGATCCCAGGATTCTGGGATTCTGTGCACCCCACAGAACCTGCTCTAAGCAGAGCAGGGAGCTGCAAACACTCATCTCAAGTGCTAAAAGCAGCCCAGTCTCCAGGATAAAGGCCCTTTCCTCTCCTGGCTGCATCAGGGAGGCCTTGGAGAGGATACACATCCCTCAAGGGCTGGGAATCATGGAATCACAGAATCCCAGCCTGGTTTGGGTTGGAGGGACCTTAAAGCCCACCCAGTCCCAACCTCTGCCATGGGCAGGGACACCTTCCACTAGCCCAGGTTGCTCCGAGCCCTGTCCACTTCCAGGGCACTGGGGCACTTCCCAGGACAGGGCAGCCACAGCTGCTCCGGGCAACCTGTGCCAGGGCCCCACCCTCACAGCCAAGAATGTCTTCCCAATATCCCATCCAAAGTTCTGCAAAGCTGAACACTTTGTGTTCAGAGGAGGTGGCTAAAATGAATAACCTTGTGGAAAAGTCCCAACTGCCTCATCAGTGGACTATCAGCACCAGCTCCTGCTGCCACACAGGAAATCCCCTTTCCAGGGCAGTTCACCTGCTCTTCGCCAGCGCTCCCTGCCAGGTTTGGGTGGGAAAGAACCACAAAGCCCATGGGGTCCCACCCGGTGCCACGGGCAGGGAAGGTCCCACCTTGTGTTTCATGGTGACGGAGTCCCAGGACATGTCGATGCTCTTGATGGGCCCGAAGGGGGCGAAGGCCTGGCGGATGGTGTCCTCCCCCAGCTCGTAGTAGATGGAGCCCACGTAGACCCGGCACATGATGGCGAGTGCCCGCTGCCTCTGAGCCGCCATCTGTAGCGAGACAAGGACTGCCCGGTCAGGCCCGGGGGGCACCGGGACACCGGCACCTCCTGCCCTGCTCCTGCCCGCCCGGGCCCACCCCGGTGCAGCTCCGGCCGCGCCGCAGCTCAGCCACACGAGCACCACAAGGATTGCCCTGCTCGCTGCTCAGGGCGCTGGAGCGGATCCGTCCGGCTCAGCCCCGGGGCACCGAGTCCGGCTCAGTCCTGGGGCAGGAGTGGATCGAGTCCAGCTCACTCCCGGATCAAGTCCGGCTCAGTCCCGGGGCAGGAGCGGATAAAGCCCGGCTCACACACATCTCCGACCCCACTGGGCAGGTCTCCCCCTCCAGCCTGATCACATCTCCAGCCACGCCTGCAGGAGGAGGGAATCGCTTCACTTCCCCTTCCAGGCAGCAAAGGGCTCGGCTCTGGGCACCGGGAGAACCCCTCCCGCTCCCCCCACCCCCGCAGGGACAGCAAGAGATCCGACGTCGCTCCCGCCCCCCGCCCACCCAGGCAGCGCAAGGGGCTGGAATTGGGAACCTCCTCCCCACTCCCTCTGGCACCACGGCCCGCCCCCCACCCTGGCACTCTGAGATCCAGCACTGGGCACCACTTCCAAGGCTCAAGAGCAAAGCAAACCCCTCCGGTGGCTCAGTGGGGCTCCTGGGAAGCGTGTGGTGCCAGTTCTCATCCCTGCCTGGCAGCACTGGCTGCACTGGGGCAGCCCCAACACCGGGTGCTGCTCTGAGGGTCTCTGCACTACTGGCTCCTAAACCTGCCTGAAACCCCGTCTGCAAGACAAATCCAGCCAGTCCTTCCAGGAGGGATCCCAAAAGCAGAGCACAGTGTGTCCCTCGTGTCTGTCACCCCCAGAGCAGCTCTGCCCAGGGACACAGACCTGGGGACATGCCCAGCCCACGGCCAGCTCTGGGAATGGGGCCGGAGCAGTGAGTGCCTGCGCGTGTAGGGACGGCTCCGGGACAGTGGGACACACCCGGGCACGGAGGGGCTGGAGCAGAGCAGGTGCAGCAGAAGGTGATGCCTCTGGCCCTGCCCAGCAGCACAGAGGGAGGGCAGAGCACTCCCTTCCTTCCTCAACACCCCCGGGGCAGAAGGGCTGCGACCAGGGCCCTCAGGATGATTTTCGGGGTGCTGAAAGGGGACAAAAGCTCTGCCATGTCTGGGGACTCTGAGCAGAGAGGCTGCACTCAGGGCCTTCTCGAGGATGATTTCTGGGGTGCTGTAAAGGGCACAAGAGCTCTGCCATGTCTGGATTGAAGGGGCTGCAAGCAGGGACTGCAGGAGGACGATTTCTGGGGTGCTGTAAATGGCACAAGCGCTCTGCCATGTCTGGATTGAAGGGGCTGCAAGCAGGGACTCCAGGAGGATGATTTCTGGGGTGCCCTAACAATCAGGGGAGCTCTCCCATGTCTGAGGACCCCGGGGACAGAGGGGCTGTGCTCAGGGCCTTCCCAGGAAGGAGTTTCTGCCATGCCTGGGATGTGCAGCCCAAAGGGAGGGAGAACTCCCCATCTGTGACAGCCACACCCCAGGACACAGACCAGGCCTGAGGGATCCTGCTCCCTGTGGCACCTGCACAGGACTGGCACCAGCCCCAGGAGGAAACAAAACTGGGTGGGTTCAACTCCTGCCATTCCACAGACCAGGTCAATGTTAAACAGGGATGGCTCTCACCCTGTGCTGCTGCTCCTGAGGTGACAATAAGCCCAGTCTCTGCCCCTGAGGTGACATTAATCCCATAATCTGCCCCTGAGGTGACAATAACCCCATACTCTGCCCCTGAAGTGGCATTAACCCCATACTCTGCTCCTGAGGTGACACTCCACCTCAGCTGTTGCTCCTGCGGTGACATTAAACCCCAAGTGCTGCTCCTGAGGTGACATTAAGCCCCAGACTCTGCCTACGAGGTGGCACTAAGCCCCATCTGCTTTTCCAGGGGGCACAGTAACCCCATGCTCTGTCCCTGGGGTGACATCCAGCCCCAGCTGCTGGTTCTGGTGTGACACTAACCCCACACTCTGTCCCTGGGGTGACATCCTGCTGCCCCTGGCCTGGGTTAAGGGTGTCCCAGCCCCACTGGGCCGTCCTCTCTTTACTCTGCACTCAGTGACCAGCAGGACTATGGCACGTGGTGTCTCCCAGGTTCTCTCAGCTTGTGCAGGAAACTCCCTCAGTCTGTGCAGGGGTCAGAGCTGTCCCCAGTCTCCCCTCCGATGTCCCAGGGAGGGGCCTCCCCAAGGAGCCTTTGCAGGAGGAAACTGCTCCCCCAACCCTAAAGGGACCTTAAAGTACGGGTGGGGAAGTGAGGAGGACTCAGGATTTTCAGACACTGGGAGGAATTTCTTCCCAGAAAGGGTGGTCAGGCATTGGAATGGGCTCCCTGGGGAGGTGGTGGAGTCCCCATCCCTGGAATCCCTGGACATGACCCTCAATGCTCTGGTCTGGGGACAAGGCAGGGACTGGGCACAGGTTGGACTCGATGACCTTGGAGGGCTTTTCCAACCTAATTTATGATTTTGGCCCCACAACAGGCAGACCCGGAGTGGGCAGTGCTGACTCTGGGTGCCTGTGAGTCACCAACAGGAGCATCCAGGTGCCAAGGGATGCCCTGGGCACCTGAGCTCGGCACAGGGCAGAGTCAGGGACTCCTGCCTGGAAACCTCCCAGCTCTCACACCCCACAAAGCTGATTTTACTGCCCCATGGCCTCCTTCTTCTCCCATAAAAAATGGAATTTAAAGCCCCTGCAGTCTCAGCCAGGCAGCAGCTCTGTAATGCTGCTCTTAAGGGATTTGAGAGGTTATTCTAAGGACAGGCCAAACCACCACCGTGGTGTTCCTTGAACCGAGGCAGGGAATGCACAACCCTCAGCAAGAGCATCAGCTGGGATACAACGTCAGGGAATGGTGAAGGGAGGGGGAATCTTGTGCTGGGACACATGGAGGGAGGACTGAGCCCAGGGGAAGCCCTGAGAGCCACGACAGGGAGCTCAGGTTGTGCTGCCTTCCCAGAGAACTGGGGAGGCTTGGCCACAGGAGGGTGCTGGACAAAGACTGTTTCCCCTCTGTGCATTCCCAGCGGGCTCTGGGATGAAGCACCTCCTGAGGACGGGGTATCCTGACTGGTCTGACCTGAACCAGGGCCCAGTGACCCAACTCCTGCTCCTGGGCTGAGTCCAGCAGCAGCCTCTGACTCCCTGAGGGGAGAATGTCTGAGGAAAAGGGGTCACAGCCTGTACCCTGAGGACAATGAGCTATTAAACCTCTCCTGTGGCACCACCTCAGCTGTGCCCAGCTGGGACAAACGAGCCAAACCCCAAATTGCAGGAGTTCTGCTGTCCATAGAGCAGCTCCATAGATGGGGAGATTCCTGGGCACGAGGGCTCAGACACCAGCTCTGCCAAATCCATGCAGCCCATTCCAAACCTACCCCCTGCCCAGAACATCCCTCTGGCTCCTCACTGCCACCCCACCCGCTGCCAAGGGAGGGAGAGCAGAGATGTCCCCTCAGTGCCCTTCTCCTCTGGAGCACAAACCCCCAGCTGTGTTTGGCACCGGGCACAAGTCCCACACTCCAGCAAGATGGGGGGGAAGGCATTTACAAACGAATTTACGAATGAACCTCTGGGTGCAGAGAGGAATTACAGGGCACTTTGTCCTCTAGGGAAAAGGAGGGCACGGATCACCCCAGGTCATTGGGCTCCTCGTGGCCTCTCATTAGCAGCGGCCCCAAGGCTCACGCGGGTTCTCTGGGCATTCCTGGGCTCTGTCACCTCCCTCCTGCTGCCGCTGCACTCGGAGCGTGCCATACTCCCCTAGACTGGACCATGCACAACAAGGAGAGCGTGGCACCTGGGCTACACCACGTTCTGCCGCCTCCGAGGCCCCGGGCCCTCCCCGGCCCCGCGGCTGCCGGGCCCCGGCGCTGGGAGCTCGTTCCACAACAAGTCGCCCCTTTGTGCGTTACCTTGGCCGTTAGTTTTAGGTCGGGACCTCAGAACTGCAGCATCCCTAGAAATGCAGCTCCCACCATTGCACGGGTGTGTTCAGAACTGGTGGAAATCTAAAGCTGTCTGTGCCCCCGAGTGCCAGTGTCCCCGCAGACTGCACAGCCTGGGGTCTTCTCGGGGCAGGGACACCTCGCTCTGCTCCTGGGCGTGTCCAGTACGGGTGGGGATGTGGGAGGGCTGTGCTGGGCGCGGACAAGAGCATTGGCACCACTACGAACGTCCCCACGCTAGGCCCTGACTAAGACAATGCCCCAGAAGAAGTGAATATGTCTATTGACCGATTGTAAAGGTGAGAGAGGATCTCCAAAGCCCATTGTCACTGCTGCCATCTGAAAGACAGTAAAGACAGAGTTCAGTCTGTTGGAGCTGAGCATTACTACGGCTGTTGTACAAACTCAAGCAGAGCGGCGGCGCAGGGGCACCTGCGGAGAGGCCTCTCCTTCCTCGGCCCTCACTGCCTCGTCCCCAGGACTGTCCGGCGCCGGGACCCTGCCGAGTCCGGTCCCACCAGGCCAGGGTGGGCTTGTGCTGCTGCCGCTGCCTCGGGAAGCAGGGTGGGATCCCAGGGGGGACTCAAGGCAACAGTAACCTCTGCAACCACTGGCGTTGGTTCACCCCCAGCGTTTAAAAGGAGCCCCTCAACTAGAGCAGACCCTCAGAACCAGGCACAGCCCCGAGCGGCCTCGGAGCGCATCCACAGGGATTCCTCGGTCAGAGCCCTTACTCTGGGCTTCCTGACTCGCAGTGAAGGCAGCCAGACGTGTTCCAGAAGCCTCTGAAGGAGGGGAGGTTAAACCCCAGGGAGGGGTTCTCCTGCTACGGGCATTCCAGCAGGAGCAGGAACAGGCAGAGGAACTTCTCCGGAATTGAGAGCACCTGGGTGCAGGGGAGGGAACCAGGGCAGGACTGGGACATGGCGGGGACCCCCCCTCAGGCACAGGAGATGGTGACAGGACACTGTTCCCAGGATCCTCTCTGGCTTCACCACCTTAATAAGCGGAAAGTGAAACCCAGGGTAAAGCCTTTGGCTTCCTGTACCTCACCACGGGCCATTGGCAGGAGGGGAACGAACAATTTCCTCCTGGCACGAGCAGAATTTGGGGACAATTTGAGCAGGTGAGGGGCGCCTTGGTGAGCTGCAGGCTCGGGGCTGTGCTCTGGTTCCGAGGGCCCTGAGAACTCCACCGTGTCGGGGGGAGCACGAGGCAGAGCGAGCGGCCCGGGGGGGGTCTCACCTGCAGGTTGGTGAGCTGCTGCTGCTGGTGGGCGATGGTTTGCTTCACCAGCACGCTCTTGATGCTCTGCTCCATTGCGTACTTCTTGGCCTGCGGGCAAACACAGCAGCTGTAGGGGCAGGGAACACCACCTGCATGCACACCTCAGCTCCCCCACACTCTGGAACCTTCCAGCCCTAAGCGCTGCCCACAGCCCCTCGGAGCCCGGGGCACGGCGGGACGCCCCGAGGGGCAGGGGAGCAGCATGCACTGGGAGCTCAGAATTCCCTCTTCCGCCCCCACATCCCACCACAGCCCCTTACCTGGTGGGCTGAGGGTGGGACACGGCCTCCTCCAGTGCTCTCCTCCCAGAGAACATCTGCACAGACAAGGGAAGGGCCTCCACCTCCCCATGGACACCCCTGGATTGGGATCTCCTGTCTCAGCACACCTGGACTGCCCTGGCTCTGCTCCCTGCACATCCCAGCTCCACTCTGGCTCTGCTCCCTGCACATCCCAGCTCTGCCCTGGCTCTGCTCCCTGCACATCCCAGCTCCACCCGGGATCTGCTCCCTGCACATCCCAGCTCCACTCTGGATCTGCTCCCTGCACATCCCAGCTCCACTCTGGATCTGCTCCCTGCACATCCCAGCTCCACTCTGGATCTGCCCCCTGCACATCCCAGCTCCACTCTGGATCTGCTCCCTGCACATCCCAGCTCCACTCTGGCTCTGCTCCCTGCACATCCCAGCTCCACCCTGGCTCTGCTCCCTGCACACCCCAGCTCCGCTCTGGATCTGCTCCCTGCACATCCCAGCTCCGCCCTGGATCTGCTCACAGAATTCCCCAGTTCCCCTCCAGCTCCTCCTGCACACTTGAGGCTCATTCGGGGTTTCTCTCAGTCCTCCCCCAGTCTGGCAAAGCTGGAGCTTCCAGCAGTGCTGGCACGGAGACTCCATACCAAGGGAACCCTCATCCGCTCTCCTGTGCCTGTTCCCAGGGACACACTCAGCCACCTCCATGGCTGCACAGGTTTGGGAGCTGCCAGGGAATGGGAGGCTCTAAAACAGGGATTTGAGGCTTTGGAAACACGGAAGCAGACCAGGGAGTTTGTATCTGGCAGCTATGGAGAAGCCAGAGGGAATGAGACCTGGAGACACCGAGGCAGCTGGGACAGCAGGGGCACATCCTCATTGAGACTCCCTAGGACAGAGCTTTCCCCA
>JAWWMP010000073.1:1875615-1895857 GCA_035047865.1 Dendrocincla tyrannina | reverse complement strand
GCCCCGTGTCCGGGTCGGGGACGCAGCGGCGCAGCAGCTGCACGTAGGTCAGGTTCTCGTGGGTGTTGGGGTCGAAGCAACTCCTCGTCTGGTTCTCAGGGTTGCAGAGGAACTGTCTCATCTCCTGGTCGAAGTAGCCGCGCTCGTAGGCCACGTCCACGGGGACGCGGTGGCCGCGCACGGGGTCGATGATGCCGCCGGTGGCGACCTGGGCCTCGAGCAGGCGGATGGCGTGTTCCCGCACGATGAACTCCTGCTTCATGGCCTGGAAGAGGGAGATCCTGCGGCCCGTGTAGGGCTCCGTGTAGCCCGTCACGGCTCCCTCTGCCGACAGCAGCTTCTCGTAGAAGTCCCTGCCGATGAGTCCCGAGGCCAGCGCCGCTTTCACCGAGAGCTGCTCGTTCCTCGTGGGGTCTGTGAGGAGCCCCGAGGCCGCCTGTGCCTCCAGCAGCACCAGCGCCGTGCCCGGGGTCAGGAGCCCCCTCATCATGGCATCGTAGATACTCAGCTTCTTGTTCTTGGCCTGGATGAAGACTCCGGCAATGAAGTTGCTCCCACGCCCGCCCATCTCGTTCTGTTCTCCTGCAATCAGGTGACTCCCCGTGTTGCTCGACTTGTTGTTCCCGGGGCGTCCGCTCATCTCGTGCGTCGGCTCTGGGGAGCAGTCCTGGTCCCGCGGGGCTCCGTGCGTGTCTGGGGAGAGACAAACAAACAAACAGAGCCTCTGCTAAGACCCAGCTCCCTGGGCAGTTTCCCTGGGGGGTGTGGATGGAGTCCCTCCCTGGAGGTGGTCGCAGGAGCCCAGGAAGGAGCAGGGAGCAGGATCTGGGGCTTTGCTGCCTCAGAGCAATCCCAGGGTGCAGAACAGGCACTCCAAGACACTTCACAGGTCAGGGACACACGTGCGTCACACAGAGAAGCATCTTCTCACCTTGGGCCCTCTCCAGCCCGTCAGGACCCACCTGCTCCCCCAGAGCCTGACACTGCCTCAAAACTGTGTCCTCAACCACCTTCCTCTTCCCTTCCTGGGTGACACAACCACCACTCACTTTTGGGCTGATGTCACAGGGTGCCAGCACAAGGCAGAGCTGTTGCTCACCTCCCTGCTCCCTCCCTGCTCCCTCTCTCCTCCCCTCCTTCCTCTCCTCTCTGCTCTCTCCCTGGCAGATTTTGCTGGTGTTCACTTCACAGCTCATGCCAAGAGACAGCTGTGGCTCCTGGCACTAAGGCCACCAGCCCCAGTGAAGTACTGGCTGGTGCTGCCACTCATTTCCCATCCTGGCTGGCTCCTTACTGGTCCCAGATTGGCTGTGGCAATGGTGGGACACGGCCAGCCCCAGGCAGGGTGACAGACAGAGCCCAACACATGGCTGTCTGTGGAATCTTCCTGGCTGTGTGATCCCACACCATGGCACAACACAGGACACAGGAATGGCCTTAGGGACAGATGAGTGGTTGCTCAGAACCACATGCAGCAGCAGGTCTGAGCTGGCAGAAACCATCCTTGCAACTGTGCTTCTGCTGCAAGCGAGGTGGGTCTCTGGTTCTCTGGGTTTCTTCTGGTTCTAAGGCCACTGGGTTGGCTGCCACAGGGGTGCTGGTCCTGTCCAAAGCTCCAGGAGCTGGGCACGTTTTGGGTTTGTGTAGTAAACACAGAATCATCATGGAATCCCAGGATGATTTGAGTGGGAAGAGATCTTAAAGCTCATCTGGTTCCACCCTCTGCCGTGGGCAGGGATGCCGCCCACTCACGGGCTGTCTCACACACTGTCCCCTGGTCCCCTTGGGAAGTCCTGTAAACAAACCTTCAGCCTCTCCAACATTGTGCAGTGATGAGGCCACGGTCTTGTAAAAACAGCAGAATCGAAACCCACAGCATTTCTTGGGGAACACCCATCTCCTGTAAACCCCGGTGACTGACAGTAATGACACCTTTAACTCATTATCAGGGTCAGAGCTTAAGTCTCCAACTGTTCTCCCAACTGGTCGGAAAGTCTCTGAGTCATTGCTTTTGAACCATTTAAATATCGGATTGATGCTAGAGCAGATGCATCACAATGGGGGAGAGGTTTATCCCAGCAGTTCCAGCCCAGCCCCTGCTCTTTGGGGACCCTGCCCATGGCTTCAGGCTCTTCTACCACCCACAGCTCCGGCCCACCCTGTGCCTCCAGCCCCTGGCAGCAGCTTCTCTCCTCCCTGCCCGACCTCGAGGATGCAGCCGGGAGGAGACGGGCTGGTTGTGCCGCCTGCTGGGGTGGCACTGGGTGCTGGACAACGCTGTGTCACACCCTGGAGCCGGCGACACCTTTGTGGGACAGGGATGTCGTGTGAACACCCTGCACTGCAAAGTCGTTTCCCGACTGCAGCCTGTCATTAGCTGGTCTCTAATCAGCCTGCTGATGCCGGGGCTGGGCTGCACACGCAGCTCCTGGGGCAGGGGCTGGCTGGCCCTTCAAGCTGTCACAGCAGCCCTGCCCAAGATGCCCCAGTGGAAGCAGTTTTCCAGCCAGAGTGAGTGGGGGTGTCCCAACAGCACATGGGTCTCCAGCCCTGCCTGTACCCTGGGGAGAGAAATGACACCAGTCCCCCCAGTCTGGTTCTCACTCACAGCCTTCTCACCAGGCTCCCAGCCAAGCCTCATTGCCCCATCCTCAGCCTCCAGCTCTGGGATCCCACTGAGTCCTACTGTGCCAACCACAACCTTCTGTGCCAGCCACAACCTTCTGTGCCAGCTCCCAGCTGAGCCCCACTGTGCCAGCCACAGCTTCCAGTCCCAGGATCCCAGTGAACTCCACCGTGCCAGCCACAGCCTCCATTCCCAGGATCCCAGTGAACTCCACTGTGCCAGCCACAGCCTCCTGTGCCAGCCACAGCCTCCTGTGCCAGCCACAGCCTCCTGTGCCAGCTCCCAGCTGAGCCCCACCACTCCAGTCACAGCCTCGGGCCCCGGGTCCCTGTGGGCTCAGGCAGATCCCACAGCTCTCGCTCTTTCCCTCCT
Source organism: Dendrocincla tyrannina (assembly GCA_035047865.1). Lineage (NCBI taxonomy): Eukaryota > Metazoa > Chordata > Aves > Passeriformes > Dendrocolaptidae > Dendrocincla > Dendrocincla tyrannina. Next base: position 1,892,859 of record JAWWMP010000073.1, on the reverse strand, counting down.
GCATCCCAGTTCAGCTGAAGCAGAGGGGTCACAAAGCTCACTGCACGGAGCAGCAGCTCCAGCCAGCCCTGGTGCCACCCAATCACTTTGTCCCCTCCCAGAAAAGCACCGAGTCCTGCCTGGAGAACCCCTGCTCGCCAGTCTCGGGGGTCTCAGCTCCTCATGATGAGGTTTGGGGCAGAGGCAAGTCCCCGCATCCCCTGCAGGTCCCTGGCAGCTGCACAGAGGGTGTCCTGCAGGAGCAGGGCTGTGGTGGCCCCAGCGACCCGCAGGTGGGCTCTGTCCTACCTGCTGGACGGGTATCCAGAGCGGTGGATCCGTGGCAGGCTCTGGTTCTCGTCGTTCTCCTCCTGCCGCCTCCCAGCCAGGATGAGCAGCTGAGGCAAATGCCCAATTTAAATCCTTCCCTTCCCCGCCCCTGGGGACGGCAGGGAGGCCCTGCCCTGTGCTGACACACAGATCACACCTGGAACAAACACCTGGACCACTGAACACGAACGCACGGTGGGCCTGGGAGCCCATGGGGTGGCAGGGCTGGGGCACAGGGAGCAGCCCCCGTGCAAGCTGTGGAAATGTCTCACTGTGAGGCTTCAGGACTCCGCCATCACCTTCTTCTGGCAGCACAACTGCTCATGGGCAGCCTGTGTCCTGGCTGGCACAGAGGTCTCCACGGATCTGGGCTGGTTTGCCCTGGGAGACTCCCTTGGCTGGCTGGGGAGCTGCAGCCACCCTCCTGCCATTGTCCCTGCGCCCTGGCTGGGACAGAGACCGAGCCTGTCCCTCACTGTGGCCACGCTTGGCCCTGCCTGGGCCCACGGGGAGGGGCAGGTGTTGGCCGTGTGTGTGATGGGGACATTTGTGATGATGTGTGTGCTCCCATCCACCCACACGTGTCCGTGCCTTGGTGTGACTCAGGTGTGACTCTGTGCGTGTGACTGTGTGTGGGTGACTCTGTGTGAGCCTGCCCACGAGTGACAGTGGGTGTGCAAGGCCTGGGAGAGGCAGCACGTACAGCCGCCCCAGCCGGGCTGTGTGACAGTGCCCTACCGTGGCCCTGGCCCTGAGTGGGCGTGTGTGACTCGTGTCCCTGTGCGCAGGAGGGGCTCCCTGCCCCAGCCCTGCCTTGCCGGGTGTCCTGTCCTGCTTCAGGAGCACATTCCTGGCTGTGTAGGCGCTCACCAGACTGGCTGATCAGCACACTGAGAGCTTTTCCCTCTGACTCACTGCGGGGGTTTGGCTCCAGGGAACACACCTGGGCAGGAGGTCCCCTGTCCTCGGGATGTGGACACAGACTTGGACCCGGTGTCTTCGCTCCCTCTGCTGAAGCCCTGCCCTGCCTGGCGTCTGTTCCCAGCCTGCCTGATCTGCACTCAGTCATTGCATTTCTCATAGCATGAGCAGAGACTGACAGGATAAAGGGTCTGGTTTTAAACTGAAAACAGAGGGATTTAGATGAGATATGGAGGAGGAATCCTTCCCTGTGAGGGTGGGCAGGCCCTGGCACAGGTTGCCCAGAGAAGCTGTGGCTGCCCCATCCCTGGAAGTGTCCAAGGCCACGTTGGATGGGGCTTGGAGCAACCTTGTCTAGTGGAAGGTGTCCCTGCCCACGGCAGGAGTGGGACTGGGTGCACTTTAGGGTCCCTCCAACCCAAGCCAGTCCCTGATTCCTGGGCTGCATCCTCGGCAGGAGCGAGTGCAGGGGTGCAGGGCTCAAGTGGCCTTTCTGGGCAGGAGAAACCCGCTCTCTTGGCTCAGCTCTGCCCTCCTCAGCCCAGACCCGCTCGCAGTCCTGGCCTGATGAGCACGGCAGCGCTGAGTCTCTCCACCCCACCTCAGTCCCCTCTCCTCGGCCACGGCCACGGCCTGTCAAGACCCTCCTCCGAGCCGTGCCAGTGGCATCAGAGCACTCCCTGCAGCTGGCACAGCTCGCCCAGACGCCTCCGAAGCGCCGGGAGCTGGCGGCTCCCCTCGGATGTGACTTTGCCTCTGACAAACAGGCTGTGATTTACCTCCCCAAACTGGGCATCCCCCGCGGCGCCGGAGCCCCGGTCCCGTTATAGCCGTGCAGAACCAGCGGGACACTCTCCGGAGCCCCGGTCCCGTTATAGCCGTGCAGAACCAGCGGGACTCTCTCCGGAGCCCCGGTCCCATTATAGCCGTGCAGAACCAGCGGGACTCTCTCCGGAGCCCCGGTCCCGTTATAACCGTGCAGAACCAGCGGGACACTTTCCGGAGCCCCGGTCCCGTTAGAGCCGTGCAGAACCAGCGGGACTCTCTCCGGAGCCCCGGTCCCATTATAGCCGTGCAGAACCAGCGGGACACTCTCCGGAGCCCGGGGCGTGACTCCTCTGACCGCTTGCACTTGTGGGCTGTGGCCGCACGGACCTGCTGGCCCTGGGCTGCCCACAAACATCACCCGCAGTGAATCAGCCCGAGCGCCACCTCCTCCTGCACATCTCGGGCTCGGGGCAGCCCCACCTCCCTCGCAGGGACCAGGAGCCTTAAACGGAGCTGGATCAGGTGGAAACGCGGGTGCCTCCCCTCGTGCCCCTCCCAGATCGTCCCCTCTTCAGTGGAGAACAAGCGGGGCTGTGCCCTGACAAGGACCGAGGGATTAATCCTGTGCTTTTGGAAACAGTGGCATAAGGACAGTCTGTTAGCTGTTCATCCCATGGGGAAACTGTTCTTTAGGGTGCTCCCAGCCTGCACGGAGCCCTGGAGACATCCAGGAGAGGAAACTGTGCAGGTGGCTCCAGAGCCACTCCAGAGCCTCTCCAGAATCACCAGGGGGTGGATGACCTGGATCCCCACAGTGCTGAACACGCCATGGGCTTTAAGTGCAGTGGTGAAGGACCTGCAGGGAGCTTGGGATTCACTGTCCCTGATGAGCAATGCCCAGGAGTTTACCCGTTTTATCTCCTCCCTCTGGATGGCAGTGGATGTGCCACAGAAGGTGGCACTGGGCCCTCTGCACCCTGAATGTGGGCACAGGTTTGTGACTGGGGCTGCAGCTCCTGCTTGGGTTTTCAAACGCAGCGACTCCACATTTCACAACCTGCGCTCAGGGAAGGCAGGGAGGGGACAATGTCACACCTGGGGGCAGTTTGTGGCACGACAGTGGGGACCTTCCCACTCTCTACAGCTCCCTAACAGGAAGGTGGAGCCAGGTGGGGGTCAGGCTCTGCTCCCAGGGAACAAGGGATAGGGTGAGAAGAAACAGCCTCAAGTTGTGCCAGGGAAGCTTTAGGTGGGATATCGGGCAAATTCCTCCTGGAAAGGGCTGTCCAGCCCTGGCACAGGCTGCCCGGGGCAGTGGTGGTGTCCCTGTCTCTGAAGGGATTTAACAGCCCTGTGGATCTGGCACTTGGGCACACGGTCAGTGGTGCCCTTGGCGGTGCTGAGGGAACAGTTGGAGTTTCCCAAGCCAAACAATTCTGTGATTCCATGATTCTGTGATTCTGTGGCACTGGATTGCTGGGGCTGCCACCCACCTGCTGTGTGGCCTTAAAATGGTCACGTGTTCAAAGGGCCAAAGTTATTTTAGGCTGAGAAGAGACACCAGGCAGGTTCAGGTCTGGGGAAGCCCCCAAACCTGGCATGTGCTGCCTCACCCTCTGCAGGCGCCCCTCACTGCAGCTCCACGGGAACAGGGGGAGGCTCCAGAGGCACGGGATGCCCCTGTGCCCCCTGGCTCAGCAGCTGCTCCTGCGGCTTTCCAGGAATCCTGGCACGGAGACACCTGGGCTGGGGCATCGGCAGCGCGGCCTCACCTGCAGGAAGGTGTGGGAGTCCTTGGCTGAAGGAGCCAGGAACCACATCAGAGAGCCGGGAGATGCCTTTCCCAAGGATGTCTCAGCACTGGAGTGTTCAGGGAGTGTTTTCCTTCAGCGATTGATTTGGGAAACCTCCTGTGCCAGAGCTCGGGCGCTGACACAGCTCCTGGCTCCCTTCCAGCTGGTCCTGGGAGCATCTGTCCCTGAGCCCCTGTATCTGTGATGCTGAGGACGTGTTGCTGAGGAAGGGAGACACACAGAGCAGGGAACAGCCCATACCTGCTGTGGGGAAGGCAGGCCCTGTGCTCAGGAACACCCTCAGGAACATCCACATGTGGGCAGCACAGGGCAGGGTGATGCAACTCACCTCTGGGAGAGGATAAGTGAGGTTCTCATGAATGCATCCCTTGGGGTGGATCAGAGTGAAACAACACTGTGTATATACGAGCAGGTTTGTTTGAAAACAATTTAATTGCAGTGGAAAGGAGAGATGTGGCTGTTTTGGTTACTATCTATAAAAACATAAATATATAAATAGATCTCTAAAGAAAATATATAACGAAAAGAAAGAAAGAGAAAGAAAGAGAAAGAAAGAGAAAGAAAGAGAAAGAAAGAGAAAGAAAGGACAGGATTAGATAGTGGAGAGGAAATATTTCACCACCCATGAGCCAGCAATGAGACTTGATTGCTGCACTTTCGGTGTCCGTGGTCAGAATGACGGTCACGGCTTTGATCCTTCGGGGATAAGGACCCCCCAAACAAGAGTTCAACAGGTTAATACACGGTCAGCTTTAGGTGGGAGTGTCCAGATACCTCCCCTGGTGGGGAGTTTTACTCTGTCTGATGCAACACTGTGGATCACGTGCTACCCTCTGGTGGAAGCCTCAGAAATGAGTCTAGGGGTGCTTTGGGGTATGTGGGGGGTCTTTGATGGTTTCTGGCCCCTTTTAATGCCATGAGAGTCTTTGGTCCCACTCCTTGTGCTTGGGTGGCTGAGTCACATGTGCCTTATCAGAAGGAATGGGCTGATAGAAACTTTCCCACCCCTCCACAGGATCTGCTGCTGACCAGCCTTTCCCCTTGTCTGGGCAGGAAACAGCTGGATTAAGGATCAGTCCCGGGACGTCAGGGACCAGTAAGTCACAGAGCTGAACCAGTTTGGCTGCACAGAGCTTGGTCTGTCACACAGGGGACACCAGTAGCCAGAGAAATCCAGCAGCACCCGCTGCCCCTCCGCCTGGCACGACCCACAGTGTGGAGCTCGGGCACCAGCACTCCCGGTGCCAGGGGAGCCCTGTGGCTCAGAGCCAGCCGGGTGGGAGCTCCGGGCAGGTGTGGAGCTCCTGGGCAGGTGTGGAGCTCCCCTGCTCCATGTGGGGGCTCCGGGAAGGTGTGGAGCTCCCCTGCTCCGGGTGGGGGCTCCGGGCAGGTGTGGAGCTCCCCTGCTCCATATGGGGGCTCCGGGCAGGTGTGGAGCTCCTGGGCAGGTGCGGAGCTCCCCTGCTCCATGTGGGGGCTCCGGGCAGGTGCGGAGCTGACTCCAGAGCTGCAGAACTGTGCGAGCCGGAGTGGACCCAAGGGGGAACATCACCTTGGCAGTGTTGGACACAAGGGAACGTCACCTGGACAGCAGGTACAGCCACCACACCCGCTCTGCCTGTCCCACCCAGCCACACCACCGTGCCGGCTCTTCCGGAGGAAAGAATAACAAAAATGTTCCCTTTGAAAGGCCCCAAGGAACCGGCCCAGCCCCGCGCCCAGGGGAGGGGCACAGACCGATTGCCACGGGCACACTGTAGATAAAAATGCTCTTTATTTTGTCTGGGAGAGACGTGATTGCACAACTCGTCCTTGTGGGAAAGGCACTCTCGAGCATCCTCTGCCCTGACACGTGATTCCCGAGAAACAGGGATCGACCAGGCTTTTCCTGGTGCTTTGGGACACCTGGCCAGTGGCAGGGGCTGGGAGGAAGATAAGCTGGGGTGGTGCCGGCGCCACTTGGGTGGTGTCAGGGGTGCTGGGAAGGTGTCAGGGACACTGGGGAGGTGCCAGTGGCACTGTGGTGATGCCAGGGGTGAACCACTGCTGCAACTGCTTCCTGCTCAAGGGAGCTGGTTTGTCATTTGGCTTCCTGGCAGCTGAGTTTCCCTTGGCAGCTTCAGGTCACAGAGAGGGGAAGGATCATGCTCAAGATCTGGTCCTGTCCCGTCAGGCACAGTCCTGTTGTTCCCTGAGGGCACACCAGGACAGGGCACGAGTACAGACAGGGCTGTGGTTGTGCAGAGCCTGCTCTGGGGGGGTCCCTGAGCCCCCTCGACCACCCACAGCCTTGGCAGTGGGGATGTCCCCTTTGGGCAGGGGGGACATGCAGAGCTGAGTGGAGCTGGTGGGCTCTGCCTGGCTCTGCATCCCTAGCTAGCAAATGATACAGCTCCCTTGCCCTTCTCTGAGGGCCAAGGTCACCCATCTGCCCCCCCTCCAGCTCCTCAGAGACAGGTGATGTATGGTGGGTGTTGGCAGAATGTCCTGCTGAGAGGACACAGGGTCTAGTCTTGCCGCAGGGATCATCCCTTGATAAATGACTCCCCATTATGTGGGTGCTCTGCTCAGCCAAGCGCTCCCAAAAGCCCACAGGGGCTGCACACAGAGAAAAGGGAGATGTTCCTCTGCCAGGAGCTCAGGAGTCATGGAATCACAGGATGGTTTGGGTGGGATTGAAAGATCACCCAGTCCCACCCCTGCCCTGAGCAGGGACACCTCCCACTACACCAAGTTGCTTCCAGCCCTGGCCAGCCTGGCCTTGGACACTTCCAGGGATGGGGCAGCCACAGCTTCTCTGGGAAACCTGTGCCAAGGCCTGCCCACCCTCACAGGGAAGAACTTCTTCCCAATATCCAGGAATTCAGGAAATGCTCTGGGACATGAGGTTTGCTGTGCTGTGGAGAGCTGGGGCACAGGGCAATCTGATGCCACTCCCCACCAGAAGGCACCCAGGGCTTCCCCAGCACTGCCTGCCCCAGGGCAGGAGTGGAGTTCCCATCCCTAAGGGGATTTAACATCTCGGTGGATGTGGCAGTTGGGGACATGGTCAGTGGTGGCCTTGGCAGTGCTGGGGGAGTGGTTGGACTCAGTGGGCTTTTCCAACCCCAAGCAGTTCATGACTGAAGGGTTCTATGAGCAGGAAGGAAGGTGGGGAGGGAGGCAGGGCAGGCGTGGCATAGAGGACGGAGGCAGCAGGACCAGCACACCTGGCTGGGGCTGGGGCTTTCATCTCTGGAGACCTCAGCTCAGCACCTGCCAGTGCCAGGGCCCAGCTCTGGATGCTGCTGGAGAGGTGTCCCAGACCGTGTTCCAGCTCCTGGTACAGGGCAGGGACAGCTGCAGGGGCTCTGCTGGCACAGTTGGCTGTGACAGGGACCCAACACCATCCGTCCCTGTTTGCCATTGTGGAACAGGAAATCAGGTTTCCAGGATGAGAAAGCTCCTGAGAAACGTTATTGTGGCTTTCCAGTACCTAAAGGGGGCCAAAAGAGAGCTGGAGAGGGACTTTGAACAAGGGATGGAGGGACAGGACACACAGAATGCTTCCCACTGCCAGAGGGCAGGGAGAGATGGGATATTGGGAAAGAATTCTTCTCTGTGAGAGTGGTGAGGCCCTGGCACAGGATGGGCAGAGAAGCTGTGGCTGCTCCATCCCTGGAAGTGCCCAAGGCCAGGCTGGACGGGGCTTGGAGCAATGTGGGATAGAGGAAGGTGTCTCTGCCCATGGCAGGGGGTGGGACTGGATGAGCTTTAAGGTTCCTTTCCACCCAAACAGTTCTGTCATTCTGTGGCTTCTCTCCCATTAGTTTGTCCCACCATTTTTGAGCCTGTGCAGACCTCCAGGCTCCACAGCAGGTTAAAGTCAGGAGCCCCGCAGCTCCTCTCCACTTGTTCCCAAGTAGCAGCTGTACAAGCTGTGGCCAAAAATCCATTATCCAGGACATTACCGGGTTAATTAAGGCAAACAGCCCCAGGCAGTGCATTTAAGGAGGTCAAGCTTCCTTCTATTAAACAGCAGTAGAACTATTCATCCCTGAACTCTACAGCAGAGCGGCTCCAGGGCTGCTCCTCTCATGGAGAGGGGCACATGGGCTGAGCCAGCTCTGGATAGAGGAGGGCAACAGGAAGGAGAGGGAATGGGAGCTCCACTCTGGGTGGACAGGCTAAAACTACAGCACTGCCAGGTACACTCCGGGCTCTCAGCTCCTCTGTGGATCCACCCCCATGGAGGGAAGGAAAACAAACAAGTGACCAAACTACTCTGGGCTGAGGGTGTTTGTACTCCGGACACCCCAAGAAACACAAGACAGGCTGAGGCCAAACACAGATGATGTGTCCCATGCCAGTGACGTCCAATGCCAGCCTGACATCCTGCCCACACAGAAATCTGCTCTCCCTACAAAGCTAAGGCTTGAATATTGCCCTGTAAACCTGCTGGGAAAGATATTCAGCATGTGCAAGAAAACAGAGGAGAAAGAGGATAAAAATACCAGTCACAGTAACACCCACACGGAACAAAGACTGCACTTAAACCTGGGTGAGGAAAAGCAGGATGACATATTTCAGCACAATGACCTGAGATAACCCAGGTTGGTTCCTCTGTTCCTGAAACAACCCAAGACAAAGCCCAAAGCACTGCCCCAATACTGCTCAGGGGAGGCACTTCAAAGCTGCACCTGAGATGGGTGGGAGGTAGGAAAGCAAAGAGATCATAGAGGAAATTCCCTTGGTGGGCTCAGAAAACTTAAAACAAATATATGAAAAAAGAAAGGCAAACAACAGCAGTAAAAGAATTATTCACAATAGCAACATTCTTCCCCTAGGCAATAACAAACAAAAACATAAAAAGGTATTACAACAATTATCTAAGAATTTTAAGGAAATAAAGCCCCGTGTCCGGGTCGGGGACGCAGCGGCGCAGCAGCTGCACGTAGGTCAGGTTCTCGTGGGTGTTGGGGTCGAAGAAGCCCTTGGTGTCATCACTGGGGTCGGACAGGATCTGGTTCATCTCCTGGTCGAAGTAGCCACGTTTGTAGGCCACCTCCACGGGCAGGCGGTGGCTGTGCACGGGGTCGATGATGCCGCCGGTGGCGATCTGGGCCTCGAGCAGGCGGATGCCGTGGCTCTTCACGATCAGCCCTTGGTTCATGGCTTCAAACAGGGACATTGGGGCTTTGGTGTAGGGGTCGGTGTAGCCTGTCACAGCTTTCTCTGCGCAGAGCAGCTTTTCAAAAATCTCCCCTCCAATCAGACCCTCCTTTAATGCTTCCTCCACGGAAAACTTCTTGTTCTTTTGGGGGTCTATGATGTAGCCGGTGGCTGCCTGTGCCTCCAGCAGCACCAGGGCAGTCCCTGGCCTCAGGATGCCCTTCCACATGGCCTGGTAGATGCTCATCTTCTCATTGCTTGGCTGTATAAGGACCCCTGCTATGAAGTTGCTGCCCTCCAGGTACCTACGGACAGACTCCATTTCTGTGACTTCTTTGACTGTTTTCTTTCCTTGGTTGAGCTCATCGAGGGTCTTTTTGTCTATCAGCTGGGACTGGAAGAGGTCACCAGCAGATACTCTTTTCCGCAGGCCCTGGAATGCAAACTTCTTGCCTTGTGCCTCAGTCTCTTGGATGATTGTGGTGATAATTGTTGTGATTTCCTGGAGCACTTCAGCCTTCTCATCTTTGTACTTTTGCACCAGCTCTCTTCTCTTGTTGTCTGAGAAGTATTCAGAGTTGAGGAGGTCCCAGACAGACACTGTCTGCCCCTTGAACCGGCCCACATTGACACAGACACTCACAGATTTCAGCACCTCCATGGTCTGTTCATCCACACAGAACATTGCGTTTTCTGACAGAGGGAGGAGCCACAGCCCTGACTCAGCATCACAAATGCACCGCTCCTTCAGCTGCTGGTAGGTCACGTTCTCCTTGGTGTTCGGATCAAAAAAGACCTTGGTGCTGTCGTTCAGCTGAGACAGGGTTTGGTTCATGTCTTCGTCGTAGAAGCCAAACCTGCATGCAGCCTGGAGCGGCAGATGGAGGTGGTGGATGGGATCAACCACCCCTCCCGTTGCCAGCTGGGCCTCCAGCAAGGGAACAGCCTCTCCCAGGGGAATCAGCTCCTTCCTGAGTGCTTGGCACAGGGAGATGGAGCTCCCTGTGTAGGGGTCCGTGTACCCCATCACGGCCCTCTCGGCGAGAAGGAGTTTCTCGGTGAGCTCTTCACCCACAACAGCCGCTCTCACAGCGTCCCTCACACTGAGCCTCCGGTTCGTTGCGGGGTCAGTCAGGTATCCCGTGGCTGCCTGAGCCTCGAGCAGCCTCAGAGCAACCCCGGGGAGGAGGAGGTTGTTTTTCATGGCATCATAGAAACTCATCTTTTGTTTGGATGACTCTATGAAGATGCCAGCGATGCTGCCTGTGCCCTGCAAGTACCTCTTCACACTCTCCATCGCAGCCACTTCCTCAGGAGTTCTTAAGCCCTGAGCCAGTTCTTCAAATGTCTTCTGAGAAATGATGCCAGTGTCCAGCAGCCAGACCACAGGGACGCTGCCTCGCAGGCCCTCCAGGGAGATCTGGGTCCGGGCTTTCATCTCCATGTCCCCCACCATCCTGAGCACGAGAGCGACCAGCTGCTGCAGCGACAGCTCCTCTGAGCGGAACCTCTCCATGAAGTCACTCCTCTGCTCCTCAGTGAAATACCCGGAGTGGATGAGCTCCCAGAGGGAAACCCCTTTTTCCTTCACCATGGTTTCCTTGAAAATCTGTTGGATTTGCTCGTCTGTGTAGGCAGCAGCAGCTGTCTGGGACAGAGGCAGCAAGTGGAAGCCGGAGACGTCGTCCTTCTGGCAGCGCTGGATTAGCTCGGCGTAGGTCACGGACTCTTTGCTGTCCGGGAGGCAAAAGGCTCTGTGCTCATCACTGGGCTCGGAAAGGGCCTTGCTCGTGTCCTCATCCAGGCACCCTCGCTGCTGGGCCGACTCCAGGGGGATGTAGTGGCCACATGTTGGGTCAATGATGCCTCCTGTGGCCATCTGCACCTCCATGAGCTGCATGGCCTGTTTGTCAGCAACCAGGCCCTTCTTCATTGCCTGGAAGAGAGGGATCTTCTTGCCTGTGAAAGGGTCTTTATAACCTGTCACAGCCCCTTCCGCGTGCTGCAGCTTCTCATGGACGTCTGGTCCGATGACTCCCTCCTTGACAGCCTCATCCACACGGAGCTTTTGGTTCTTCACGGGGTCGATGATGAAGCCCGTGGCAGCCTGGGCCTCCAGCAGGGGCAGGGCTACTCCTGGCACCATGATGTTCTGCTTCATGGCCTCATAAATGCTCATTCTCTGGTTTGATGGCTGGAGCACAATCCCCCCGATGCTGCCCGAGCCATAGAGGTACTTCCTGACAGAGTCCATGTGCAGGACTTGCTCCGGCGTGACGGATCCCTCCAGCACCTTCTCAAACAGGGCCCTGTCGATGACACCCGTTTCCATCAGGTGGTAAGCACTGACACTGCCTCGCATGGCCGGGAACTTGATGGGGGCCCATTTCTTCATCTCCTCCTCCAGCATGAGTCGGATTTGCTCCAGGCTGAGCTTCCTCAGCTGGAAGTGGTTGAAAATCTCCCGGCGCCTCCCCTCGCTGAAGTACTCGGAGTTCAGCAGGTCCCACACAGAGACCTTCTCCCCCCGCAGGCGCCCAAACCTGACGGGCAGCCAGGAGCTCCTGAACACCTGCTTGGTGGCCTCGTCGATGAACTGGCGCTTCCTGCTGTTCAGAGGGAGGAGGCAGAGCCCGGTGGAGGGCTCAGTGATGCACTTCTCCTTCAGCTGCAGGTAGGTGAGGTTCTCATGAGTGTTGGGGTCGAAGAAGCCCTTGGTGTCGTCACTGGGGTCGGACAGGATTAAATTCATCTTCTTGTCGAAGTAGCCACGCTTGTAGGCCACCTCCACGGGCAGGCGGTGGCTGTGCACGGGGTCGATGATGCCGCCGGTGGCGATCTGGGCCTCGAGCAGGCGGATGCCGTGATCCCTGACGATCAGCTCCTTCTGCATGGCCTGGAAGAGGGAGATCTTGTTTCCTGTGTAGGGATCTCTGTAGCCGGTGACTGATTTCTCCGCAGCCAACAGCTTGTCATAAACGTCCGGGCCAATGACATTTGCTCGTAAGGCCTCGTCCACAGAATACCTTCTGTTGGCAGCGGGGTCAATGACAAAGCCCGTGGCCGCCTGTGCCTCCAGGAGGATCAGAGATGTTCCTGGCCTCAGAAGCCCTTTCCGCTTCGCCTGGTAGATGCTGATCTTCTCCTGGGAGTCGGGGAGCAGCAGCCCACCAATGCTCCCTGTGCCCTGCAGGTACTTCCTGACAGTGTCCATGCCGACAACTTCTTTGGCTGACGTTTCACCCTCCTTGAGTTTCTTAAACAAGTCTTTGTTGATAATTTCAGAGCTCAGGAGCTGGTCGGCGGTCACCTGGTCCCTCAGGCCCTCGAAGGTGACATTGGCAGCCATTTCCTCGATGGCAGCTCTGACGGCCTCACCCAGTCCTTGTGCGGAGAGTGTTCCCACCAGGAACTGCTGGGCAAGAGCAGCTCTTTGCTCACCCTGGATGTAGTCGGAGAAGAGGAGTTTCCAGAGAGACACCGACTTGCCCTTGAACTTCCCTGCAGACATGGGCACCTGTGTGTTTTCCAGAGCCATTTGGGCCTCATGGTTAAAGAAGAGGTGGGTTCCCTGGGATCCTTCACCTCTGTCCCCACCAAGTGGCAGCAGCAGGAGCCCCGTGCTGGGATCGGTGACACAGCGCTGCAGCAGCCCTGCATAACTCAGCTTCTCCTTGGAGCTGGGGTCGAAGAACCCCTTCATGTGGTCAGGAGGGCTGGAGAGGAGCTCTCTGGTGGCCTCATCCAGGTACCCCCACTCACAGGCTGTCTCTGTGGGGATGCGGAGGTGCCTGCCTGGAGCAATCACCCCCCCTGTGGCCATCTGAGCCTCCAGAAGGCAGAGGCCATGGTCCCTGGGGACAAATCCCTTCCTGATGGCTTGGAACAGAGAGAGCATCTCCCCAGTGGTTGGGTCTCTGTATCCAGTGATGGTTTTCTCAGCTGAAGACAGTTTCTCGTGAAGCTCTGGGCCGATGAGACCAACCCTGACAGCCTCATCCACTGAGTAGGTTTTGTTCTTCAGGGGGTCTGTCAGGCTGCCAGTGGCGGCCTGGACTTGCAGGAGCATCAGAGCAGCACCGGGCACAAGGAGATGCTCCTTCAGTGCCTGGTAAAGGCTCTTCTGCTCCCCAGAAGGCAAGACAACGCCAGCCACACTCCTCATGCCACGCAGGAACTGCTGAACGATATCATTTTCTGCCAGCTCCTGGGCAGAGACTGTTCCCTCCTCAAGGCCTCGAAACACATCATGGCTGATGATGCCAGAGTCAAGCAGGTCCCTGCTGCTCACCCTCCCTCCCAGCCCCGGGAACGTGATTTGCAGGGGCAAGAGGAGGAAGCCTGAGGACGGATTCACAACACATCTCTTCCTAAGCTCTGAATAGGTGACCTTCTCTGCAGTGCTGGGATCGAGGAAGCCTTTGCTGTCCTCATGGCTGGGGTCAGAGAGGAGCTGGCTCATCTCTTCATCCAAATAACCCCTCTCACAGGCCACATCCAGTGGCAGTCGAGCCCCAGTGGCTGGGTCGATGATGCCTCCAGTTGCCAGCTGGGCCTGGAGCAGCCGGATGCCCTGCTCCCTCCCCACCAGCTCCTTCTGCATCGCCTGGTACAGGGGGATTTTCTCTTCTGTGTAGGGGTCAAGGAAGCCAGTGGCAGCTCTCTCTGCTGCCAGCAGCCTTTCCTTCAGCTCCAGCCCCACCAGCCCCAGTCGCACGGCTTCTGCCACCGAGACACGCCGGTGCATCACCGGGTCGGCGATGGAGCCTGTGGCTGCCTGGGCCTCGAGGAGGGAGAGGGCTGGATCCAGGCCCAGGAGATGCTCTCTGGTGGCTTCATAAAAGCTCATTATCTTCTTTGAAGCCTCTACGTACACACCAGCAATGCTGCCAGCTGCCTCCGAGGGCTCTCCAGGAGCACCCGGCCCTGCCACATCCCTGCCAGCTGCTTTTGGCTGTTTGCATGGCATCGCATCCTGGCACAAGTGGTTTTGCCCTGGCATGTCTTCCCTGGGAAAGCTGGGGACAACGTGGCCATTCACTGCTGGCTTGCTCTCCATCCTCCCGCTGCAGGCCTTCCACAGCTCCCAGGACTCTGGAGAGAGAGGGGAGAACAGGAACAGTCAGTGAGAAATCAACACCTTTGTGCTTTGCAAGTTAAATACAGGGAAATCAGAAACATAAACACCCCCTGGCAGGAGGAAGTGACAGCCAAAGGCTGAACATGTCTGAACCTGATATGCCACCCCAAGGGATCTGGCCAAGCTCAAGGAGTCGATGGAGGAGAAGCTCCACATGCCCTGGCCTGGCCCTCAGAAACCCCCCACGTCCTGGGCTGATCCCACAGCAGGGGCAACAGGTGAGGGAGGAATTCTGCCCCACTCAGGTGAGACCCCACCTGTAGTGCTGCCTCAAGCCCTGGGGCCCCAACATAAGAATGTGGAGCTGCTGAAAGGAGTCCAGAGGAGGCCACGGAGATGCTCCAAGGGCTGGAGCCCCTCTGCTCCAGAACCAGGCTGGGAGAGCTGGGGGTGTTCAGCCTGGAGAAGAGAAGGCTTTGGGGAGACCTAAGAGCCCCTTCCAGTGCCTAAAGGGACTCCAAGAGAGCTTTGGACAAGGGATGGAGGGACAGAACAAGGGGGAATGCTTCCCACTGCCAGAGGGCAGGGAGAGATGGGATATTGGGAAGGAATTCTTCCCTGTGAGGGTAGGGAGACCCTGGCACAGGTTGGGCAGAGAAGCTGTGGCTGCTCCATCCCTTGAAATTGTTCAAGGCCAGGTTGGATGAGGCTTGGAGCAACCTGGGATAGTGGAAGGTGTCCTTGCTCATGGCAGGTGGTGGGACTGGATGAGCTTTAAGGTCCCTTCCCACCCAAACCATTCCATGATTCTGTGATTTCAGGAGTCCTCACATGCAGGTCCATGTGCTCCCACCGTGGCTGCTGCATGAACCTGCCTCTCCTTCTGCTGTCCCTCCTTTCCACACTCTCCAAGTAAGGCAAGGAAGGCAGAGGGTCCACCTCAGTGAGCAGCAAGCACCAGGCAAGGAGCCTCCGGGGCTGCCTCAGGGTAAGATAACACCTAATCCAAACCTGCCCTCCCGTTTGCAAAGCCCCGGGACACACGGATATGCCACAGTGCAGTGATGGTGCCGCAGGCAGCGTGAGGTTGTGGTGCTGGGCTGTGCACACCGGGAGGCTGGAGAGTGTTTGTGGCCGAGCACGGGCGTGCCAAGCTCTGGGAGCTGTGGTCAGCCACTGCCTCCACGCTGTGGTTTTGGCACAGGGTGCTGGAGCAGCCTCCCTGCCCACAGCCTCCCGGAGCACAGGGCCTGTGCCGGCACAGTCCCGGGCAGGAGGACATCCTGCAGCAGGAGGTTGTGGGGTCGGAGCAGGTGTGAGGGGTGAGGAGGCTTGTCCTGCTATGCTGGGACAGCACCGATGATTTATTCCCTCGTGATTGTCACCCCCTAAGGCAGAGCCACAGCATCAGTGCCAGGTTGGACCAGCCCTACAGGGGCAGGTGAGGCCACGGGCTGAGAACAAAGTGCTGCAGCAGACCTAGGAGTTCTGCTTGGCAATGCTCCTGCACACGAGCCGGTGGGGTCACAGTGCTGCCCACCGGCACCTCTGGACCCGGCTGCGAGCCCCAGGGGAAGCTGGTGTCACACTGACCCTCCTGCAGAGGTCACGTGGAGTGGGGACAGTGTGGACCAGCTGCATCTCGCTACCCGGAGCTCACAGACCCACATCCTCCCCACCTCCACCATGTAAACACCAGGGAGCGAAGGACAATGTGACAGTGCCGGCGGGTGCTGTGCCCGGGTCCCTGCTCACCCCGGGAGCAGCTTCTTCAGCAGGGCTCCGTGTGCCCGGCTCCATCCCCGTGTGCTCCTCCAGACCATCCCATGCCCCCCGGCCACGCCAGCATCTTTTCCTCCGTTCCAGCCGTGCTCTGGGCTCACTGCCCGGCACGGGGAAAGGTCCCAACAGGAGCCGGCTCCCTCCGCCCGGTGATGTCAGCGCGGCTCGGATCTGCCCAGGCAATGCTGTTTGTGTTTGCAGGATCAGGACTGCGCCCGGCCCCGGCGCCAAGAGGTGGGGACGGCGGGTGGGAGGCCCCGGGGCTGCTCCTGCCTCCGGCAAGGACCGGCAGAGGGGAAGAAGTCTCGGGGGTCTCTGCTTGGTGGGGAGGGTCCTGCGGGGAGGGCGAGGGGCCCAAATGCTGGCTGAGGGCTGGAGGAATCTCTCTGTCCTGCGCTCTGCGGTGGGAGCGAGGGGGTTCCCACATCTCGCAGAGCCCCCTCCTCTGTCCCTCCTCTGGGTGCATGCACCCACACGAGCCAGTGACGGACAGCCCTGCGCCACACACCCCCCAAAACACGCGGGGCTGGCAGCACCCCCCCACCAGCTCTGCTTGCCCCGGTCCTGGGGCCAGAAAGCTGTTCCTGGCCCCGCAGGACTTTCCTGGCACAGAGATGCCGGGTTGGAGGGCGCAGGCTGTGCTGCGCTTGGAAGGAGCGGGGCTCAGCCCGGCCGTGCTGTGGGCACAGCGCTGGACAGCGCTGGTGTGGCTTCGGTGTCTGGAGAGCCCCAGGTAGGTCCCCACATGTCCCAGAGCTGAGACGGGCACAGACACCAGCACCGGTGTGGCTCCGGTGTCTGGAGAGCCCCAGGCAGGTCCCCACATGTCCCAGTGCCAAGTCAGACAACGACACCAGCACCGGTGTGGCTCCGGTGTCTGGAGAGCCCCAAGCAGGTCCCCGCATGTCCCAGAGCCACGCTGGCGACTGGCACCAGAGTGCAGATGGAATTTGGACACTGCCACCCATAACTGCGGCAGCTGGAAAACCCAAATCCCATCGGGGCTGGGGGGTCGAGGGTCGAGGTGTTGCCCCCCAGCGTCCCTTGGCAGGGGGAGGCAGCGAGCCCGCAGCAGGAAGAGGACTCTGCTCCCTTTCGTCAGAAGGCGTCAGCCCCATGGAAATTTTGAGTAACCGACTCTACCTACGACGGCAGGAGATTCCTGGCAGAGGTGTTGGCACCTGCCGCCCTCCCCGGGGCCACGGTCTCTCCCCGACACGGGCAGCTCTCCCTGGCAGCCGCAGCCGCTGCTCCGCGGCTTTCGCTCCTGGCTGCGACAGGGAATAATGCGCTGGCACCGGGGTGAGCCGCGGCCCCCGCGCACCCACCGCCAGCCCCCGGTACCCGTGGGTCCTGTGCACCCACCGCCAGCCCCCGGTACCCGTGGGTCCCGTGCACCCACCGCCAGCCCCCCGCACC
>JAWWMP010000073.1:1858886-1875515 GCA_035047865.1 Dendrocincla tyrannina | reverse complement strand
AGCCCCCTGTACCCGTGGGTCCTGTGCACCCACCGCCAGCCCCATGCACCCGTGGGTCCTGTGCACCCACCGCCAGCCCGTGGGTCCTGTGCACCCACAGCCACCCGCGTCCCTCCTCAGCTGCCCCGGGGTACAGCCCGCACCTCTGCGCCCGCGGGGAGCACCCGGCGGCCGGCGCCGGCCGGGGAGGGAGAGGCTGCCGGGGGCCCTGAGGAGGGACCGGGAGAAGGGACAGGTTTTACTGGCAGAGTCGGGGACAAGGTGTCAGGGAGAGGGTGGTGGAGAAGGTGTCTTTGGGGCAGGGACAGCAGAGCGCTGGGAGGGGCTGAGAGTGGGGGTGGGAGCCTGGAGGGACCGTCGGAGTCTGTGGGGTGGTCTTTGGTGGGATAGGCTGAGGCCGGGGCTGTTTGCGATGAGGGAGAACGGTGGAGAAGTTTTGTGGGGCAGTGACAGAGGGTGATGGAGGCAGGGAACGTATCTGGGGCACTTCGGGGGTCCCTGCTCTGAGCGGCTGGGGGTAACCCAGCACCCTTCCCAGGCAGCGCTGCCTGCCTGGCTGTCCCAGCAGTGTCGCGGTCCCCTCATGGCCGGGGACAGACGGGCTCCTGCCCCGTTCCCGCAGAGGGGCTCCGGTGGGATGGGGTCACATCCTGCCCCCAGGGAGAACCCCATCGTACCATGCACCCACTCACCGGGTGCTGTGGGACGGTGCTGCTAATCCCCCCTCTGCCCCATCCCACAACCTGCTTCTCCCTCTGCACCCGCCGAGCCCCTCTGTGCCATCGGAGCCCCGAGGCATCACAGGCTCTGCCCGGGAGCCAGCACGTCCTGTTCTGCTTCTGGGACACGCCAGGGTCAGGGACCACCATCCTCCCGCTGTGCCCCAGGAGGGCTGGCAGTGCCCAGGGTGCCACAGCCCCGTGCCCTACACCCACGGTCCCGCCCCGGCTCCCGGCTCAGCCCAGCCAGACCGGCGGGCGGGAGCGGTGCCGCATTCCGCACATACCGGAGACCTGGCGAGCGCCTCCGTGCCCTGCTGCCCCCCGCCACGACCCGTAGTGCCCAGCCAGGCCCCTCGCCACCCGATCTCTCCCACCTGTGCACGGGGATCGCAGAACGGCTTCGCCTGGCAGGTGCCCGCGGTCCCGCTGCTCCGCCGCTGTTTCCTGCCCAGGACCACAGCACGTTTAAAACCTTGCCCTTCCCCGCCCCTGGGGATGACACACCGGCCCAGCCCTGCCCGAACTCGCGGACCAGCCCTCCTCACGGCTCCCTCTGGATGCTGGGGTCGCCCCTCGCAGGGGTTCCCCAATCCCAAAACAGCGGCGGTGTGGGACGTGGCCCTGACCCGTGGGCCGTGTCCTCCACAGAGGAGTTGAGAGCGAGTGACAGAGACCTCCCCCTCCAGGGCCAGCGATCCCCTTATCCCCAGCAGCCTCTCATCCTTCTCCCCATCACATCCCAAGCCCTCCCCCTCATCAGCAGTGCCTCTGCTCCTCATCCTGGCAGCCAAACCCCAGGCTGCAGCTGCAGGGCTGACAGACCCCCACTGCAGGCCTGACCCTGGCACCACAGCAACTGGGATGGAGAGGGGGACCCTTCCCTGCTCCCCCAGCCTTGTCCACACCCCTGGATGTGCACGTGTAGCCTGAATTGCCCAAAACATGCCCAAACCGTCTTGTTGCCACCTGAGTCACACAAACACTCCTGCCCTGCCTTCGTCACCAGCCCCACACCCTCTCCCCAGACCCTGCTCCCAGCTCCACACCCCACTCCTGCTCCCCTCTGAGTACCCCCTCCCTTCCTCCTGCTGCCACAGGGGCTCAGTGGGCCCTGAAAAAGCAGCAGGAACCACAGAGTGGGAAGAGGCCCTTGGGCCCACTGGGGCAGGGGGATCACACTGCAGCCTCCTCCATTGCCACCCTGCAGGGTGAGGTGCTGCGGGAGGGATGCGGTGCTTGGGCAAGGTGTTTATGGTGTGTGGGAGTGTGTTGTCTGGAGAGGTGCCGGTATCCAGGCATGGGGCTGGGCTGGGTGAGACCGTGGTGTGGCACAGCACAGTCCAGTGGGCACTAAGCCCTGGCACCCATGGTGGGTGCAGCCAGCCCTGGCAGTGGCAGTTCCCTCCATGTGGAGAGGTATTCCCATGGGAATGGCACTGTGAAATACCTGGGCAGGACCCCCCTCTTTGCCTGCTGCTCAGGCAGTGCTGAGCCAGTGGTCCGTGAGGGCAGAGGGACACTCAGGAGGGTCACCCAGAGCTGTGGGGCCAAGAAAGGGGCTGGCCTGGATGCTGTCCCAGAGTCACGGGGTGATATCCAAACGGGGGCAGCCCCAGTGAGGCCAGTGAGAGGGGTGGGGGCTGCATCCACCACTATGCCCATCCCAGCTCCCGTGGCCCATGGAGAGGTGGCTGCATACCAGAAACCAGCGCAGGTTTCAGACGGCTGCCCAGGCATTGGCAGAGGTTTCACTCCCAGGAGGTGCTGAGGAGCCTTAATCCCTCAGCAAACAGGGATGAGTGTTCGCCGCCGCCACCACAGAGGGCTTGGCACTCGGTGCCAGCACCGCTGAGCTTCCCACTGCCGAGGTTCCAAGGCACCGATGTGCTCACCCTCTAATGGGGTGGGGTGCAGCCTTCCTGGGGCCCTGTGACCTGTACTGGGAGCCAGGACAGCCCCCCGGGCTGCAGAAGGACCAGGCACAGGCACCATGGCCAGTGACTGGAGAGCCTGGCACAGACATGGCCAACATCCCCTCCCTACCAGGCTGCAGTGACAGACAAGGAGGGGACCTCATGTTCCTATATGGGCAGCATGGCTGTGCACACAGGAACCAGTGCACTGTGCTGGGCCATACGGGGCTGTGCTGGGCCATATTGGGCCATATTGAGCCGTGCTGGGCTGTGCTGGGCATCAGTGCATCAAGTTGGGCTGTACTGACCTGTGCTGGGCTGTACTGGGCTGTGCTGGGCTGTGCTGGGCTGTGCTGGGCTGTGCTGGGCTGAACTGGGCCACCCTGGACCATACTGGGCTGTACTGGACTGTGCTGGACCATACTGGGCTGTGTTGAGCCCTGCCATGCTCTGCCTGGCAGTGCAGAGTGGCTGTTGCTGCCTGGGGTGGCGGGAAGGGGCCGTGGTGATAAATGAGGCGTAACGAGCAGCTGCAATTCCAGTGAATCCGACCGAACCATGTGCGACTTCATCAAAGCTCCTCGGCTGCCGACAAGGACGGGGAGCAACCAGCCTGGGCACCTCTCCCCTGCCCGTGGGTGGCCACGGCTCCTGGAGCCTCGGTGACACCCCTGCTGTGCCGGCTGCAGAGCCACAGGGCCATGGGGACACTTGCCACTGGGAAGGGGAAGCCTGGAGGTGTTGGGATGTGGTCAGTCAGTGTTGGACGAGTCGTCCACAGCAGGAAAGCCCTCGTGGGTGGGTTGGTGCCAGCCTGAGCCTGGTGTCGTGGGTGCACTGCCAGAGCCACCAGGCCCAGCCCCCAGTGGGGGCTGTGGGAAAGGCACTGGGTCCAAATGGGAGCGACAGGGCTTGGGCTGAGCTGGTAGAGCTGGTGACAGGTCCCAGAAGTGGCCACAAACTGTGCTGCCTCTGGCTGGATTCCCATCCACAGGGACATCCCATCCAACACAGCCTCTGACGTTTACCCACTCTGCCCAGAATCACGAGGCAGCACATGCCTCCTGTAGCACATGCCACATGCCACATCCGTCTGTCCCAGATGCCATCAGACTGGGCCCATGGAGAGCCCAAGGGCCAGCAGCAAAGGGCACAGCCCCCTGGCTCTGGGGCCTCTGGCAGGAGGGCTCGACTCACCTCTGGGCTGGCAGTGGCAGCATGAGGAGAACGTGCCAGCTTGGGCAGTAGACGCCACACTCCCCATCCCTCTGGGCGGACGCTGGGGAAGGGGTGAGGCACAGTGGGAGCACAGCCCAAAGCCGGGGCTGGGGCCAGACGCTGAGTTCAGCACCAGGAGGTGCCTGCCAGGGCTCTGCTGCCCAAGATTGGTGCCCACACACACAACCTCATACAGGGGAGCGCAGGTGCACAGGCACACACACGTCTGCTGTGCCAGCGGTTCTGCACACTCAACGTGTGCTTGGACACGGGCTGGCTCTGGCCAGGGATCAGAGCTGTGCCAATCCATGTAGCACCGAGGCCTCCAGCTCTGCCAGCCTCCATTACCACTGTGCCATCGTCTCCAGCCCCACTGGTGTCCCAGCCCTGGGCCCAGCTAGTGGCTTTGCACAGAGCAGGATGTGGTTCTTGCCCCTTCCCCATCCATGCTGTGCCTGGGCGAGGGCTCAGAGGGCTCTGGGCTGTGGCTCTTCCTCCTTTCCACACTGTACTTGAGCACTGGGAAAGGGCTTCGCCCAGGACATGGGTGCAAACTGCAGGCATCAGAGCCCAGTGCCTGCAGGTGAGAGCTGGAGCAGCCTGGGACACAGTCGTGCTGGGGACAGGAAAATCGGGACCACAGGGGTGGGAGTTGGGCTGTGCACCCTGGGACTGAAGGAGCTGCCCTGGCACTGCCTCTCTTCACACCCCAGAGAGGGGACAGGAGGTGTCTGGGGGGACACACCTGAGCACTTTCCCCTCTGCCAGCCCAGCCCCAGTGCACGGCCGCTCATCCCACAGCATGGTCAGGCTCCATTGTCTGGGATGGCGAATGTGGCTCAAGCCGGGGCCGCTGTGGCTGTGTGGGGTGTTGGGGTGGCACATCAGGCAGAGCAGGCCCCGTTCCTGGGGTTCCCACAGCCAGGGTGAGTGCAGTGGTGGTTGGGCAACAGGGCGGCTCCTGCCTCCTGCTCCCTGTGTGGGGGCCACCTGGCTCCACAGAGCACATGGTGGGAGAGCTGCTCTGACCTGTGACTGGGGTGAAGGAGCCAGCTCAGGGGTTCTGAGCACCCAGGTATGACAGTCCCACCCACAGCTAAGCCCCCACTGCTGCCCCCCCCTCGCCTGCTGCCCTGGTGACATGATTCCCCAAATGCAGCACATGCTGTGGGACACAGAGGCTCTCCCAGGGCATCCCTGCTCCCCATCCTGTCTCCTTGTGGGTGGTGCAGTCCCACTGGGACCCCTTGTCCCCATCCTTGTGCTCTGGGTGGGTATCTCTGTCCATCGTGTCACCCCCAGCCCTGGGGGGCTGCACCCTCAGGGTCTGTGTCACTGTGTAAACACCTTCCAAACAGTTTGGTGTGGCCCCAGCCACCCCGTGCCTGTCGCCTTTGCTTCCCAAGCCAGCGCTGTTGCCCAGGGCTCAGGATGTGGCTGACACAGGCCGTGGTGCCGGTGGTGCCGGGCGTGTTGCCCCAGCTGGGAGTGGTGGAAGAGATTTCCATAGATACAGGAATGTGCAACGCAACTCGTACCGGCAGTCCCAGCCCGTGCCGGCAGCGCTGCGGGACCATCCCAGGACGTGTTGGCGGATGTGCCGTGGAGAGCTGCGGGCTCGGCCCTGTTCCAGGCAGGCTGTGGCAGTCCCGAGCCAGGGGCCCCGATCTGGGGTGTTTGTGGGGCTCCCCCATGCGCGACTGGGGATGCGCCCCGGCACAAACTCACTGGCACAATTCCAGCCCTGGCCCCTTTGGCTCTGTGTTTGTTTAGAAAAGAAATGAGTGAGGGCAGGGGTTTAGGGTTAAACAGTGCTGAAATGGGACTGGAAGCCATGAGGGCATGGGCAGACATCCAAGGGGACTGGGATAGGCGGGGGGCAGCCAGGCAGACCCGCAGCACTGGTGGGGGATCAGAGGGAGCAGGTCGAAGCCCCTATTTGTGGGTTCTGGGACTCCCCCGAAGTAGGGAGGTGCCAGGCAAGGGTCATGGTGCTGCGACACCTGGGGATGGTCCCTGTGCTCAAGGTGTCCCCAACTCACAGATCAGGGACACAGCCAGTGCCTCCAGACACCCGACTCATCCTGAGAGCAGCTAGGCTCATCCCAGGGGTACCCCAGCCATCCCGACCGGGATGGGGCAGGCAGGCAGCGGATGCACAGCTGCTGGCACAATGCTGGCCAGGGACCATCAGGCACTCCTGGGTGCCCTACGGGTTGCGGGGTGGCCGAAGGGCACCCAGCACTGTGGGAAGATGCACCACCCCAAGCACCCAGGGATGAGGACCCATTATCTCTCAGCAGTGCCCAGCGTGGGCACAGCAGGAATGCCAGCAATGCCTTCCTCGGAAAGGAGGTAACACGGAGCGGTGCCCGCTGGCACCCACCACAGCGCCTGGGGCTCATCAGCCGCGGCTGCGGCGCCAGGCGGCTCTGCCGGTGGCACCAGCTGGGGCACACCCGGCCATGCCCGGCCACCCCATGTGCCATCGTGCCAGTGTGCACTGGCTTTGGTGATGTGACAACCCCCTGGCCGTGGAAGCCCCAGTTCCAACAGTGGAGTGAGTTGGCAGACGGATGGACAGACTGCAGTCTCTGTACTGACAGTGGGGTGAGTGGACAGACGGATGGACAGACTGCAGTTCCCACACTGACAGCACAATGAGCAGACAGACAGACGGACAGAGAACCCAGTCCCACTTCCCGGCAGCGGGTGAGCAGACAGACAGACTGACAGTGCACTCTTCTGCCCTTAGCAGACAGACACTGATGGACCCCTGCCTCGACAGCAGGGCAAGCAGAGACACGGACAGAATGCAGCCCCCACCCCGAGAGGGGACAGACAGAGCGCAGGCTCCCTCTGAGTGGACAGAGAGATGTGCAGAGTGCAGCCCCCTTCCCGAGCGGACAGACGGACAGGGTGCAGCCCTCTCCCTAAGCGGACAGAGGAAGGAAGGATGGGTGCTCATAGAAAAAGGAACCTCACTACAGTTTATTGTGGCGGCGGGCGGGCCCGGCCGGGGTTACATTCAGCTCTACTGCTGTCCGGTTAGCGGGGTGCGTGAGCATGCGGCAGCAGGGCGGGGGTCGCTCTGCCCGCCGGAGCCGCCGGCGCGACGGGGCCGTGGGCAGGAGGGACCCCCGCCCAGGCGGTGGGCAGCCGGAGCAGGGGCCCCCTGCGCACACACCGAAGGCCGAGGGGTGAGGGTTAGCACCAGAAACGGGGCTCGGCGCCCGGCCAGGGGTCCCGGGGCGCGGGTACCGAGCCCGGCCACCTCCTGCCGGGGCATGGGCTGCAGGGTGGGGGACCCCCGTCAGCAACACCAGCTGCCGGGGGGCACCGCAGCCACCCCGAGCTGAGGGCATGGGAGAAGGGCAGGGCTCAGCGAGGGGATGCCCGGCTTGACCCATAGCCCCGGGCACTTGGAGCGGGGCACCGGGGCTCGGCCCCCCTCGCACTGCCCGGTGGAGCCGCGGGGAAGGGGGCCAGTGGCCGGGGGCTTGGTGTGTATCGGGGGGTACTTGCATATCCGTCGGGGCCAGTCCCGGCGGGATCGATGCCGGACAGACAGCTCAGCCCCGCTCGAGGGGGCCGCAGCGCCGGGCCGGAGACCCGCGGGGCGCACGGCCGCGGCTTCGCCGTCCTCCAGCCTCGGGGAGGAGGGTCCTGAGTGGGGCCGGCCGAGGGTGCTGGCGCAGGGCGGGCGCGGGGTCAGCGGCAGGGGCTGCAGCGCTCCGGGGGAGACCCTTCGGGCGGCTCTGCGCGGGCACGGAGGGGCTGGAGCGGGCAGTTCTCCTGCCCCAGCTCCAGGGACAGCCCCGCTGCCCTGCCCCACGCCACACACCCACTCCGGCTCCCCTGTGCCCCCCGGGGGACGGGCAGGGCCCCCGCAGCGGCACAGCCCTCACCTGGGGGTGCCACAGCCAGGCTCTCCTCGGCCGCGCTGAAGTGCAGCTCCGCTCCGTCGGGCAGCCCCGAGCCGCGGGGGCGCGGACAGCGATCTCCGGAGCGCGTCCTCCGCAGCACCGACTGGGGAGGGAGGCGGTCAGTGCCTGCGGCGGGAGCGCTGGGGCCGGGGGGAACTTCTGGGGGGGTTCACAGCCCTCACCTTCCTGGCCAGGGGGCTGCTGGGGGCCGAGGCGCTGCTGTAGAGGCTGAGGCTGGAGTTGGAGCGGCTCGGGGACAGCACTTTGGAGGAGGCAGCCGACTGGTTCCCCGCACACCTGGCGGCAGCCCCGAAGGCGTCCGGGGACAGGTACTTCTCGTTGATCTTCAGGTTGGTCCTTCCCTTCACTGGGGGTGATGGAGGCAGTGAGGGCACTGGCAATGGGATCCCAGCACTTCAAGACCCTGGGGAGCCCCATGGCCTGTGCCCCACACGGGCCCCACTGACTGGGTTGGCCCCACAGAATGTGCGCTGGGCATGGGGACCCCGCA
The DNA here is from genome assembly GCA_035047865.1 of Dendrocincla tyrannina. Classification (NCBI taxonomy): domain Eukaryota; kingdom Metazoa; phylum Chordata; class Aves; order Passeriformes; family Dendrocolaptidae; genus Dendrocincla; species Dendrocincla tyrannina. Next base: position 1,867,225 of record JAWWMP010000073.1, on the reverse strand, counting down.
CTGCAGCAGTGCCCGGTGTGGGATCCCCACACCCACCTCTGCAGGGGTCGTTTTTCACCAGGAACTCGTCCAGCGCGATCCAACCCCCACCGACCCGCACCATGAGGGTGCTGCGCAGGATCCGCACCATCCGCAGCTGCTGCGACTCCCCGAACTGTGGGGGAAGGGACATCAGGGCAAGGTGGGGCCTGGGGGCTTCAGCAGGGCTGGGATTCGGGGAGGGGGGGCCGGAGCAGTACTAGCACCCAGACCTGCCCATCCCTGTGGCCATTCCATCCCTGCTGGCACCACCCTCGCATGGAGCCCAGGGCTCTGTGGGCCATGGGGATGTCCCCCTCCCTGCCACAGGACACGGGCACTGCAGGTCCCCTGCACAGGGCAGGCTGTGCACAGGTGTCACACCAAGCCAGGACCCCGGGGCCCCATTGGCTGGCACTTACCCGGTACCTGTTGGCGCTGATCTGCTCCACCTGGAAGCGCTTGGCACAGTTACACTGGGCCACTTGCCTGTTCACCTGGAGGGGCATGCTCGGCTCAGCCCCAGGCAGGCTCTCAACCCTTCCAGCCCCCCCCACACGGCCCCCCACCACACCTCATCCTGGATCTGGTCAGCATCGGCAGAGCGGCGCAGCGGGTCCCGGTTGGGGTGCAGAGCACTGACGAACTCATAGTAGTCGATGAAGCCGTCACCATTCATGTCAAAGATGGTGGCCACAGCATTCATCTCCAGGACATTGGTGGGGAACTCTGTGGGGGTACAGGGACCCTCAGCCCCCCCAGTGCCAGCCCCCTCAGCCCACTCCAGACCCTCTGGCACCCACTGGAGGCGAGGACACTCTCGATGAACTCCCGCTGGCTGATGCGCCCATCCTGGTCCCTGTCGATGCCACGGAAAACATCCAGGACACGGGACTTCATCTGGCTGATCCACTGCATGTAGCGCTTCCTCCAGACCCCAAAGTCGAAGTGTGCGAATTCCTCCAGCTCAGGGTGGGGCACAAATGGGGATCAACACACTGGCAGGAGCTGCCCGAGCCCCTCTGTGTCAGCCAAGGTGACCACGCTGTGCCCCATGCTCTGACTCAGATGCACAGCTTGGCTACTCCCAGCCCTGGCCTCGCTGAGGTTGCAAGAGGGTCCCTGCTCAGGGCCCCCAGCTGTGGGGTGCACGGGGGTCCTGAGCTCCAGCAGCCATTCTGCAGTGTGAGGGTGCACCCCCCAGGTGAATGGGGACCCACGGATGAAGGAATGGGGTTCTGGGACCCCCCAACCCCATCTGCATCTGACCTGGGGCCATGGGGTTCCATGGGCAGAAGGTGAGAGGAGCTGCTGTACCCCCCAGGGCAGCAGGACCTCTGGGGTGCCCCTATTTTTCACAGGAGAAGCTACCCAGGAACCCAGAGTGCCCCTCTATCTCCCGTGGAAGAAGCTGCCCAGTACCCCTGGGACCCCCTACCTCCCGCAGGCGCTGCAGGGCCGTCTCCAGCCGGTACTGCCGGTCCAGGGCCAGCAGCCAGAGCTGCTGCCAGCGGTGCAGGAGCTGGGCCATGAGGGGCGTCTGGGGCTCCAGCCCCCCGAGCGGCACCGCCGCCGCCCCCGGTGCCTTCCCACCACTGCGGCGCCCTGTGGAGACGGGCGGTCAGGGGGCGGCTGGGGGTCCGGGGAGGGTCAGCCAGGGGGCTGGGGTGCAGTGCTGGAGTTCCTTACGTGTGGTGAGCCGGCGGGTGGCTGGGGGCCCCAGATCCGCCGCCAGCTTCCGCTTGCAGCTCTTGGTGACCTTCTCCACGTCAGGCTGCTTGCGGTTCAGCTCCTCCATGAACACCTGCCACAGAGCACCGGCACTGAGCACCTGCCACCTGTGCCAGCACAGCTCCCCGGTGTGCCACACAGCCTGCCCCCATTGCCTGCCCTCCCAGGAGCCTCCTGAACCAGCAGCGTGTGCTGCAGACCTGGTGGCTTTGGGCTGCACAAAGTGAAAGGTGCTGGGGTGTCTCTGCATGCACGAGCAGCACCAACAGCCCAGCCCAGAGCACCCCAAAGCCCTCGGCCAGGTCAGGCACTCGCCTGGGACCAGGCAGAGTCAGGGGATGACACGGTCCCCAGGGACAGCCGGGCACAAGGTCCCTCACCGCATGCTGGGCAATGAGCTCCTCCAGCTGCTCGGCCTCCTCTGGCAGCGGCTCCTGGTCCCGCAGCCCCAGCGCCTCCTCGGCCGCTGTGATCCAGTCCATGAGCTGCGCCGTCTCCTCCCGCTCAGCTGCCAGTGTGGCCGCCTGCACCCGCAGCCGCTCGCCCTGCTGCTGTGCCCAGCTCAGCACCTGCGGGGCAGCGAGGGCTGCTGGGGCATGGGGGGTGCTGGGGCACAGGGGTGCCACCCCACTGTAGACGCTGAGGTCTCCCACCCTGGCCAGATGCTGCAGGGCCATCCTTTCAGGGGTATCGAGGCAGCACAGGGAGCCATGGCCACTCTGGCCATGGGGCAGGCTCATGGACAGCCACCAAAAGCCCTAGTGGCCACGGGGCAGGGACAAGGGGCAGGTCTGGGCTCCTGTGGGGCAGCTGGGCAGGGCTGGGGTCTCTGCCCCCTATGTTAAGAGGGTGCCCAGGTCTGTACAGTGCAGACGTGCCAGCTGCCTCACTGTTCAGAGTGAGTGGGGTGAGTGAGGCAGGCCTGGGGCAGATCCAGAGCAGATCCTGCAGGTCTGTGTTCAATAAGGGCTTTGTGTAGGATCGCCTGAACCTGCCAGACCGGTCCCAGCAGCACCGGGAGCCTCTCACCTGCAAACCCACAACCCAGGGAGGCTCCAAGCTGCTGCAGGAGCAGGGTTTGAGGTGGGAGTCCCTGGGACACAGCTCTCGGGTCTCCCTGCCTGGGCTGTGTGGTGGCTGCCATCACACAGGAATGAGCCACCACTTTCCAGGGGGGACTGAGGGGGCACCAGGTGACCCCCTGTATGGCCCCAGGATAGGGCAGCATGGGGGGATGTGGGCAAGGCCAAGATTCTCTGTGCCATCCAGGGCTGAGCACCCCTAAATCCCCACAACACCTTGGTCAGGGGTGCAGCGCTGTGGAGACCCCAGTGGTGGGAGACACGTGGGGCCATGCTTGCCCCAGGCAGGGATGGGGACAGGGGGCCCAGCTCACCTCCTGGAAGCGGCTCTTGGCAACCGTGACCCAGGACTTGATGGTGATGACGGAGTCAGGGTGGCAGGTGGTGAGGATCTCCTCCCCCAGTGAGGTGATGCACTCCAGCTCCAGCTGCTGGCACTGCAGGGACTGCATCAGCTCCTGGGGGGCACAGAGGGTGGTACTGCCAGATGTCAGCTCCCCGAGCCCTCTCAGAGCAGCCTCCACCAAGCTGGAGGTGTTTGAGATGCCAAATCTCCCCACTGAGGGGTGTTTGGGGCCCCAAACCCCATGTTCTTGGTGTAGGGGGACCCAACATCCCACATTTCCCTGGGGCAGGACCCAACATCCCACGTCTCACTGTGAGAAGCCCACAGCCCAACAAAGCCTGTCTGGTGCTGGCTGACCTCAGTGATGGGGTGTCCTGGGCAAGGCTGGAGCCACCCAGAGGTGAGGGCTGGCAGGGGCTGGTGGGGGCTGGCACCCACCTGCAGCTGGTTCTGGCACTCCTGCACAGCCGCCTCCTCCTCGGGGAAGACACCGTACTTGAGGGTCTTCTCTGACTCGGAAAGGCGTCCCAGGAAGGAGTGCACCAGGGTGTGGAACTCCTCTGCCTGCCACAACATCAGAGACCTGCTCAGCACCCACGCTGTGGCCCCAGGTCCTGCCCCTTGAGTCCCCCAGCTGCTGAGATCCCTGGCCAGACCCCGAGTCCTGCTGCTTTTGCTCCTGTCTGCAGCTGGACAAGCCCCTGACACAGGCATTGGCACTGCACTGTGCCAAAGGAGAGTTGCTGACAGTCCCACTCAACCCTCCTAGTGGGACTGAGGGGACACCGCTCACCCTGGCTTGGTGCCTGAGCACAATCTGCTCTGAGCAACCCAGTGCCTCCCTGTGCCATGCAGGGCCCTGCCTCAGGCAGCCTGTGCCACACAGGCACACCTGCAACAGGTGCCTGCAGCACCCAGCCTGGCACCTGGCCATGGCACCTTGTGACAGCCACACAGAGCCCCACAGCCCCACACATCACCAGCAGTGCAGCCACACACCGAGCCTCGGCGCCCCGTGGAGAACCCCAAAATGCATGGCCACCTACGGAGCCTGGGAACCACAGAGAGCACCCTGGAGCACAGCCACACCCCAACCATGGGCATCCCACGGAGAACTCCCAAATGCACATCCACACGCTGCCCAGAGACCCCACAGAGCACCCTGGAACTAAACCACCCATTGCCCGGGCACCCCACACCCCCACGGCCACTTCAGGCTTCCCCCATGAGGGCACCAGCTGCAGACACTGACCCTGTTGCCTCCCTGGTCCTCACCTGTCACAGCAGACCCCAACCCGGGGGTTCCCCCCCTGCCCCTCAGCCCTCACCTGCCGCAGGGCGGCCTCCAGTCGGGCCTGCTTGGAGAGGGAGAGTTTGCAGACCAGGTCCCAGCGGGTGCTGAGCTCCTCCACCTGCCGCTGCAGCCACTGGGAGTCCACGCTGCTGCTGCCACGCGTCAGGTCCCGCACCGAGCGCTTCAGAGTCTTGATGCAGCTGGCACGTTTGCCCAGCTCCTTCTGGAACACCTGGCAGGGAGGGCAGGAGGGGTGGGAGGTGCCGGGGGGTCCCAGCACCCCAACTGGACCCTGTTACTGTGCAGGGTTCCTGTGCCCCCCAAACCCTCACAGCAGTGGGTACAAGGCTCTTCTGCACCCCAAATCCTCACAGCAGTGGGGACAAGGCTCTTCTACACCCCGAACCCTCACAGCAGTGGGGTACACAGGGCCCCCGAATGCTGACCCAGGATGGGGGGAACAAGCTGGGGTCAAGCAGGGACTGCTCTGGGTGGGCAAAGCCCTGTCCTGTGCCTGGGTCCAGTCCTGTCCCAGATGGAGGGTGGGGAAGGCAGCAGAGCCCAGGGCTCCCTGAGGGGTAACACCAGGCAGGGTCCTCCCACACACTCTTACCTTGTGCTTGTCCATGAGGTCCCCCACCAGGTCCCGGTCCCCTCCGACGGGCACGTCCTCGCTGAGCTGTGGCTCAGCACGGTACAGCCAGTCCATGAGGGCCTGCAGTGCGTCTGTGAACTTGCCTGAGAAGAGCAGGTTCTCCTCCAGCTTGTGCTGCCTGCCGGGGGGCACAGGAAATGTCACAGTGCCCAGGTGTCGGGGGTCACCCACAGAGCCAGGTACAGCCACTCCACAGAGCCAGCAGTGCCACCATGGACAGGGACAGGTCCTGGCAGTGCCATTTGGGACACAGACAGGCCTTGGCAGTGCCTTTATGGGACAGGACCTGGCTGCATCCCAGTGGCAGAGCCCAGCAGTGCTGGGCATAGGGGTCCTGGAGCAGGGAGCAGGATGCTCAGGGAGCAATAGCAGTGGCATGTACCCACCTGGGACCCACAGAGTGAGCAGAGAACACACAGTGCCATCCCATTCCATCCTGTGCCATTCTCATGCCATCCCACCCACATCCTGACACCTCACTGCCCATCCCATGCCCATTCCAACCTATCCCTATTGCATCCCAACCTTTTCCCCATCCCATGCCCATTCCAACCCATCCCCACCACACCTCACCTGCATCCCAACCCCTTCCCCATTCCAACCCATGCACATCCCATCCCCATCCCGTTCCCACCTCTCTGCTGCACGGCTGCACAGTGCATCCCAGCGCTCCTTGAGCTCCCCCAGCAGCTCCTCCAGCGGCTGCAGGTCCTGAGGGAGCCGGGCCCCCTCCCGCAGAGCCCGCCCGCTCCGCAGGGTCGCCTCGTACACCGGCCGCTTCATCCGCAGCACCTTCTGGAACGCCTGGGGGAATCCCAGAGTTGGGTGCTGAGTCCCCCAGCTGGGGGAGGCACTCCCTGCTCCCCTAAGAACTGTAGGGGGGCTGGGGTCCCGCCATCCCTTAGCCCTCCCTGGGCCTCCCCACCTTGCAGAATGGCCCTGGGAAGGTGTCCGACCCCCTGCTGGCACTGACTGTTTCCCTCGGGTGCTGCAGAACCCCCTTCTAGAGCCCCCAGGCCCCCAGCTCTGCTCCCCATAGCCCTCCTGGGACTCCCCGTGCTGGGGAGCAGGTCAGCCTCACCTTGTGCTCAGCCAGCTGGCACTTGATCTCCTCCTGGCTGGTGGGAGCATCCTGTGGCACCTCCAGGCTCTGCTCCACCTCATCCATCCAGTCCAGGAGCAGCCGCCGGGACTCGCTGAACTGCAACAGAGGGGAAGGCTGTGGGGGGCTGAGGGGGACTGTGGGGGCAAAGTGAGGCTGGAGTGACCCAGGCAGGAGCCATGGAGCTACGCAAGGGAGTGACACTGCCCTGGCACCCCTTCGAGGCAAACTATGGGCCAGCATGGCATGGTGACAGTGCTGGAGCCTGCTTCCAGCATGACCCGTGTCATGGCATCATCAGTCCCAGGATGGTTTGGGTTGGAAGGACCTTAAAGCTCATCCAGTGCCACCACCTGCCATGGGCGGTTTCCACTAGACCAGGTTGCCCCAAACCCCATCCAACTTGGGCTGGAACACTCCCAGGGATGGGGCAGCCACAGCTTCTCTGGGCAACCTGTGCCAGGGCCTGCCCACTCTCACAGGGAAGAATTTTCTCCCAGTATTCTATTGAATTCCCTCTGGCAGTGGGAAGCTACTCCCCTTGTCCTGGCACTCCAGGCCCGTGTTCAAAGCAAATCAAGAGGCAGAGTTCCCCTCCCCAGCCCATGGGGGTGGCTGGGCCATGTCCCTGGTACCTGCTTGCTGCGCTTTCGAGCCTCCTCCAGCGCCACCCCCCTCTCGGCCGCCCGCTGCAGCACCTTGCCCAGGCGCTCCCGCGCTGCCAGCACCAGGTTCTGGATGATGGCCCCGTCCTGCTTACGGCTGAAATCCTTCAGGCGCGCAGCCACAGCCTCCAGGCCACTCAGCTTCTCCCCGTGGGCATTTGCCTCCTTCACCAGGGCCTGCAGCAAGGGGGCAGTTGAGGGTGGGTGGTCCTGGGGCAGGTGGGGAGCCCCTGGCACAGCTGGGACAGGGCATGGAGCCCCTGGGCACAGCTCATGCCAGGATGGGCACAGACCCCTGGGCATAGCTTGCACTAGGATGGGACACAGGTCCTCTAGGCACAGCTTGCACTAGGATGGGACATGGAGCCCACTGACTCCACTGCTGCAGGGACAGATGTCCCACCCACAGCCCAGGGGAGATCTCCCTGGGGGTGCCACATGGGACCCCTCCAGAAAGACCCGAGCCCCATGAACCAGCCCGGGGAAGATCTGTGTGACGCTGCCACTTCTGGTGCCACATGAGTCCCCTCCAGACAGACCCCAGACAGATCAAACAGCCTCGGGGAGACTCCTTGTGGGGGTGTGCCCATGCGGGACCCCCCTGGGCAGAACCCACCCCACGAACCAGGCAGGGAAGGTCTCCCTGCCGGTGCCCTCCGGGCAGGCTCCAGCCTCCTGAATCCGCGGCGGGAGCACCACACCGGCTCCCCCGGCTCTTGCCTTGTGCTCCTGGATCTGGGCGGTGACGGTGTCGAGGACGAAGCTGGGGGGTGCGGGGGATCCCAGCAGCTCCTCGGCGTGGGCCACCCAGCGCAGCAGCTCCTGCGCGGAGCCGTGGAACTCGGTGGTGACCGTCAGCCCCTCGGCCAGGCGCTCCTGCGGACGGGGCGGGCGCTCACCGGGACGGGCACCCTCCGCCCCGGGGCCGGGGCCGGCCGGGCGAGCCCCCGACGGGGGTCAGAGCCCCCCGCCCCACACACCTTCCTCTCCTGAGCCTCGGCCTGGACGCTCTCCCACTTCTGCTCCAGGAGCCGCAGGCTGTGCTCGGTGCTGCACGGCCGTCCGGCGCGGCACGACTCCAGCAGGCGCTGCAGCCGCTCCCGCAGCCCCCGGTATGTCACAGCCCGCGCCTCCAGCTCCCGGCACAGCTCCTGCCCGCACACCGGGGACAGCGCTCAGCACGCGCCGCGGGGCCGCCGTGGGGACAGGGATGGGGACGGGGACGAGGACAGGGACGAAGAGGGGGAAGGGGATGAGGAAGGCGTCAGGAAGAGTGGACAGGGGACGGGGACAGGGATGGAGAGGGAGACAGAGACAGTGGACAGAAACAGAGGATGAGGACAGGGACAGGGATGGAGAGGGAGACAGGGACAGTGGACAGAAACAGAGGATGAGGACAGGGACAGGGATGGAGAGGGAGACAGGGACAGTGGACAGAAACAGAGG
>JAWWMP010000073.1:1808665-1858786 GCA_035047865.1 Dendrocincla tyrannina | reverse complement strand
GGGATGGAGAGGGAGACAGGGACAGTGGACAGAAACAGAGGATGGGGAGAGGGACCGGGATGGAGAGGGAGACAGGGACAGTGGACAGAAACAGAGGATGGGGAGAGGGACCGGGATGGAGAGGGAGACAGGGACAGTGGACAGAAACAGAGAATGGGGACAGGGACCGGGATGGGGACAGGAACAGGGTCAGGGATAGGGGACAAGGACAGGGATAGCTTCTGCTCTGTCTCAGGGAGCTGGAGGTGACTGGGGAGGGGTACCAGACTACCCGGTTGGGGAGAGGAGGCAGCAGAGAAGGGTCTTGGCCACTTGGCATGAAGAGGGGTGAATTTGGGGGACACATCCCCCGAGAGACTCCGGGAAACAGCCCTCCAGCAGGGCCTGGCCCGGTGCCAGTGCTCACCAGGTGTGCGTTGAGCTTCTCTTTGGTGGCATCCGGGTGGCCCCAAGCAGGCTTGGAGCAGAAGAGCTGGAGCTCCACCTGCTCCAGCCACTGCAGCAGTTCTGTGATCTCCAGCGTGATGTCCTGCACCTGGGGGCAAGGGGGGGCTCAGCGCTGGCCCCACCGACCGGCAGCACCGTGGCCCTGCGCCCCGTACCTGGCTGAGGTTGTTCTCCAGCTCCAGCTGCCGGCTCTCGGTCTCGCTGCGCACCAGGTCCCAGCGCTGGCCCAGCTGCTGGAGGCTGCGCTGCAGCCCCTCCACACTCTCCCCCAGGCTGGACAGCAGCAGCCCCTGCCCGGCCTCGGTCACCGACTGCACTGTGCGGGCGTGGGACATCACGTCAGTCCGCAGCACCTGGGGAGGGGCGGGGGGGTCACGGCTGGGACTGTGGCAGGGGCATCCCATACCCCACCAGCTGTCCCACACAAAGCCCCTCGCCACTAACGCCAGGGACACCTCTGCCACCCACATCCTCACTGCCACCACAGTGCTGGGGTCTGGGGGTGCCACACAGAAGGAGGACAGCACTCAGGGGGCCCCCAACTCTTGCTCTCAGCAGGGCGTGGGGCTGAGGCACCAGATTTGCTGATTCGTGGTAGGGGGTTGGCCAGGACAGGCACAGAGGTGACAGGGTACCTCCTGCACGGCTCCCCCACCTAGCGTGGAGCCAACCCATCCCTTGCACAGCCCCGCCTGCGTCAGGCACTGCATGAGCATGTCCAGGCAAGGGGCCGCAGCGCTGGGATGGCACAGAGACAGCTCATTCCTTCCATGGTGTCACCACGGGAGGGGACGCGTCCTCACGCCGCAGCCTGCCCAGCCTGGCCACCACTGCCAGGGCTCGATAGCAGCACTCCAAGTAGGGGCTGGGCAACACCCTGCGGTCAGGATAGACACCCCGGGCGTGGGACCACAACCGGGGCACCCAGAACACACATATCAGGGGTGCCAGCACAGCTGGGACCCCCAGGACACACACCCAGGGGTGGGACCACATCCAAGACCCCCATGACCCGCGGCAACGGCCCCAGGCTGGGTCCCCACCGCAGGGCTGTGCCACGTCTGCCCTGGGCCACAGCACAGCCTCACCTTGTGCTTGGCCAGCTCAATCTCACAGCTCTGCAGGTCGGGGCGCAGGGGAGCGGGGCCGCGCAGCTGCTCCCCGGTGCGGCTCAGCCACTGCAGCAGCTCGGCCAGTTGGTGCTGGAACTGCCCCAGCCCCAGCAGCGCTGCCTCCAGCTGGTGCTGCCGGGGGGGAGCGGTGATGTCAGGGGAGCCACAGCAGCCCCGGCCCCATATCCGGCACCCACATGGCCCACCGATACCCAGTACCCACCCAGTGCCCGCTTGGCCCCGTGTGCACGCTCAGCAACCACTCAGTGCCACACCGTCCCACACACCCAGTCCCTACATGACATCCTGTGCACCCACAAAGCTCCCACACACCCACCCAGAACCCACACGGCCCCAAGCACCCCCCCAGCACCATGTGCCCAGCACCTGCATGGACACCTGGCACCACAGGGCACCTTGTGTCCAACAACTCCACTGCCTCGTGGGTCCTCACAGCACCACAGCCAGCACTCCCGTGGAACTGCCATGAACACCTCCAGATCCCCATGGCACCCACCACACCCACCCAGCCCCATGCACCCAGCACCCACCTTGAACCCCCCACACTGACCCAGCACCCACAAGGCACCTCCTGCACCCACCCAGCCCTCTCATACCACTCCCTGCATCCCCCATGTCCCTTCCCCACCTGCCGGCTGACGATCTCCTCCTCCAGGTGGTCCCAGCGCTGACGGAAGTCACTGAGAGCAGCTGGGGGGTCCCCCTGCCCGCCGCCCCCCTGGTGCCGCAGGCTCTCCACATCCACCTTGCACTGGTACAGCTCCCGCTTGAACTCCTGGGGGTGGTACCAGTGGGTGATTCCAACCTCACACACTGGGACAGGGTCTGCCTGGCACCAGGCACTGCCTGGCACCATGTGGCACTGCATGGCACGGCATGGGCTCCTGGGCCCAGAGCTGCTCCTCACAGGGAGCGAACACTCAGCCTACACAGGGACCTTGTAGGGGGCAGAACTTGGCCACTCAGCACCCACCATGGGGGCATCAGCACCATCCAGCCTGCCACCCCTCCATCCCACCACTGTCTAGAGCACCCCACTGCCCCCCCTGCCCCCACCTGCCCCCTGGGCTCAGGTCCCCATTCAGCAGCACAACATGGCACGACATGGCACATCATGGCACCTTGAGCTCCGCCAGCTGCTGCTGCACCATGTCCAGGTCTCCTCCAACCAGGAACTCCTCGGCGATGCGCAGCTCGGCCATGTCCAACCATTCCAGCAGCCGCTGGGTACGGGGAAGAGGGAGGAACAGGGTTTGGGGAGGGTCTCATGTTGGCCCCATAGCCCCTCACACCCCTGAGCGGGGACAGGAGGGTGACACTGCTCCCTCTGTGGGGCGACTGCCTGAGGGTCCCCTCACCCACCTGCATTGTGTCCTGGTAGCTGAGGGCGGTCTGGAGCTGCTCCTCAAGGCGCCCGTTCCGCTCCGTCCACACCCGGCTCAGGCTGTGCCAGGAGGAGTAGAGCTGCGGCCGGGCGCGGGGTCAGCAGTGCCATCGGGGGCGACAGGGCATGAGGGGAAAGGGCACGGTGCTCAGCAGTGCCACGAGGGGGACAGGGCGTGGGGGGACAGGGCGTGGGGTCAGCGGTGCCACAGTGATGTGGACAGGGTGTGGTGTCAGAAGTGCCACAGTGGGGCTGGGGCATGGGAGCACAGGGCAGGGGGTCAGCAGTGCCACAGTAGGGACAGGCCATGGGGTCTGTGGTACGGGGGTGGCACCACAGAGGCGTCCAGGCATGGGGGTCAGTGGCACTGTACAGGAGCCTGGGCATGGACGTCAGTGGTGTTGCACAGGGGTCTGGAGTGCAGGGGTCAGTAGCACTGCCCAAGGTCAGGGGACAGCCCATCCCCACATCCCTTACTGAACCCAAGCCCAGGGACACTCACATCGTCCAGGCTCTTGGTGACATCGGGCTTGTCAGGGTCCCCGCAGGAGGCCATCAGCTCCACACCCAGGCTGCCCAGTGTGTCTAGCTCACCCTGCAGGGCATCGATCTCCTCGCGCAGCGCCTGTGCACAGCGCAGGGGTCAGGGCTGCCCGAGATGGGGGCTGGCCATGCCATGGCACTGCTCACACCAGGGGTCTGCCTATACCATGGCGCTTGCCATGCCAAGGCGCTGCCCCCGAGCCTCTGCCCCGGCTGTACCTGCATGGTGCGCAGTCGCGCCCGGATGGCCTCGGGCTCCCCGCCGGCCTCCTCCAGCCCCAGCACCAGCTGCTGGGTGTCACCGAGTGCCAGGGCCAGCTCGGACAGGCCGTGCCAGAAGCGCTCAGCCAGCGCCAGCAGCTCCCGCAGCCACTGCTCCTGCTCCTGGCAGCGGCTGCGCAGGGAGCCCCACTGCGACAGCAGCTGGGCTGTGCGCTCCTGGATCCCTGTGGGGCACAGGGGATCAGGGACCAGCGTGCTCTGAGGATCTGGCACCCCCACACAGCCCAGACAGGGACACGGATCACCCACCCGCCGATGGGGCCAAGCCCACCCCTCCTTGCAGGTACCTCTGGCTGCAGCGTCGGAGCTGACTGCCTGCATGGTGGCCAGCAGCTCTTCCCCCTGCGTCTGGACACCCTCCAGGGCCACCCCCAGCTTCTCCAGCTCGCCCAGGGCCAGGCTGTTCTCCCGGATCTGCTCCCGCAGGTGGGCGGCGTCCCCGCGGACCGGGGACTGGTTCTGCAGCCGGCTCTGCAGCCGCTCCAGGCACTCCAGCAGCAGGTCCATGCGCTCTGTCAGCTGGGGACCAGCCTGGTCACTCGAGGGGATGTCCCTGGGGACACCCCCCGCTCTGGTGCCAGCCCTGTACCTGGCTGTATCGCGGCAGGGCATCCTCCAGCAGAGCCGCTGCCTGGCGCACACGCTCACGGATGCAGCCGTACTGCTCCTCAGCCTCCTGCCAGCGCCGCTGGAATGGGGCCCCCTGCTCTGGGCTCAGCTCCACCAGCTGTGCTGACACACGCTGCAGCTTCCCCACCAGCGGCCGGTGCTCAGCAATGGCCTCCCGCAGGCTCTGGGGATAAGGAACAGCCACAGAGCCATGTTGGGGTGGCACATGCCCAACAGAGATATGTCCCTTGGGGACATGTGCTGGTGCACCTTGGTGCTGCTGCTCCCAGCAGACTCATGCTCATCAGGTGCCCCAGCCCTGTGGTCCCCCCAGTCATGCCACCTCCATCCTGTCACCTCTCCACTCCCAACCCTGCAGGGACACTGAGCACATCCCTCCATGTCCCTGCCTGCACCTGCAGCAGCGCCTGTTGCTCCTTGAAGGCCTCGTAGCTGATGGCGTTGGGGGAAAGCTGCACCCCCAGGGCCTGTGTCTCCTCCAGCCAGGGCAGCAGCTCCTCGAGTGCCTCGGAGAACTGGGCGAGCAGGGACTGGGCGTGCTCCAGCTGCACAGCACAAGCACCACTGCGCAGGGAGAGCTGCCCCGTGCGCTCCCGCAGTACCTGCACTGACGGCTGCAGAGACAGGGCGTCACCAGGCGGCTGGGGATGTGGGGCATGGCCATCCCCAGGTGATGGCAGCATTCCCCCTGGCACCACCCCGGCTCACCTGGAGGTGCTGCCGCAGGGGCTCAGGGCAGCAGCGCAGCAGCGGGTCTGAGATCCCCAGCAGACGCTCAACCAGCCCCCGGCAGTGCAGGATCTCAGCAGAGAGCAACTGGAATGGAGCAACGAGTGGGTGCCAGGTCCTGGGGGGTCAGTGCAGGACCCAGCGGAATGGGGGTGCTGAGCCAGTGTCCCCAGGCATCCCTGGACACCACTGCAGACCCACCTTCTGCTCGGAGAGCTGTGAGCCAAGAGTCTCAGAGTCCAGCTGTACACGGCCGATCTCCTCCAGCCGCTCAGCCAGCTCAGCCACACGGGCAAGCTGGGACTCCAGGACCTGCTCAAACTGCAGCAAAGGGACAGACATCAGCCAGGCAGGGTGGGCAGCTGCTCCAGGACATGCACCCCTGGCACTTCCCAGTGCCACAGGACTGTCTGCCATAACCCAGAGTATCCTACCCAGACCCAACTCCCCCATCTCCCACTGCAGAGAGCTGTGCCAGGAATGGTGAGGGAGACAGAAGGCAACAGCCCCCAAAGCCCCATGTCCCACACCTTCTCCCTGTCGCTGGTGCTGACCAGGGGCTCCTGGCCATCCTCCTGGCTCTCCTGCTCGCCCAGCTCCTTCTCCATGCGGCCCAGCCACAGCGCCAGGTCCTCAGGGGCTGTGCCCAGTCGGGATGAGGCCTCCAGGGTCTGCCCCAGCCGGTGCACAGTGTCAGCGCTGCTCTGGCCCACGATGAGGTACCGCATCCTCAGCGACTCCATCTTCTCCTGCACCAGCTGGGCCTCCTCCCCTGCGGCCACACCACACTGGCATCAGCACCTTCGTGCCAGCATCCCCGGGCATGGAACCAGCCACACCAACAGCTTCCACTGCTGTGATGGTCACTCTGAACAGGCCTTCCCCCTCTCCTGCTGCTCATGGAGCTGGCTTTGGCCCCTCATCCCGTTGCCAGTAAAATCCACCTTCCCAGCTGCCCCTCACTACTGCTGCACCCTGTCCCACCATGGCCCTGACCCCCAGGCTCTGCTCTGGCTCCTCTCCATCCCATGGGATGCTGTGCTCCCTCACACCACCTCAGAGCCCCCAGTGGGGAGCAGCATGCCCCAAGGACTCCCAGTGCCCAGGGATGCCCTCACTGGGCTGGGCTGCCACATTCTGTGCTCATCCCATCCCATGCCCCACAGTCCCAATGCCATGGCCACCACTCCTGGCCACTGCCACTCACCTGTCACCATCTCCAGGACCCTCTGCCCACTCTCCAGGACACCATCCAGTTCTCCCAGCCGCCCACGGATCTCCTCGCAGAGTGCCTGGGCAAGAAGTTCCCGTGGCAGTGACTGACAAAGACATAGGTGCCCGTGCCCACCCTGTGCCCACCCTGGCCCCACCTGGGTCTGCTGGTGGGCATCCTGCACATGGCTGACACAACCATCGGTGCGCCAGAGCTGTGCCAGCTGCCGTTCCGTGGCACCGAGCCACTCCTGGAAAGCATCCATAGCCTCCTGGAAGCCCTGAGCTGCCGGCAGGATCCGCTCCAGGCAGCTGTACCTGTGTTGGGAGGGCTGGGTGAGCCAGGGGGTGATAGTCTCCAAGGCCAAGGTGTCAGCCAGCAAAGCCCCCTCCTCTCACATCAGGGTCCCCATGCCCTGTGACCCCCAAGGAGAAGGGACATGGCAAGGCGGAGTCCCCAAACAGGGACCTGAGGGAAAAGCCTCGTGCTGGACTGGCTGCAGAGTCCCAGGCCTGCTGCCTCTGTGCTGCCCTGGCATCCCCTGGGATGGGGATGGTTCCTCTGCCATGGTGACCCCGATGCCAACAGGGCAGAGCATACAGGGATGCTGGGGTGTCTTGGTGATACAGCTGGTGGGGACACCAGTGGCCAGAGCCTGTGCCCACCCGGTGATGAGGGCCTGGACCCTGACCCACCTGGCTTCAGCCTCCTGCATCAGCTTGTCCCACCTCTCCCCAAGGTCGGAGAGGCCAGCGCCGCCCTCAGGGGCCGCCGTGCCGGAGCCCTGCGCCGTCGGTCTGTCCTGCAGGACCAGTTCTACACACGGCCTCCGCTCCTCCAGCAGCCGCTTCAGGAGCTGCAAGGCAGGGGCACCGCGCTGTGCCGAGGACCCCCGCCCGCAAAAGCAGCCCCGGCACAGCCCCAGACGGCCGCTCCAACGCCAGTTCCCTAATCCCCGGCCGGCCCTGCTGACCTTCTGCTCCTCCAGCTGCGCCTTCGCCACCTTCGCCTCCGCCGACGGCGGCTTCTGGTTGCTCACCAGCTCCTCCATGTCGGCCACCCAGGCCAGCAGCCGCTCCAGCGTCTCCTGGCCCCGCTCCGCGCCCGCCACCTCCTCTGGGGCAGGGATGGCCCGTGGGGATACCTGGGTGAGGAGAGGTGGCTGAGCCGCCCAGATGAGCGGGCAGGGCTCAGCCGTGCGGCTCGGCTGCGACTCCACACTGTGCCCTGTCCGGGAGTTCACGGCGGGGACAGTGTGACCCTGCCCAGCCCACGGGGTCCTCCCCGACGTCTCTCACAGAGGTCCCCAAAGCAGGGGCTGAGCACTCTACGTCGTTTGGACCCCTCTGGACACGCGATCCCCACAAGCCGCAGGGGCGGGGAGTGGACTCCCTGTCCTACGGCACCGGGGGTGCCACAAGCACCGGGGCACAGACCCCGGTGACCCCGCACGAACCCCAACCAAGGGAGAGGAAGGCGAAGACTCGCTGTCGAGAGAACCATGCCAGAGGGCAGCCCCGCGGCGCGGGGTTGGCACGGTGTCCTCCCGGCGAGGGTCGCTGCCCGGCAGTCACCTCGGTGGCATCTGCATGCCCGGCGCAGCCGGCGACAGCGAGCTCCCCCACGCGCTCCGTCAGCACGGTGACCTTCCGGGTGACCACGGGCTCGCCGCCCTTCTCGCCCGCCGGGTACTCGGTCACCTCCACGATCTCCGTCACGATGGTCTCAGTGACCTCCGTCACCTCCGTCACTTCCCGAGTGGTGACAGGTTTCCAGGACCAGGTGCTGCGGGGGACGCTGGACCTGGGTGGGGTCCAGGCTGCGCCCCCCGCCTGCCCCTTCCCCGGGACGCCGGCCGTGCCCCCGTTCTGCACCGCCACCTCGGACTGGCTGCGCCTCAGCACCGGGCTGCCCGGCCTGCTCCGAACGGCGCTGGGCACCGGGCTCCAGCCGTTCTCTACCGGCACCGGCGCCTTCTCCAGCAGCCCCGGCCAGGCCTCCGTGATGCCTCCAGCGGGCGGATGCCCCTCGTCCAGCCCCGGCTCCGGGCACGGTGGCTCCCGCAGGAGCTCCTCCGGCTGCCGGCTCTTCTCGCCCAGGCAGCTGGGCCGGCTCACCGAGTTCCCCATGGCGCGGGCGCCGGGCCCCCGCCTCAAATCCCGGCCTGCAACGAGCCAGGGGACGCGGGTTGCCGGGGCCACCGAGGGGTCCCGGACCCCGTCCTGCGCCCGGGTCACCCCTCTGCCCCTCTATGCTGCCCGACCTCCCGCTCCGGTGTCGGGGGCTTCTGGCCCCCCAGCAAAAGGCTGCCAAGAGCCAGGGCACCGGCAAGGGGGGACGGGATGCTGGCGGTCACTGGGGCCTGGCGGAAGGAGGGGATCCCTAGGGACGTCTCGGCAGTGCCCGGGATGCCCGTCCTGTGCGTCTCGGCAGCAGAAGCGGCAGTGGCGGCAGCGCCAGGCACTGGGGACAGGCAGATGCTCCCGCCCTGCGTCGCCTTGTGCCGTTGGATTAACGAGGGCGGCGAAGCCGGGAGAGGGGAGCATCTGTCTGGGGGACGGGGGGCTGGGGGTGGCCGGGGGCGGCCGGGGGCACCCACCAGCGGGCGGGCAGGGGGGGCGGGTAGGGGACATGCAGAGGACAGGCAGGTGGCCTCCTCACCCTGTCAGCACTGCCGCAGCCGTAAATCCCCAGTGTGACCCGGCAGGACCCTCCCCCGACAGCCCCCCTGCCGCAGCCGCAGCCCTCCAGGTCCCCGGGCCCATACTCGGCCCTCCGGCTCGGCCGCGGGCACACGGCCCTGTGCACGTGTGTACACACATACACTCCCACACGTGTGTACACACACACACTCCCATTCCCACACGTGTATACACACATACACTCCGACACGTGTGTACACACACACACTCCCACTCCCACACGTGTGTACACACATACACTCCCATTCCCACACGTGTATACACACATACACTCACACGTGTGTACACACATACACTCCCACTCCCACTCGTGTGTACACACATACACTCCCACTCCCACACATGTGCACACACACCCTGACATGCAGAACCCACGCTAACGCTCTTGTGCAGGGGGCAGCGGCAGGACCCCCGCGCCTGTGTCAGCCATGACATGAAACACACCTGTGGCAGCCCCGCACACGCGTGGGAAGCTCACGTGCACCCACACGCACTCGCCGTGGCCGTGAACACCGGGGTGTCCCCGCCGTGGGTACCGAGACCCCACGCACGGCCCGACACTCCGTAAAAACACGCCACGGGCACGACCCCTGTGCACGGTCATCGCACACACTCACAGCCACAGCGGGGTCCTGACACTCGCACCCCCGTGGGTGCAGTCCCGCGGGGCATCTCACCCCCCCATCGCTCCCTTCTGCGTGTCGGGCTCCCGTGGGACCACACGAGCAGGGGAACCACGACGCGGGGTGACTCGGGGGGACCCCGCACCGCGCCTCTGCCTCGGGGGTGCTTCGGGGACACAGACCCCGCCCGGCCCCACGCACGCCGACCTACGCGGAACCCCCGCCCCACACTCACCCCTCGGCGGCTTCGGGCGTCCATGGGGCCGGGCCGGGGGCGCCGCCGCCGCCGTTACCGGCCGTGGGGAGGGCCGGGCTGTGCGGGGGAGAGGGGCGGGGGCAGCGGAGGGGGCTCGGTCCCCGTTACCGCCGCCCCGGCTCCGCCGCCGCCGCCTTTGTGCGCCGCGGGCGCGGCGCGGAGGGACCGCAGAGAGCTGGGGGCACTGGCGAGGACCCTCGCACCATCCCCGGCCCGGCGGGGTTGGTCTGACCCCGGCCACGCCGCCGCCCCCGTTAACCCTCCGGGCGCCGATGGCCGCCGTTACCGGGGAAACCCCCGGGGCCCCGCAGCCATCCCGCGGGGGAGGGGCGGCGCCGGCCCACCGCCCCTCCCGCACCGCCCGGGGGGGCGACACCCCGCACGGGCACCGGCACCGATACCGGCACCGATACCGGCACCTGCTCTGGCACCGCACTGACACCTGCCCTGCCACCAGCACCGACACCGGCACCGGCACCGGCACCTGCCCTTGTCCCTGCACCGTTACAGACACCAGCACCTTCTCCCGCACCAGCAGCTGCCTCGGCACCAACACCGGCACTTAGATCAGCTGCCACCTGCACCGACACCGGCATCAGCACCTGCCGCTGCACCTGCACCCGCATCAGCACCAGCACCGACACCTGCACTTGCCCCCACACCGGCCCCAGCCTCCGTACTGCACCGACAGTGGCACTGACACCAGCCCAGGCTGCACCACGGCCCCACGGTGTCACAGCCCCTCCAGCTCCAGGGTTGAACTGACCCCCTACCCCGGCTCTGGCCCTCCAGCTCCAGCCCCAGGCAGTGGGTGCTGTGGTCACCAAGGGGCTCCGCCCCGTTCCTCAGGGCTCTGTGGGTGCGGGAGTTTCTGAATCAGGGGCTGGGGGGGCTCAGTGAAGCAGGGAACAGCTGGGGGCCCAGGCTGAGCTGCGAAGATGCTGTGGTGAAGCCCACCCTGAAAGCCGGGGCGTTGTAGACCTGGGGCTCCAGGACACCCCCGGCTGCCACCCTGAGTGCTGGAGGAATCCAGGGGCTGCCGGTGTTACCCGGGTGGGGGCTGCTCCTGCCCGTGGTGTGAACCCCCTCCTCACCCTGCCCGGACCCAGCTCCAGCTCCCCGGTCCCTCAGGTGTGAGACCCCCTCAGGGTGGAGATCCTGCCCCGCAGAGCTGCACGGGTGGCCCTCGCTGGGCCCCGGCAGCCGGGGGGCCGCTGCGGGCGCGTCGGCCACGCTGATGGATGGGGCTCCCCGGGGTCTCCTGGGAGCGGCGTGCGGCGGGGCTGGGGGCTTTGTCTGCTGCCAGAGACGCTGCCGGGAATTAGCATCTGCCAGGGCCTCGGCGGCTCCACACCCTCCTGTGGCGACTCCGCACCATCCTTCCCACCCAGCTCTGGAGCCTTCTACTGCTGGCACCAAGCTGCTCCGCACCTAGCATGGGGCTGAGCACCACGGCACCCCGGGCACCCCACAGCACCCCACGGCGCCCTGCCAGGACCCGCCAGGCAGGAGCTGGGCAGGGGGTGACAGTCCGCCGAGCCGCCCTCCGGCAGCTCGCCCGGCACGCTCCACAGCCCCAGGTACCGGGCTCGGGGTGGCACGGGCGCCCCGGGCAGAGGAGCCCGGCGCGGGGCACCGGGCGGGAGCGGTCGGCTGGAATCCGCAGCCTCAGATCCCGGGAGCCGGGTGGGTTTCTGCGCGGCCTCGGCTTTGTCTGCGCCGGGGCCGAGATGAATGGCCCTTTCAGTTTGTGCCGTCATGTGTGCCGAGGGAGCCCGTGTGCCGGCCAGGCCCCGAACAAAAGGAGCCGGCGAGGGGCTGCGCGCGGAGCGGCGAGGAGGGGCTGCCGGCAGCCCCCACCGCGCTGCTCCCGCTGCGGCTCCGGGCCTGGGCAGGGGGCACAGCGGTGCAGTGCGTGGCCGCACACCCCTCCTGCACAGTCACACAGCCCGCGCACAGCCGCACCCCCGTGCCCCGGCAGCGGTGCCGTGAGCCGCAGCTGAGCCCGGGGCAAACAGTGGCCCTGCGGCCACCGGGGCTCCGAGGCAGCGATGCTGCGAGTACTGGCGGGGCCACGGAGCGCACGGGCTCTGAGCCAGCAGCACCGACGGGCTGCGGAGCAGGAGCCGGGGACGGGTGACCTGACACCGGCTCGTTGTGGGGATGCGCCGAGGGGTCTCCCGGCAATGAGCTGTATCGAAGGGTCTCCCAGCCGGCTATAGCCAGGCACCCTCTTGCCTTCCAGGGACCAAGACTTCATCGGCCTCGGTGGAAACATGAGCTGGTCCTGCCCGGCTCTGCGTGACCCGGCCGCAGACCAGGGCCAATCGTTACCTGCGGGGCCGTGCCGGGCTCCGGCAGCGCCGGCAGCCGCTTCTCCACGGCGTCCAGCCAGTGCCGCAGGGCCAGCAGCTGCTCCTGCACCTCCAGCCTCCGTTCTGTCCGCGGCCGGGCTCTGCGGAGAGAGCGGGGACACTAACACAGGGTAGGGGACGTGGCCGCTGTCCCTCCTGTCCACACCATGCCGAGCCCCGGCCTCGCTGCGCACTCATAACAGACCCTGCGAAGGGCGTCCCCGTCACAGCAGCTCTCACGGCTGCGCCCGCTCTCACTCGGCTCGCCCCGGCACAGCCGAAATGCGCCCTCCCCATCCCGGCGGGTGCAGGTTCATCCTAGCTCCCCCATCACGCTGTAGACACCGGGGCACACCCGCAGCCCCCGATACGGTGTGTTCGCCGGTGCCCGTACCTCTCCATCTCTTCCCCATCCGGTGATGACCCCTCCACGCTCTCCCCGGTGAGCCCAGTGTCCCCCGCAGTGCGGTGCATCTGCAGGGAGAGCAGAGGGACGGTGGGAACGGAACACCAGGACCCGGCAGAGGGGCAGGGGACAAGGACCCACAGCCTTTCCCGCTGGAGCACCGGTGGGGAAGTCTTGGAGTCTCGCTGTGTTCCCCCAGAGTCGGCCCATGCTCACCAGCTAGGGGAGAGCTCTCCTGGCCGGGATTCCCGACCTCTGCCTTCGGCAGCCACCGATGCCTGCGAGTTTTGACTCGGCTCCGGCTCCTCTATATTCCTGCAGCGCTGCCCAGTTTCCCGACCCTTTTTCATCCGAGATCAATCCCAGATCTCACCCTGCTGCTGCCCCTTGGGCTCTATCCGGTCCCCTGTGTCCCTACACCAGCTCTGTGCACTGCAGAGCCACTGTTTGGGGCTGGCTGAGCCCAAACCAAGCCAGGGCAAATTGACCCATAACAAACTGAACAATGGCAAACTGACCCACGGAAAACCCACTACATTGACACGGAGCGCTGACAGACACCTACACTAGCCGCTCCCGGCTCCGGTGCTGCGAGCACGGTCACTTTGCTGCAACATACGGGAGGAGACGCCAGGCAAACACCGAGATCTAAACGCCAGCAACGCCCCGGCACGAGCACAAAGACGGGGCATGACCGGGCAGCGGCTGCTCCACCACGGCGGGGAGTGGGGCTGGCAGGAGGGATGGCACCGTGCCCGCCCCCAAGGCTGAGTGCGATCCTACTCCCAACAGCACAGGGAGCCCTGCAATTAACCGGTCGTTAACCCTGGTGATTAATTAAGCCAGGACACTTGGCCGAGCACAACGACGGGGATCCCAGAAGGGGACAAGGAACAGTCACCCACAGACTGGGGGTGACCTGGATGCGACTGTTGCGGAAGGAGCCGCGGGCAGGGTCTGGTTAGTAACCCCCGCAGGAGCAATAGGGAATTCCTGAAATGAGGGGAAGCGACATAGGCAGGTGCCCGGTGTGCCGGCAGGTCTCGGTCCCGTCGGAGACGCTCCGGGACTGTGCATTCACGGGCAGACCCTGCGGGCACGATGCCATCAGCTGAGACAGGGTCCCCCCGCTCGACACACCCTCAGGGTGGCCACCTTCCCCCGGCACTGTCACCGGTGTCCTCCACCAGCTGTCCAAGCCACCAGCAGCATCCTGCTACCTTCTGCCCCGGACCAGGCGGGTGTCCAGGGAGGGAGCGGGACTGCGAGGCCGCGGGCGCTGAGGCTCGTGGGGTCGTGGCAGCTCCAGTGCAGCCACCAGCAGTCCCGCAGCCCTCCTGCTCCACGCCGCCGGTCCCTGGTCCCGCATGCCCCACGGTAAGCACTCATCCCGGGGCAGGACCGCGGTGCCACAGTGCCAGCAGGTTGGGCAGAGGGAACCGGGGGGCTGGAGGATGCTGCCACAGGTGGACAGACGACACCAGCGTCTGCACTGGGAAATGCTCTTTCAGCAACCAGTCCAGGGTGGTGAGGGTGGAGCCGAGGATGAAGCCCCGGTAATGCTGCCAGCCTGTCCCAGACACGGCTGCACCGCCCGCTCCGGTCCTGGGGACATGCCAAGAGACTACGAGGAGCCCCGAAACCCAAACCGGCACCGGGACACCAAAGCGCTGGGTGCGGCACGTTCCCTGCGAGGGTCCCGCAGCCGCTGCCTGCCCCGGCACGCTGAAGATGGGTTCGGAGCAGTCCCCAACCCTGGCTCGGACATCAGACACCTCGAGCCGCACCGTTCGCCCGGGAACACACGGGCCTGGAGCTGTCCGACAGCAGCCCCACAGTGCCGCGGAGGGACGCCGGTCCCCGCACCGCGCTGCCCACACGGCACCGCGGCCGTCCCCACCGAGTCATCCTGGCCCTGGTGCCAGCCTGGGGGTGCCCGGTGTCCGGCAGGACGTGATGGCCGCAGCCCTGGGGCAGCACTCTCCCCACTCGTACCCCCGAGCTCCGCGCCGCGGACGGGGGGATTCACCGGCCCTGCCAAGGCCGGCCCCCAGCACAGACCGATGGGCCACAGGTTCTCTAGTGCCTACACGAGGCAGAGCCCTTGGCCAACGCAGACGGGCTCCGAGCCCCAGCGACGCGGCCGGGGGGGTCTCGGGGTCCCTGCCCATGAGGAGGTTCAGCGCCCAGGCGAGGCGGGGGCGTGGGAGAAGCCGGTCCGGCTTTGTGGAGAAGCTGTACAGAGCGTTCCCGGCGAGGCGGGGGCCGAGCCAGCAGTGCCCGGGGCGGTGGCACAGGGAGCTGGCAGCTGCTCCGTGCCAGCGGGGCCGAGCTGGCCGCTGCGGCCACGCTTGGGACGGCGGCCACGGGTCCCACGCACCGGACCGCGGCCAGGACGGGGCGGTGCTGCCGCTCACGCCGTGACGGGAGGTTGGCAAATGCCCGTGTGCGCTGGGCGGGGGGCGAGGGACCCCTCCAGGTCTGATCGGCACCAGGGACAGGGCGGCACTCGGTGCCACACATGCCACGACCCGCGGTGTTAATGCTGAGGGATGATTTTGCTCCAGGGGGCGGGGAGGGTGAGCTCCGAGCCGCACTGCAGCGGGGCTGGATTAGCTGCAGGGCATGAAAATTGGGAATGTCATGGAGTTCTCCATCGTGACAAGCTTGGCCCGGTTACACGCTGGGCTGGTCGCTCCAAGTGCATGTTGCTGAAGGGGTTTTGGGAGGGACAGCGGGTCTCAGGGTCAGGATGAACAATGGAGACGTGGAGCAGCATGAGGCAATGGAGAGGGACCATGGACAAAGGACACAGTGGTGGGTTCGGGGTTGTGTGCTCACCCCACATTAACTGGGAGCAGACAGCCCTGATCTGGGGGTGTTCCCATCTCCTATGCCCCTTCACCAGCCAAGGCAGGAGGATCCTATCACCCCGGGCACACGGGGGAGGGTCCCCATGCCAGGGGCCCGGGGCTGAGGGCATATGGGGAATGGGGTCTTCTCTGTCATGCAGATGCAGTTCCTGTGGCGGGGCCCAGGAGTGGGGGGTCTCTCACCAGGGACTGGAGCTGGACCCCACCTGTGTTGGGTGGTGATGTGGAGTTGGACCACGGGGCTTAGCCCTGGGCCAAAGAGCTCTTGGTGGCCTCATGAGCTTGGGGAGAGATAACTGGCTTGGGGTGGGGGGTCAGGAAGGTGGGGGGAGCAGGGAATGTCTGGGGGAGCAGGAAACATCTGGGGGACACAGGGAATATCTGGGAGGGATAGTGAAACAGGGCATGGTCCTGGGCAGCCCAATGCCACTTTGGGGAGTGTCATTGCTGCCCTGGGATCCCTCCTGTGCCTGCAACACCCCCCAGTCCCTCTGGCCCTGCTGTGCCCAACGGCCTCGTCCCACTGCCGGGGGGGACAGATGTGGTTAATTGCCGATGGACAATGCAATTAACGTCCTCCCAGCCACCGCCATCTGTCCTGGCCAGCCCGGCTTCCCCACCCAGGGCTGCTGCCAGGGCTGACACTCTCAGCTGCTCCTAACACAGGTGAGATCCCACCAGCCCCTGGACATTGCAGGGGTCCCACAAGGGCCTGCACATCTCTGGTACTCCTGGCATGGTGCCTGGTGTTCCTGCACTGCTGGAGGATGATCCTCCCACTCAGGGAGCCCCAGCTCGAGCAGAGGGGTGGCACCTGGCTCATTGGGCTGGACAGACCCCTTGAGCTGCCCACACCTGCAGTGGTGGCTGTATAAACATTTCTCAGTTTTCTGGGGCTGTCCCTTCCAAACACTGCTGGGGCAGCACACCCTAATTGCCTCCAGCCCCTCATCCTCACAGAAAACCACGGTCATCTGCCCACAACAGCCTCTCACTGCCCAAAA
This sequence comes from Dendrocincla tyrannina, assembly GCA_035047865.1. Lineage (NCBI taxonomy): Eukaryota > Metazoa > Chordata > Aves > Passeriformes > Dendrocolaptidae > Dendrocincla > Dendrocincla tyrannina. The sequence goes on along the minus strand of JAWWMP010000073.1, from coordinate 1,842,207 downwards.
AGGGAGAGCCCATGGCACAGCCCACACTGGGCAGAGGCCATGGGACCAGGGGGCACGGCCCTGCACCAGCAGTGGTAATGGCACACATGGGCACAGGGACAAGTGCTGCAGGGGGCAGTGGCCCTGCCCTGCCCCGAGCCCCACCGGTGGGGCTGGGAGGGAGGGGTCTGTCCCCATGTGAGGGTTCCAGCCTCAGAAGCCCCCACAGGCCCCATAGCACCAGCAGTGCCCACTCTCCAAAACCAGAGACCTGCTGGCCAGGGGCTGTGCCCACACCCAACTCCTGGCAGTGCTGGCTTTGCCGCCAGCCTGGGACAGCCCTAGGGGCACCCCCACGGCCCTGCCCTGTGCCTGGCAGCACCACTGGGGCACCAAGGCCCGGCCCACGGGTACAGCACCCATGCTGAGAGCCAGTCAGAACCCCTGTTCCCCAGCACACTCCACCACGACCCACAGCAGTACATGCAGCTCACGGCACAAAGCCATGGGAGGCAGTGGGAGCCCCCAGCCCCCAGCCACGGTGGCAAGGCTGGAGGGGCGAACAGACCACGCGGAGCTGCCGGCTGGTTTCAGAGGATTCTCCTTTACTGCCCTCACAGGGGAGCCCTGGGACCACACTGCTCCTTTTACAGACACTTCACGGTATGTACATGTCAGGATTTTAGTGTTTTGCCCCCAAAAAGAGATGTGTTTGGGTAATTCATGGGCCCCCAGTGCCCCAGTGAGTGAGGGTTGGGGCACCGGGGGCCCCAGGGAGTGGGGAGCATCCCAGAGCCGTACGCAGCGGCGCCTCATGCAAAGCCAGATGGGGTAATGAGAGCAATAACGACACCAGAGGCGGAGGGTAACATGATTGGATTTACAGGTGGCAGATGAGAGCAGGGAGGAAGGAGGAGATGCCATGGAGATCTGCGGTGAGCCCAGCACCGTGCCAGGAGGCCATCCCTGGGGAGGAGGGTATGCGCAGGGCGACGAGGGACCGGGTGACCCCATGGATGCCTCTCGGGCCACTGGCTGCCCGGGTACTGCAGCCCTGGTCTCTGCCAGGGGACTCTGGTAAATGCAAAGGGCAAGGGAGCACGTCCCCGAGTCCTCAGGCGCGGTCCCACTGGCCCCGGGGCGGGGGACTGGCTCCGTGGCGGCAGTGAGGGGAGGTGAGATGGACATCCAACCACACTACAACAAAGCGAACAGAAAAGATGGGATGAGACAGGGAGAACAATCCATGAGATGAAGCCACTGACCCGACCGGCAGTGCCGCACGCCCGCTGCGGGACCAGGACGGAGCAGGGAGCTTGGCATTACCTGTGCCGGCGAGCGCAGCTGAGCAGCTGCCACCTCCTGGGCTCCCCTCGAGCCCATCCATGACCTGCTGACATCGGAGACCCAGCTGAGGAGCTCACCCAACGGCACCGGGACGTCTTTGGTGGGACTGGAAAAAGATGTCTGCCAGAGAGAGAGCGCGTTACTGCGGGCGCAGCAAGAGCCAGGGGCGGGGAGGGGCAGAATTACCGCGAGGAAGGAGAAGGAGGCTGGTTTTACAGAAATCCACCTTTTTCTAACTAGAGCATGTACTGGGCTACTGCAGTGTCCCACGGCCCACCCCACACTCCGGGGGTCCTGGGGCCCCCACACCCCTCACAAAGGTCAGGAAAGTCCCTGTGGCCGGGGGGGCTCTGGGCTCAGGAGCCGTGCAGAACCGGGCTGGGGCGTGGGCTCTGGCAGACACCTGCCAAGGGTGCACGGAGCCACATCAGTGTGAGCAAATCATCCTCCAGCAGAAGCACTTCTCAGATACACGGAGAGACAGACAGACAGACCGGCCTGCCACGGTGGGAGCATCCCAGAGGGCAGGTGAGCGGGTGGGCTGGCGGAGGCAGGCGCGCAGCGAAGCCCCTTGGCGGGCGAAGCGGCGGAGCGGAGGCAGGTCCCCCCGCGTGGCACGGAAGCACCGGGGAGCACCAGCGTGGGACTTACGGTCGGAGCACCGGCTCCGCGGCGTGGTGGCAGGGACGTGCCGGGAGGCCAAGGCAGGGAGATGGGGCAGCTCGGGGGCCGGGGTGCAGAGCCCCCTCCTCAACACGCTGAGGGGGGAGTGGAAGGGGTCCAGGCAGCAGCTCCAGGGCCGGCATGGTGTGTCTGGCTGTTTAGGGCCCGGGAGCCCACAATATCCTCCTCCAGCATGCCGGCTGCAGTGGGGTGCACCATGGGGCCAGGGTCATCTCCTCCTTCAGGATGTGGGGATTGAAGCTGGCAGGTTAATTACAAAAGAGTGCTAAGTGGTTAAATCCAAACAGGGAACTGTTTTCCTGGTGTTCGGCCTGACCGCACCACGTGTGAGCGGCAGCAGAGTCTACGCAGCTGGGGGCAGGAACAGCGTCCGGCTCCCAGGACACAGGGCAGGGAGGGTAGTGTGTGTTCTCTTGTCTCTTAATATACAAACACTGTCAGCACATTCGCATATATTAATTTATTAGTCTTGTCTTTTTGGTTAAACTCGAGGCACTGCTTTGGGAGAAGAGTGGAGGTTCAAAATTAAAAAAAATACTAGTGATTAGCCAGCAGCGTTGCCACATGCGGAGCGGGTGAGGTGGCGCCTCGGGATCTGGTGGGTCTTAGGCCACATGGAGTGGAGGCCCACACACCCCAGGGTGCTCCCCACTCGCCTCCTGCCTACAGCTCCCAGGGGCAGCCAAGGAGAGCGCAAGGGCTAGAGCAGCTGCCTCCACAGTGCCCTGGGGACCCTCAGCGTATCTGCGCCCGAAGCTCGAGGAGGAGTAAGATGAGGAAGAGAAGGTCATGGAGAAGCCGGAGCTGGTGGCATCAAAGCTGCCACGCCGGGAGCCTGCGCGGGAGCCGGTGCGGGAGCCTGAGCGGGATCCGGAGGTGGAGCCAGCACTGCTGACATTGTAGGGGCTGTAGTAGCCCTTGCTGGACTGGGAGGAGGCCTCCAGCAGCCGCAGGCCAGTCCCATCCTCAATCATGCTCCGGTCCATGGCGTCCTTGTAGGAGATCTTGAGCTTGGTCTTGGGGCAGGTGAGGTACTTGGAGTAAGTGTTGACATCTCGCAGCTTCTGGGCAGTGCGCGCATCAATGGTGCCCTTCTGCAGTGCCTCATCCAGGGAAACGCGGCCCGCGGCGTCGGGCTCAATCAGGCCCCCTGTCAGGTACTGCACCTCCAGGAACCGCTGCCCGGCCTCGTAGTACAGCCAGCCCTTCTTCAGTGCCTGCGCCGCCGACATCTTCGTCTTGGTCCGCGGGTCCTCGAAGCCATAGAAGGCCTTCTGTGCCAGATTGATGCGGTCCACCATGATCTTGTCAACCAGGCCCTTGTTGACTGCGTCAGCAACGGAGCACTTGTCGCCAGTGTTGGGGTCGATGATGCCCCCGGTGCAGGCCTGGGCTTCCAGCAGCCGCTGCCCTGTGATGTTGTCCACCAGGTTGCGACGCATCGCCTCCGTGATGGACACCTTCTCAAGAGTGTCTGTGTCCAGGATACCTGCCACCGGCCCGGTCTCCTCAGTTGGGTCAGTCCACATGGAGATCTGAGTCCGTGTCAGGGCTGGGCTGACGGTGTAGGAGGAGGAGGATCCCACTGAGGACGACCGTGACCGGAAGCCACCCATGTTGCCAGAGAGCATGTCAGCAAACTCAGTGATGGAGAGGGTGCCTGAGCGGTACTGGTCCAGGGCTGACTGGTCAATCAGGCCCTTGCTGATGGCATCATCAATGTCGTACTGGCGCCCTGAGCGCCTGTCAATAATCATTGACTTCACCACACCATCGGAGGAGGAGGTGGTGATCTCTTCCCACTCACACTCCTGCTCCGACAGCTCCAGGTAGGTCTGGTGGTCAATGAGGCCCTTGCGATAGGCTTCATAGACGGACATCTCCTTGCCCGTCTCCGGGTCAACGATCACCACCCGGCGCTTGCGGACAGAGGACTTGGAGGAGGTCTTCCTCTCCCGCTTCTTCTCCTTCAGGGGCAGGAGGCAGAGGCCGGTCTCTGGGTCTGTGATGCACCGCTCCATGAGCTGCAGGTAGGTGAGGTTCTCCTCCGTGTTGGGATCAAAGAAGCCCTTGGTGTCATCACTGGGGTCCAGCAGGATCTCATTCATCTCCTCGTCAAAGAGGCCTCTCTTGTAGGCCACCTCCACAGGCAGGCGGTGGCTCTCCTCAGGGTCAATGATGCCTCCCGTGGCGATCTGTGCCTCCAGCAAGCGGATTCCGTGGTCCTTCAGGATCAGGCCCTTCTTCATGGCCTGGAAGAGGGAGATAAGCTTTCCAGTGTAGGGGTCCCGGTAGCCGGTGACGGCCCTCTCAGCAGAGAGCAGCTTGTCCTTGAACTCAGGGCCCACGATGCCCATGCGCACAGCTTCCTCCACTGTCAGCTTGAGACCCTTGATGGGGTCAATCACGTAGCCTGTGGCTGCCTGTGCCTCCAGGAGCTCAAAGGCAGTGCCGGGCCGGATGATCCCCTTCTTCATGGCCTGGTAGACGGACAGACGCTCCTTTGTGGAGTCCACAAAGACGCCAGCAATGCAGCTGGTGCCCTCCAGGAACTTCTTGAGGTTCTTGGAGACCTCCTCAACGGAGGTGAGGCCCTCCTGGAGGCGCTGGGCTGTGGCTTCATCCATCACCTGCGAGCGGACGAGCTCCTCCACAGTGATCTGCTTCCGCAGACCCCGGAAGGTGAGTTTCCGCGTGTCACAGAGTGGGAGGAGGAGGAGCCTGGAGTTCTCGTCCTTCCGGCAGCGCTTCAGCAGCTGCGTGTAGCTGAGCTTCTCGTCCGTGGAGGGGTCCACGTAGCTACGCACCTCGCTGGGCTCCGAGAGCATGTCATACGTCTCCTTGTTGATGAAGCCACGCTGGTAGGCCACCTCCAGGGGCAGGTGGAAGCCCAGGTGCGGGTCGATGACACCACCAGTGGCAATCTGGGCGTCCAGGAGCTTGAGGGCCTCTTCGCTGGGAATGAGATCCTTCTTCATGGCCTGGAAGAGGGAAATCTTCTGTTCGCTGTACGGATCTCTGTAGCCAGTCACAGCTCTCTCCGCAGACAGGAGCCGGTCATGGATCTCAGGCCCCACCACACCCTTCCTGACGGCCTCGTCGACAGTCAGCATCTCATTCTTCGTGGGGTCGATCATGAAGCCGGTGGCCGCCTGGGCCTCCAGGAGGGAACGGGCCACTTCGGAGTTGATCAGCCCCTTCTTCAGTGCCTGGTAGACACTGAGCGTCTGCTTGGAGGAGGGAATGTAGATGCCAGCCACACAGCCTGACCCATAAAGGTACTTCCAGACAGTCTCCACCTCCAGGAGCTCCCGGAAGGTTTTGGAGCCCTGCTTCAGCAGGTTGTAGATGTCCTGCGAGATGATCTTGGCTTCATAGAGGTTCTCAGCTGTGATGCGGCGCCGGATGTAGTCATAGGACATGAGGTTCTGCTGCCGGATGATCTCAGTCTTCTCGATGATCTCGATGATGATGATGATCATGCGCTCCTTGGACACGCGGCCCGACTGAAATTCCTCCATAAGCTGCTTCCGTTGCTCCTCAGGCAGCAGGTCGGAGTGCATGATCTCCCACAGCGACATGGAGGAGCCCGCCCGACTGCCCACAGGGATGTCCACCTGTGTCTCCTCAAACACCTTCCGTGTCTCTGCCTCTGTGTACACCTGGGTAGTCTCCACCACTTTCTGCTTCTCGGGCTCCCGCAGAGGCAGCAGGTACAGGCCTGTCTCTGGATCCTCGATGCACCTCTCCTTCAGCTGCACATAGGTCAAGTTCTCCTGAGTGTTGGGGTCGAAGAAGCCCTTGGTGTCATCAGTGGGGTCGGAGAGGGTCTGGTTCATCTCCTGGTCGAAGTAGCCGCGCTGATAGGCCACCTCCACGGGCAGGCGGTGGCTGTGCACGGGGTCGATGATGCCACCGGTGGCGATCTGGGCCTCGAGCAGGCGGATGCCATGCTCTTTGACGATGAGCCCTTTCTTCATGGCCTGGAAGAGGGAGATGGTGTCGCCCGAGTAGGGGTCTTTGTAGCCAGTGACAGCCTTCTCAGCTGAGAGCAGCTTCTCGTGCAGCTCAGGCCCAACAACACCAGCCTTCACTGCCTCGTTGACATACAGTTTACGATTCTTCACAGGGTCAATCAAGAACCCAGTGGCTGCCTGGGCCTCCAGGAGGATCACGGCAGTACTGGGCCTCAGCAGGTTCCTCTTCATGGCCTCATAGATGTTCAGCTTCTCCTTGGTGGCCTCCACATAGACGCCAGCAATGCAGTCGCTGCCATGCAGGAACCTCCTCACTGCATCTGTCTCAGAGAGGTCCTTCACTGACTTCTTGCCTTCTTTCAGCTGCTCGTACTGGGCTTTGCTAATGATGCGGGACTCCAGCAGCTCACTGGCCGGCACTGGCGCCCGCAGACCACTGAATGTCAGCTTCTCCTGCTTTTTGGTCTCTGTCTCCTCAATGATGGTGATCACGATTTTGATGATCTTCTCAATGGTCACCTTGCCGGTTTTGTACTGTCGAAGCAGCTCCCGTCTGTGCTCCTCTGTGAAGTACTCCGAGTGGATCAGCTCCCAGATGGTCATCGTCCGGCCCTTCATGCTGCCCACTGGGACCTCTATGGTGGTCTTGTCAAAGCACTCCTTGGCCTGGCTGTCAGTGTAGACCTCCTCCTGCTGTGACTGGATGGCCTTGTCGGACAGCGGCAGCAGACACAGGCCAGTCTGCTTGTCACGGTGGCAGGTCTTCTGCAGCTGGGTGTAGGTGAGATGCTCCTGGGTGTTGGGACAGTAGAAAGCCTTGGCATCATCTCGGAGCTCAGTCAGAGCCTCATTTATCTCTGGGTCGAAGTAGCCACGCTTGTAAGCAACCTCAAGTGGGAGCCGGTGGCTGTTGACAGGGTCGATGATGCCACCAGTGGAAAGCTGGACATCCAGCAGTCGGAGCCCAGTGTCACTGGGGATGAGGCCCTTCTTGAGTGCTTGGTAGAGGGAAACCGTCTGGCCTGTGTAGGGATCCTTGTAGCCGGTCACTGCCTTCTCTGCCGACAGCAGCTTCTCATGGAACTCTGGCCCCACCACCTCGGCCTTCACCGCCTCGTCCACAGAGAACAGCCTGTTCCCCATGGGGTCAATGATGTAGCCAGTGGCAGCTTGTGCCTCCAGCAGGGACAGGGCAACCTCTGGCTTCAGCAGGTTTCTCTTCAGGGCCTCATAGAAGGTGAACTTCTGGCCCGTTGACTCCACCAGGACACCGGCAATGGCATCTGTGCCCTTCAGGTACTGCCGCACAGAGTCCATCTCCGCCACGTCCTTCACAGACTTCTTGCCCTGGTGCAGCTGGTTGTAGAGGTCCTTGTTGATGATCTTGCTCTCCAGCAGCTCGGCAGCAGGCACGGGGGCCCGCAGGCCCTCAAAGCACATCTGGCTCTTTTTCTCACTTTCCTCCACAACCGTGATGATAATCTTGATGATCTTCTCCACCGTGATCTTGCCAGTCCTGTACTGCTGGATCAGGTCCCGCCTTTGGTCCTCAGTGAAGTATTCAGAGTTGATGAGCTCCCAGATGGTCATTGTCTTCCCTTGGAACCTGCCAAATGGTGCTGTCACTGTGGCCTTCTTGAAGACGTCCTTGGCTTCTTTGTCAGTATAGACCAGCTCCCTTGCTTTGGCTGCCTGGTCAGTGAGTGGCAGGAGGCAAAGCCCCGTGTCTGGGTCAGTCACACACCGCTCCATGAGCTGCAGGTAGGTAAGGTTCTCCTGAGTGTTGGGGTCAAAGAAGCCCTTGGTGTCATCAGTAGGGTCAGACAGGACCTGGTTCATCTCCTCATCGAAGTAGCCACGTTTGTAGGCAGTTTCCACAGGCAGGCGGTGGCTGTGCACGGGGTCGATGATGCCACCAGTGGCAATCTGGGCCTCGAGCAGGCGGATGCCGTGATCTCTGACAATGAGATCCTTCGTCATGGCCTGGAAAAGGGATATCTTGTCACCCGTGTATGGATCTTTGTAGCCAGTGACGGCCCGCTCAGCTGACAGCATCTTGTTGTGCAGCTCTGGCCCGATCACCCCCTCTCGCACTGCCTCGTTCACCGAGAGCCTCACGTTCCGCACGGGGTCGATCATGAAACCAGAGGCAGCCTGAGCCTCCAGCAGCACCAGTGCCGTGCCTGGGCTGAGAAGCTTCTTCTTCATGGCTTCATAGATGCTCATCTTCTGGTTGGTGGGTTTGATCAGCAAACCAGCGATGCTGCTCTTGCCCTGCAGGTACTTCTTGATGTCCTCCCTCTGCGAGAGCTCGCCCACACTCACAACTCCCTTTGATAACTTGTCCAAGTTCTCTCTGCTCAGAATGCCAGCATCAGCCAGCTTCTCTGCTGACACCTTCTGCCGGATGCCATCGAAGGCGAACTCCGGCTCCCCATTCTGTGCTAAGCCATCCATCGCATCCCGGCCGTTGGGCACAGCCTTGATGTCCAGCAGCTGTGTTGTTGTAACCACGGCCTCCCCAGGCATGTCGTCCGTCTGAATCATGATCTCCCGTCTCTGGGCCAGAGTGGCCTTGTACTCCTCCTGTATCTGCTCAAGCTTCTCCCTCAGCTTCTTGTTCTCCTCTTCCAGAAGTTTCTCCTGCTGCTGCCGCTGCCTCTCCAGCTGCTGCAGCTCCTCCTGCTTGTGCCGGACATTTTCCTCAGCTTCTTTCTGATGCTTCTTGGCTTCATCCAACATGGCTTTCAACTGCTGCTTCTCCTGCTCCATCTCCTGCTGCTGCCGCTCCTGCTCTGCCTTCAGGTTCTGGGCTTTGTTCACCTCATCCTTGAAGAGCTTCTCCAGCTTCAATTTCTCCTCCTCAATGAACTTCTCCTTCTGCAGCAGGGCATCCTTCTCTGTCAGGAAGCTCTGCTGGAGAAGTTGCGTCTCCTGACGGAGCTGAGCCTGCTGGGCCACCTGCATCTGGGGTGGGAGACAGGACAGTGTGGTCAGACACCCAGAAGGGCAGTGTGTCGGGGCAGAGGGGTGGGGAGATGGGGCATGGGCAGCAGGGGTGGCACCAGGGGACACAGAGTCACCCACACACTCTGCTATGTTGGGTAAGATAACTCTTAAGTTAAGGAGCAGAGCCAGGGTTAGGGAGTCACATACACAACACAGGGCAGGACAAACAGGGGGAGGACATGAGGGATCCTCCAGCACCGAGGCTGGAAATGGGGCACAGAGAGGAACACAGCAGGACACACTGCAGGGCTGAAGAGCTGACCCTCTGAGAGGATCCCCCCTTCACAGCACAAGATGGGGTGGAGATCCCGCTCCAACACTGCCTGCATGGTTTGCTTCAGTGCTCCTGACTCTACATACACCCTCACCCACATGGGGGTCCTGCCCCACCATCCCCAGTGATGGTCCTTTGGGACCTGGCCAGGGATGGTGTGGGGAGAAGAAAAGCCTCCCTGCATACCACCACTGCTAAGGGGGACCCAGAGCCCAGTACCTCCTCTGCCTTCTGCTGCAGCAGTGCCGCCTCCTTCTTCAGCTTCTCCTTCTCCTTCTCCAGGTCAGCAATGGCCTTCCGCAGCTTCTCTGCGTCCTCATCGCTCTGGTGCCGCTGGATCTCCAGAGTCTGCACCAACGTCATCTTCTCCTGCGTGGCCAGCTCAGTCTCATGCAGCCTCTCGCTGATCTCCTCTGCCTGCTTCTTGAACCGCTTGGCTTCCTCCTCAGCCTTGGCCTGGGCCATGCTCATCTCCGCCACTTGCACTTTGAGGCGCTCAGCCTCGGCTGTGATGTCAAGCTGCCGCCGGCGCTCGGCCTCCAATGTCTTCTGGAAGCCCTCAGTCTCCTCGGCCAGGCGCTGCTGCATCTGCTCCTTGTCCTCCTGCAGCCGCTTGGCATGTTCCTGCGCCAGGTCCTTCTGCTTCTGCAGCACCTCGGCCTCGGCCCGCAGCCGTGTGGCCTCCTGCACCGCCTGCATCTTCTCCTTCAGCATCTTCTCTGCCAGCGCCCGCTGCTGTGCCAGGTCATCCTCAGCCAGCTGCCGCATGCGGGCAGCCTCCTGTGCTTCCACACTCAGCCGGGCCACCTCTTCTGCCACCTGCTTCATCTTCTCGGCCTCCTCCGCCAGGAACTTCTGCGTGTTGTCCTTGTCCTTGAGGATCAGTGCCTTGTTCTCCTCCTCAATGCGGCTCTTCAGCTTGGCCAGCTCCTCCATCTGTACCCGGACCTTGAAAAGCTCCTCCTCCACCTGGGCCTTCTGCCGGACCGCATCCGTCACCTCCTCCTTCAGCCGCTGCAGCTCCTCATCCAGGATGCCCTTCTGATGGTCTGTCTCATCCAGCTGCAGCTTCACCTTGGTCAGCTCCTGCTCCACCTGCGCCTTCTGTCGCAGTGTCTGCTCAGCAAACTTCTTGTGCTTCTCCATCTCGGCATCGGCCAGCTGCTTCTGCCGCAGGGCCGCCTGCTCGGCCTGTGCCCGCTTCGCTGCCTCCAGCTCGGCCTCCTTCCGCAGCTTCTCCGCGTCCGCCTGCGCCTGTGCCTTGGCCTGCGCTTCCTCCTCCGCCCGCTGCTTCAGCCGCTCGGCCTCCTCCACGCGCTGCCGGGACAGGCTGGCATCCTGCTCAGCCTTGCTGCGGGCAAACTCAGCCTCCTCGGCTGCCCTGCGGGCCCGTTCGGCCTCCTCGCGCAGCCGGTCCAGGAGGCTCTGCTCCTGCTGCCGTGTCTGCAGCAGCTCCTGCTCCTTCTGCTGCACGGCGGCCAGGTGAGCCTTCTCCTCCGCCGCGATCCGTTTCTGCGCCGCCTCCCGTGCCAGCTGGATCTGCCGCTCCGACTCCTTCTCTGCCAGCTCCTTCTGCCGCCGCGCCTCTTCCACCATGGCCCGCAGCCGCTCCACCTCCTCCAGAGCCAAACGCCGCTGCCGCCCGGCCTCCTCCTCGGCCGCCAGGATGGCCTGAACCTTCTCCTCAGCCTCACGCCGCCGGCCCTCCTCCTCCAGTGCCAGCGCCCGCTGCCGCTCGGCCTCCCGCTCTGCCTGCTCCCGGCTGCGCTGCACCTCCTCAGCCTCCCCTCGGATGCGGGTTAGCTCCCGCTCCAGCTCAGTCTTGCCAGCCGAGGCCTTCTCAAAGCTGGCCTTGAGGGCGCGGATCTCCTCCTCCACCTGCCGCCGCTGCCGCAGCGTGTCCTCCACCAGCCCCTTCTGCCGCTCCAGCTCGCTCTCCGAGGAGCGCTTCAGCAGGGCGATCTTCTCCTCAATGTCCTGCTTGTGCTGAGCCGCCTGCTCCTCCAGCAGCTTGCGCTGGTAGGCCTCGTCCTCCGCCAGCCGCCGCAGCCGCTCGTTCTCTGCCTCCTTCTCCTTCAGTGCAATCTCTGCCTCTGCCTTCAGCCGCGAGGCCTCGTTGATGGCTGCCAGCTTCTCCTTCAGGATGCGCTCGGCCTCGGCCCGCTGCCGGCCGGCCTCTTCCTCCGCCAGCTGCCTCTGCCGCTTGGCTTCCTCCGAGAGGGCACGCAGGCGGGCGGCCTCCTCAGCCAGCTCCCGCAGCTTGCTGGCCTCCGCCTCCAGCCGCTGCTTCGACTTCTCACTGCTGGACCGTGACTCCTCCTCCGTTTTGGCCTTGCTCTCCAGTAGGACCTCCATCTCGGCCCGCAGTTTGGCCAGCTCCTCCTCCAGCTCCTTCCTCCTCTGGATGGCCTCGTTCACCTCACTCTTCAGCCGTGAGAGCTCTTCCTCTAGGAGCAGGCGCTGCTGCTCCCCATTCTCCATCTCTGCCTTCAGTCGGATCAGCTCCTGCTCCGCCGCCAGTTTCTGCTGGGCTGTGCCCTCTGCCAGCTCCCGCTGCTTCTCCAGTTCCTCCTCTGCCAGCTCCTTCTGCCGCAGGGCTGCCTCCTCTGCCTTGGCACGCTTGCGGGCCTCACGCTCTGCATCCTCTTTCTGCTTCTCAGCCTCCTCCTGGGCCAGCGACTTCTTGTGGGCCACCTCCTCAGCCTGCAGCCGCAGGCGCAGTGCCTCGTTGGCCTTCTGCCGCCAGCGCTCCAGCTCCTTCTCAGCCTCCTCCCGTGAGCGCTCGGCCTCCAGCTGCTGCCTCTTCAGCCGCTCGGCCTCCTCCTGCAGCTGGGCCACCGCATCATGCTCCTGCTGCAGCGACAGCTCCAGCTGCGCCGTCTTCTCGGCGAAGGAGAGCCGCTTGCTCTGCAGCTCGGCCTCGGCGCTGCGCTGGGCCACCTCCTGGGCCACCTGGATCTGCCGATCCTTCTCGGCCTCCGCCTGCCGCATGCGCCGCTCAGCCTCCTCTGCCTGCAGCCGCAGCTGCTCCAGGTCTGCCACCGCCTTCTGCTTCTCCCGCGCCGCCTCACGCTCAGCCTGCACCTTGCGCTTCAGCTCCTCCTCCGCCTCCCGCTTCTTCTGGCTCTCCTCCTTCACCTGCCGGCGCAGGCGCTCGGCCTCCTCCTGTGCCTGCCTCTTCTGCCGCTCGGCCTCCTCGGCGCGCGACCGCAGGTCCTGCAGCTCCGTCTCAGCACTCTCCCGCTGTTTCTCAGTGCTCTCCAGCTGCAGGCGGATGAGGCGGATCTCCTCCTCCACCTTCTTGCGGTTGTACTCGGCCTCCTCAATCAGCTTCACCTTGGACTTGATCTGGTGGTCCGAGTTCTGCCGCAGCTGCATCAGCTCCTGCTGGATGTTCTGCTTCTGCTGCTCGGCGTCCACGGCCACCACCTCCCGCCGGGTGACCTCCTCCTGCATGCGGAGCTGCAGCTCCCGTGCCTCCGCCTCCGCCTGCGCCTTGGCTTTGGCATGAGCCTCGGCCAGTTGCCGCTGCTTCTCCAGCTGCGCCTCCACCTCCGCCAGCCGCTTCCTCTCCTCCTCCTTCAGCTTCTCGGCGGCTTTCTGGAGGGGAAAGAGGGTGCAGGGGACAGAGAGGGGAGAAAGAGACAAATCACAAGGGATGCGATCGCGCCACGGTGTCGACACTGGCCAAGCCACACACCGCTGAGCCAACGGAGGGGTGGAGAAAGTGTGTGGAAGGGCTTCGGCCCCCGGGCCACCCCACGAGCTGGTGGCAGTGACACCAGCCTCCAGAAGACATATGGCAGGATAGGGGACACATGACAGCACAGGCAGACAGGCGACAGGAGCCAGACAGCAGCACGGGAAGCGGGTGGCCACGTACCAGAGAGAAGGGACAGAGCGCAAGTGGAGCCCAAGAGATGGAGACAAATGCAAGCAGCGTGCACACCACTACCGTGGCTCCCCATGTGAGGGGGCCGGCGCAGACAGCTCCCACTGTGGGCAAAGAAGAGAGACGGCCCAAGCGCCAAGAGCAGGACAGAGGGGAGCCGTGCGAGGGCGATGCCAACAGAGGTTTCCCTGTCAGGACAGCCTCGATAATGGAGAGAGCGATCCAGCCGGTTTGACCCCCTCCCAGCCCCTTCCAGGTGAGAGCACAGCACTCACACCCCATGCACCACGAGAGGCAGCCTCATGCCCCACAGGGCCTGGGCACAGGCAGTGCAGTGTGCATGCAAGGGAGCTGGACCCCTGTGCCAGACCCCCCCTCCCCGATCGCAGGAGCAGCACAGAGGCTGAAGAGGGAGAGGAAGACAGGGTGAGCTATGGAGAAGGCAGGGGGTGCTGCGGGGAGGGGCATGCGCAGAGTGAGTACCTGGTGCAGGGCTGCCAGAGTCATCCTGGTTTTTTACCCTCCATTAGATTCCCACCAACACAAACATCCCCCAAGAAAAAGCACCGGCAAAGCGGCTCCGAGGGCAGAAACCAAGAGTTAGAGAGGTTACCCCGCGCCAGACCCCATGGGCTGGCGCCCAGCACAGCGGCATGCGCAGGCGGGTGCTGACTGCACTACGTGTATCCGGGAAGTGCCTCCTACCACCCAGTCACATCAGAGCCCCTGGTGCCCAGAGCCAGCTCAGCTCGGAGACCCTCCACACCCAGAGCCAGTGGCCTCGCTCCCGGGAGCCCAGCAGGGAGCAGAGTTAGAGGCCGAGGGTCAGAGTTAGTGATGGGGCCAAGGTCACAGCCATGGGCCAGTGTCAGTGATGGAACTAGGGCCAGAGCCACAGCCATGGACCAATATTAGTGATGGGTCTGAGGCCGGAGTCACGGCCGTGGGGCAGCACTAGTGACGGGGCTGGAGCCAGAGTCACAGCCAGAGGCCAGCATTAGTGATGGAGCCAGGGCTGGAGCCAAGGCTTTGGGCCAGTGTTAGTGATGGGAAAGAGAGTCACAGCCAAGGGCTGGTGTTACTGATGGGGCTGGAGCCCCTGTGAACCACACTCCTCATGGTTACACAGCCAGCCATGCCACTCCACACCACTTCCTACCTCCTCCTCCTCCAGCCGTCGCAGCGTCTCAGTGATGAACTTGATGTACTGGCTTGTGAGCGTGGTCAGCTCACTGTACTGTGTCCGCAGGTCCACATACTGTGGAGACAGAGGGTCAGTGGGAGTGAGGGGAGCACGCCCACAGACCCCCAGTCCCTTGGCAATGGTGGGGCGAAATGAGAGTGAGTCTGCACAGGAGCCCCCCGAGTCTACCCCTTCATGAGCAGCCATGCTTCGGGAGCCACGGGACACCTCCCTAGCCCACAGCAGTGGGACCCCCCTCACCTCCTGGATGATGCTGTCAGATGCCGACTGCACTTTGGGCTTCTTGGCTGGCGATGCCACCGGCTCCACCTGCGCCTTGAAGCTCACTAGCTGCAGCTCATAGTCCTGCCAGGGAGAGGGTGCTCAGTGTGCCATCACAGCCCTGGCAAGACCCCTAGCCCTGGTGCTGTACCCCCACAGTGCCCCAAAGGACACTGTGCTGCCCTTCCACCCAACACCAGCCCCGGTCACACAGGCAGCAGGCACACCTTGATGGCATCGATGTACTGCTTAGCATAGCGCTGGCATTCCTCCACCTTGTCCTTGTGCTGCTCACACTCTTCCAGCAGTTTCTGGGGAGACATCTGAGGGTGAGCCCAGGCACCCCACAGCCACCTGAGAGCAGCCCTAGCCACGCCACAGCTGGGAATGGCCAGGACCACCCCTCACCCTGCGGGGGATGGCCAAGAGCACCCCTCATCCTGACACAGCCAGGACAAGAGCACTCCTTGTCCCACTATGGCCACAAAAGAGCCCTCCTCACCCCACCACAGCAGGTACAGGTAAGAGCACCCCTTGTCCCATTTGGGGCCAGGTATGGTCAGGTGCACCACTCACCCTGTCACAGTGGGGGATGGCCACATGCAGTCCTTGCCCTGCCAAGGAGGGCCAGGCATACACCTCGCCCCACCAGGGATGGCTGGACACACCCCTCACCCCACTGGGGATGACCAAGAGCACCCCACAGCAGCCAAGGATGCCCAGGTACAGCCCCTGCCACATCAGGGATGGCCAGGTACACCCCTCACCCCACCACAGCTGGGGATGGTCAGTCACACCCCTCACTCCACTGGGGACGGCCAGGAACCCCCCTTGCTGCACCACAGCCAGGGATGGCTGGGCACACCACTCGTCCTGCCGCTGGCTCTACCTTCTCCTGCAGGAGCTGCTCGCGCACGACCTGGCTGTCAGTGATGGGCACAGCCTGGATGGCCTCCTGGCGCTGCCGGGCATCGCGGATCCACTGGCGCAGGGCATCACAGCTCTGCCGGTAGTAGCGCAGCTGGCGGCCCAGCTGGTCCAGCTCACGCTGGCGCAGGTCAGCCTGGCCCAGCACGGCCTGCCAGCGCTCCAGCAGCTGCTGCACCCGCTCCCGGTACCGCTCCAGGTCCACGTCCCGCTCACTGTGGCCACGGACCATCCGCTCGTTGACGTCCTTGGCCTTGCCAAGGTCGGTCTCCAGGGTGCTGAAGAAGGGCTGGTGCCCCTCGGCCTGTGTCCGCAGCCGCTGTGGCAGATGGGCAGCGGTCAGTGCTGGCCCCAGCTCCCCCAGCACCTCCTGGCACTCCCCAGAACCCCCTCGTACCTTCAGCTCAGCCTTGCTGGCCTCCAGCTCAGCCAGGTCAGCCGGCACCGCCTGCACATCCTTCAGCTGCTCCTCATACTTGCGGAGCAGCTCCTCAGCCCCCTGCGTGCTCCTGATCACCAGCCCAATGGTCTTCAGCCTGTGGCAGTGGGAGGGATCAGCCAGCAGCAGGACAGGAGTGGGATGGGAGTGGGACAGAAGTAGGATGGGCTCAGCCAAGAGTGGGACAGCTCAGCCAGGGCAGCAGCACAGAGGCATGAGGGAAGGAAAAGGGAGAAGGGAAGAAGGAAGGTCTCCTGATCCCCACTGGCTGCCCAGGCTCATTCCCAGCCCAAGTTCCAAGAAGCCACACAGTGCCAGGGCCAGGACCACACTCACTTTTCCAGGTAGATGGTGGAGAGGCTGTACACCTGCTCCATCTTCCGCAGGGTGACCTCCAGCTCGGAGCGCAGGACAGGGGCTGAGCCCGCCTGCTCTGGCTGTGCCAGCACCTGCTCCGTCTTCTCGCTGACCTTGGCCAGGTTCTTCTGGATGCCCTCCAGCTCCAGGTGGGTTTGCTGTGGGGAGGGATTCCCTCACTCCCTGCCAGCTGCAGGTCATGGCCGACCCCCCACCAGCTGCTCCCCTGGACCCAAAGAGGAGCCAAGCATGGGAAGGGTCTGCTGTCCACCAGAGCAAGTGGGCGGGGAGGTTTTATCCCATGGGATATTGGGAACAATTCCTTCTGGAAAGGGCTGTACAGCCCTGGCACAGGCTGCCCGGGGCAGAGGTAGAGTCCCCATCCCTGGGACTTTTAATAGATGTGTGAATGTGGCACTTGGGGACATGGTTTAGTGGTGGACCTGGCAGTGCTGGGGGAGCAGTGGGACTCGATGGGCTCTGAGGGCTTTTCCAACCCAAACCATTCTGTGATTCCATGACAGCCCCTCCTGGCACCAAGATGCCCATCTGTGCATGTCACACAGATGTCCCACACCCGCACACACATGTCACACACCTGCTGCTCGGCCTGGCGCTGGGCACACTCGCGCAGCGGGTCCGTGTCCAGGGGCAGGCGCAGGCGGTGCACAGTGCGGCTCTCACAGCTCTCCAGCTGCAGCCGGATGTCCTTCAGCTGCGAGATGTAACTCTTGCACAGTGACTCATCCTGCTCTCCTGGGGGGACACAGGGATGGCTCAGCATCCTGGGGACACCCCAGGAGCACCAAGGGGACTGGCAGATGGCTCAGTGCCCCGGGGGCATCTTAAAGATCCACGACAGGGAAGGTGCACAGGGACACAGCTCAGCACCCAGGGACACCCTGGGGACACTGCAGGGACCCACAGCAGGGAGGGGACACCCACCTTTCTCCTGGCTACGCAGCAGTAGCTCGTATTTGTGCGTGCAGGCATTGTAGTCACGCTCCACCTGCAGCCTGTCATCGGGCTGGAAGCTCTGGGCATCCTGGCTGTCCCGCAGGAACTCCTGGTAGTGGCTCTCCAGGCTGTGTAGGACCTGCCGCACCTCCTCTGCTGGCAGCGTGCGGAACTGGGGGGGCATGGCCGTGTCAACCCCCATCGGGACTCTCAGGAACCCCCGTGCCACCCTGGAACCCCTGGGGACTCACCGTGATGTGTGTCCAGGACTGGATCTGCTGGATGTCCCGGATCAGGTACTGCCAGGCACGGAGGCTGCGCAGGTCCTGGTGCAGCTGCTGCCACAGCCCCAGCAGCTGCTGGTGCATGGTCTCCAGCCTGCGGGAACACAGAGTTAGCGGGGTGGGGGTCGGGGGGAGCTGGGGAGGGGTGCAGGGTCACTGTCCCCACCTGTGCACGGCGTCCAGAGCCTCCTTGTTGGGAGGCGGCAAGAGGAAGCAGACGGAGGGGACAACAGCCTCGTTGCCACCGGCGCTCAGCACCCGCCACTGCTGCGGCTGTGCATGGCTCAGCAGGGCACACGTGTCATTCTTGTGCACTGTCACCTGCAGAGCAGGGGGTGAGGGCGGAGCAGGGTACCCTATGCCTCCCCATGTACCCCCATATCTCCTTGTGTCCCCCCATGGAGCTGGAATGGTGTCAGACTGGGGTGAGGGACCCCTGTGTCCCCCACCGTGTCCCCCGATGGGGTTGGGGCAGAGTTGGAGCAGGGTGGGGTTCCTCCCTGTATGTTTCACGTTCCCCTGTGTCTCCTCATATTCCTCCATGTCCCCACCATGGGGTGCGGGGCCTCCCATGTCCCACTCCCGTGTCCTCCCTTGTGTCCCCCCATGGGGCTGGGGCAGCACCACAGAGGAATGGGGATATTCCAGTGGCTCCTTGTCCTCCCCAATGTTTCCTGATGGCACTGGGGTGCATCTCATACCAGGGTAGAGGGCCCCCAGTGCTCTCCCTATGTCCCCCAAGAGGCTGAGGTGGTAAGAGAGAGGTGAAGGGCCCCTCTTGCCCCCTGTGTCCCCTCATCGGGGCAGGGCAGCATGAAAGGGGGGTGGGACATCCCCCATATCTCCCCATGTCCTTCAGCGTGGTGTCAGACCAAAGCAAGGGTCCTCCTGTGATCCCCCTTGTCCCCCCATGGGCTCTGTGTCAGACTGGGGTTCCGGTCCCATCATGTCCCCCCACATCTTCCCAGCCACCCTTGCAGCACCCCAGCCCCTGTGACCCCCCCACCTCCATTTGCTTGTAGTCGCAGACAGCCTGGATGGGGGGGCGGCCCTGCAGAGGGGTCCCAGGACTCCGCGGCTTCAGCTGCACGATGGTCCTGGCACGGCGGGCAAGACCCCCCAGCTGTGTCCCCAACTCTGCCAGCTGCTCCTTCTGCTCCTGTGGAAGCAGGTTTCGGGGACCTCAGGATTTTGGGAATCCCATGGTTTGGAGGTGCATCAGAAATTTAGGGGAATATCACGTTTTTTAGGGGAGCTCAGGAATACTGGGAGGTCCCAAAGGTTTTGGGAGCTCCCAGAATTTTGGCGGGGTCCCAGGAATTTGGGGGTGGGGTCAGGAATATGAGGAGGGGTTCACCCTGTCCTGTTGCAGTGCGAGGCACATGTTAGGGGTCAGTCCAGGGGCTGAAATGGGAGTGGAGGTCACCCTGAGGGACCGCCTTGGGGATCTTTGTGGGGGTCAATTTGGGGGGTCCCTCTGGGCTCCCATTTGCCCTCACCACGAGGTCCTGCAGCAGGGTCATCCTGGAGCATCACCCTGGGGATCTTGGGGGGAGTCACCCTGGGGATCTTGTGAGGGTCACCCTCGGGGGATTCCCTCAGGGTCTGGAGATCATTGTAGGGGTCACCCCCCGGGGTCTGGGAGTCCCCCTGGGGGTCCCAGGTGAGCCCTCACCGCGAGGTCCTGCAGCAGGTCCTCGAGGCGCGTGGCCGTGGTGCCACGGTCGCAGCTGAACTTGCGTCTCATCGTCTCCTCTGTCTTCCGCAGCAGCTCCTCGGTCTCTCGCACCTCAGTGAAGAACTGTGGGGGCTGGGGGTCAGCACTGGGGTCATCCCCTCCCTCCCACCTCTCCAGTCCCTCTCCAGCCCACCCTTACCTGGAAGTAGTTTGTGTTCTCCTTCAGATGGGTCTCAATGCAGCAGCAGAGCTGGAGCATCCAGCTCCACTGGGTCTGCAGTGCTGCCAGGAACGCCTGATGGGGGCAGGGGAGCAGGGTGGGGACACATCAGGGCTGGCACTGAGGGCACCTGTGCCAGTACAGGCACCCACACCTGCACCCTCACCTGAACCTGCACCCACACCTGAACCTGTACCCACACCTGTGCCCACACCGGTACAGGCACCTGCACCCTTACCTGCACCCACACCTGCACTCACACCAGAACCTGCACCCTCTCCTGCACCAGTGATCCCCACTGCCCAGACCCCCCTGACCCTGCTTCTCGACCCACCAGATTTCCCCAGGCTTCCAAATTCTCCCAGCTGCCCCAGGTCCCTCAAGCTCACTGAGACCTCAAGGCCCCCTCCAAATTCCCCCCACCCACCAGATACTCCAGCCCTTGCAGCTCCCCCAGCCTCCCATGCCCACTGCCCACTTCTCTGTACCCCTCCAGCCCCATGTCCACCCCCAGTGACTGCATGCCGGAGTGTTCCTTGTGCAGTAGTTGCTCTCCCGAAGCCTCCCCATACCTACTCCCCCATTATCTCCCAGTGCCCACCTCCAGTGTCTGTGCCCCGGGATGCTCCTCACGCAGCAGCCGCTCCCCTGAGCTCCGAAGCTCCTGGATCCGTCGCTCCCGCAGCTCCAGCTCCCGCATCAGTGCCTGGGGGTGGGTCAGGGCTCATACACGTGTGCACAGCTCGGGGGATCAGGGCTTATAGAGGTGTGCACAGGCCGGGGTGTCACTGGTGTATCTCTCTATGTGTGTATGTGTGAGGGGAGCTCTGGGGGTGGGGGTGCTCAGGGGGGTCACAGGGGCTCAAGGTGGTGGGGGACAATGGGGTTCAGTACTGTGGAGCAGGGACAGAACCATGTGGCGCAGTCATGGGCAGGGATGGCACATATGTGCATGTGCATGTCTGGGTCCGTGTCCATGTCTGAGAAGGGATGGCACACGAGCATTTCTGCATCCATCTGTAGGTCCACATGCATGTCTGTGTGCGTGTGCACGTCTGTGTGCATGTCCATATGCAGCAGGTGTCCTCCACGTGCCCATGTGCGGGTCTGTGTCACACCTGTGCCCATCTGCGTGCCTGTGTCCATGTCTGTCCCTGTGCCCATGCCCATCTCTGTGTCCATGTCCATGCCCATCCCTGTGCCCATGTCCATGCTCACATGCCACCCCACCATGCCCATACCGAGTAACTCTCCTTCTTGGCAGCCATGGCAGGGTTGTGGTGGCTCCAGTCGAAGGCCACCTCCTCCTCCTCGCGCTCGCTCAGCCACAGCAGCTCCTTGGTGGCAGCGCTCACGAAGCCATGAAGGCTCTCCAGGTGCCGCAGCCGTGACTTGGAGGAGTTCTGGGGAGATGTGGGGGAGATGCAGCTGCATCCTCGCCCCACACAGTCACGCCCCCACACCCTCATCCCCACATGTGCCCCCCATGTCCTACATCCTCCTGCCTACACATCCGTCCCTGCTGCCATCCCCCTCCCCACAGCCCTCACACAGCCCCGTCAGGACCACCCCCACCATGACCCCCTCCATGCCACACCCACCTTACTAGGTTTCCCCCATGTCACACCCCCCCAACAGGTCCTCCCACGCCTGTCCACCCAGCACCTCTACCTTGTCACACCTCTCCAAGCAGATCCTCCCATGTCTGCCTCCCACGCTGAGCTCCAAGTCACACCTCCCCAGCAGGTCCCCTCCCCTCCATGTCCCCCCCCGCCCCACATTCCCGACCAGCCCTCACCAGCAGTTTGGCGTACTGCAGCTCCAGCTTGCCCAGGCACTCCCGGTAGGCGCCGCGGGGGCCGGGGGACAGCTGGGTCTGTGGGGGAATATACCATGAGTGCCGGGACCCCTCCAGGGACAGCAGCACCCCAGCAGCCCCTCTGCACCACACAAGAGGGGTGATGGAAGGGAGGGCAGGCAGGGAGGGCAGCAGAGGGGCCAGACCAGGGGCACAGGCGGTGGGGGACCAGAACTTGCCCTCAGGGCACCCTGGGACACAGGGGCAGGAGGCTGGGGTGGGTGCTCCAGAGTGGGGGCAGAGCCAGGATGGGCTGCTCTCCCCAGAGCCCCCATAACCTGCACAAAACACTGGCACCTCAGAGACCTCCAGGAGCCAGAATAGAGCCAGCCATGGTGCTTTGGGGACCCCTAGGAGTAGGGCAGAGGAGCCCTGGGAATCTCAGGGACACCCAGAAGCAGGGTGGGGGCAGACACAGAACCTCAGAAATCCCTGGGAACGGGTGGGGGAGCTCTGAGGATCTGGGGGACCTCCAGGAGCAGGAAGAGGGGCAACCACGGTGCTTTGGGGACCCCCAGGCACAGAGCAGGAGCAGCCCCATGGGAAATGCTCAGGAGCAGTGTGGGGAGGGTGCAGCCCCAGGGGGACCACTGGGACCAGAAAGGGGGCAATCCCAGAGATGCCCCAGGACTGGGGGATCCCCAGCACCCCATGGGGCTCACTTCATCAGCCCCAGGACTTGGGGGTCCCCAACACGCTGGGGGTCTCACCTCGTCAGCCCGTGCCCGCTCAACCTTGGTGCGGAACTCCTCAATGGCACTGTGCAGCCCGCGGTGGGCGCCCAGGTGGGTCTCCACAGTGGGCAGGTCTGCGCCCCACTCGGCTGAGGCCACACGCCGCTGGTTCTCCTCCACCCAGGCCAGCAGCTCCTGCAGGTACCGCAGCGGTGCCTCATCTGGCTCTGGCCGCCGCTGCCCTGAGGCCACAGACACGGCCGTCACGGCTGTCACCGGCGCCCCCGACTTCAGCCGCAGGTTGTACTCGGTGCGGATGGACACCAGGCGCTCGTGCAGCCGGTACACGCTGTGGGGTGAGGGCCATCAGTGAGGGGTGGGTGGGCACAGGAGACATGAAGGGCACAGGGGACGTGGGGGCTTTGGAGACATGCAGGCTTTGGGGTGTACAGGGGTCAAAGGAGGGGACAGAGGACATGGGAGCTTTGGGAGCATGGGGGGCTTTGGGGTCACAGGGGGCTCTTGGAGGTGCAAGGGCTGCAGAGTGCATGGGGGGCTTTGAGGGGCAGAAGGGACAGAGGGGACATGAGGAACATGGGGGACATGGAAGGCATGCGGGTCACAGGGGGCTTTGCGGGGCTCTGAGGGGCACGGGGGACATTGAGAGCTTTGGGGTGCAGGAGCATAGGGGATATGGGGGGGTCTTAGAGGTTACTGGGGTCCTTTGAGAGGCACAGGGGACACGGGAAACACAGGGTATATGGAGGTCTTTGGGAGGCTTTGGGGGCATGGTGGGCAGGGAGAAAAAGGGAGACATGGGGGACATGGAAGGCTCTGGGGGACACAGGACCATGGGGACAGGCTGTGGGGACCTCTCCAAGCCCCACCCTGCGCCGTATCAGCAGTACGTCTGCTCACTCTGCAACTCTCACCCACGGGGACCCCCCGAGTCCCCTGAGTCCTCCACCCCAAGCCGTACCGGCGATACATCTGCTCGCCCTGCGGGTGCCGCCCATCCTTAAGGCTCTGGACATCGTTGAAGAGCACCCGGATCATGGCATCCGCTTTGTCCAAGTCCCGCTCCACCTCAGCCACCTTCTGTGGTGCCTTCCCCGCTGCCAGCAGCCGCACATCCTAGGGGAGGAGACCGTGGGGTCACTGCCGGGGGCCCCTCCTGGTGGGGGTCCTGCCAGGCCCCCCTGCCCCAGTGCCACCATCACTCACCGCCTGCAGCAGAGCGTCCGCCTGGTTCAGCTGCTCCTCACAGAGCCCCGACTCCATCTGCAGCTTGGTGACCACACGCTGCAGCCGCTCCAGCCTGTGCAGACATGGGAGACACAGGGGACATGGTCAGCACAGACTGACTCCTGCTTGGGCGACGCCTGTCCTGGCCATGCACAGAGTGGATCCTGGTCCAGTCTGCATCATTCTCCCTCTCCCACTCCCCATCCCCATCCTGCCCCCCATTCCCACTCCATATTCACATCTGGATCCCCATCCTGCCCCCAATTCCAATGTCTCCCCAGCCTCTGATCCCCATCCAGCTCCCCATCCCACTCCCAATCCCCAATCTCATCCCAATCTCCATTCCCTCTCACTCCCTATCTAGTCCCCCATCCCATCCCATTCCCCATCCTGCCCCCCATCCCATCCCATTCCCCACCCCGCCTCCTCTCTCCCTCCCACTCCCCTCCCCATCCCCATTGCCCCCCATCCCACTGCCTCCCATTCCACTCCCGCCGTGCCGTGCCGTGCCGTGCCGTGCAGCGCTCGGGGCCAGCTGCTGTGCCGGATTCCCAGCGAGGGCGATGACTCACGGCCCTGTGGTTCCCCCTCGGGGGGGCCAGGACACCCCACCCCGGCCCAGCCCCGTGGTTTGGCAGCGAGAGGGGGATGTGGGTGCCAGCACAGTCCTGCCCAGCCCCTCCAGCCCTCCCAGCCTCCCTCCACTCGCCTCTCGAACTCTGCCCGCAGCAGCTTCTCCCGCTCCAGCACAGCCACGTGAAGCCGCCCCCACTCCTTCTCCACGTCCAGGGGGTGGTACCCGGGGGGCACCTTCAGCTGTCCCGACTGCACCGCGCCCTGTGCCCCCAAAATGTCACACATTACACACTGCCACAGGACCCCTGACACACCAAGAGCCCTGGGACCATCATCCCCTTGGGACCTACCCTCAGTTCCTCAAGGCCTCCGGCTCCCCAGGTCCTCCAGCCCCAAAGGATCCCCATCCCTTGGGATACCCCTCTGGAACCCAGCCCCAGGATTGCCACCTCCCCAGGACCTCCAGCCCCAGGGCCCTCACCCTCCAGCACCCCCAGTCCATGGGTCCCAGGCCCTGAGGACCCCTCGGGACTCCCTCCCAGTGTCTGGCCCACGCACCTCCAGCGCCTGGAAGATGGCCTTGGAGCGGTTCTTGTCGGCCTCCCGGGCTGGCAGCTCTGTCTCCTTGAACTTGAGGAACTGGCGCCAGAGGATCTGCCAGAGGGGGGGGCAGCTGAGCAGGGACCCCTGGCTGCTGTCGACCCCTCCCCGGGCAT
Organism: Dendrocincla tyrannina; assembly: GCA_035047865.1. Taxonomy (NCBI): domain Eukaryota; kingdom Metazoa; phylum Chordata; class Aves; order Passeriformes; family Dendrocolaptidae; genus Dendrocincla; species Dendrocincla tyrannina. Next base: position 1,817,649 of record JAWWMP010000073.1, on the reverse strand, counting down.
CCGCCCTCCTCTCCAACTTTCCATGTGTGCAGAGCCGGCGGGAAGGAAGTGGCCATGTGGGGCTTTGCCAGTGGTGACTCATGGCAGAGCCGGGGAGGGTGAGTCAGGGGGAGGCCCCCCTTCCCACCACCAACAGGGCACCCGGCTCTGCCACGGCTCCAAGCCCCTGTGCCCCGCAGACCCCTGGCTCAGCTCCATGACCGTGGACAGGTCTCCCAGTGACACGCTGCATGGCACAGCTGGCCATGTGCCAGCACAGGGGCTGCCACGCCAGGCATGAACCACTCACAGTGGGGCCAACAGATGGGTGGGACCCTGCACCGGGCATGAGCCATCCATGGCACAGCCATGGGACCCCACCATGCACTGACCCAGGCACTGGTGGCTCCCAGGACCTGTCATTGCTGTGCCAGCACCATCCCTGTCTCAGTCTCCATCTCCAGTCCCCGTGGTCATACCATACTGGCAGGACTGGCCCCATCCTGTCCCCATCTCCATGCCCATGCCATGCAAGCAGCACCATCCCTGTTCTGTGTCCTCATGCCCATGCTGTGCTGGTGGCCTTACCTCAATCTCCTCGTAGCTGGCAGGGAGGCGACGCTCCTCGAAGAGTGTTGAGTGCTGCCGGCTCCACTGCAGCAGCCCTGTCACCACCTCGTAGTATTCTTGCCAGCGCAGCTGCAGCTCCTGAGGATGGGGAGATACGTGGGGTTGGGGGACGACACCGCTGGGGGTGGCAGCAGCAGTGACCTCCCCGGCTCCCCAACTCACATTGGCCTTGACGCCGTCCTGCACCTCAGGCACACGTGGCATGGCATCATACAGTGAGGACACATAGGTGATGATGGACTTCTCATCTGGCTGTGCAACATCCACATCTGTTGAGATAGAGCGGGTCAGGCAAGGGGACCCTGTGGCAGGGAGGGATGGGGGCTCTGTTGGGGGACCCCCGTGGTTCACCCCAGCCCATACCTTCGGGATCCAGCAGCCGTGTCACCCCCAGGTCCCGCTCGGCCACAGTAAAGGCCTGGTCCAGATTCTCCAGGTTGCTCTGACGATACACCCGGCCCATGTCAATCAGCATTGGCCTGTGAGCAGTGGGGCAGCGCGGGTCAATAGGGCCATCTGGACCCCAAAACCCCAGGATGGCAGGTCTCCTCCTTCCTGGGGCTACCTGCACCCCTGCCAGGCCACTCCTCACACTGGGGCCACCAGCAGCAGGTGAGACCCCCACACCCAGCACAGGGGCACCAGGAGCCCAAGATGCCCCGTGGTCTCCAGCACGGACCCTCAGTGCAGGCAGAGCCCCTGCGGCCTGTGGGATGGGCACCTCAACCCCTCGTGAAGCTGATGCCCCAGTCCCATGGGGGTCTGACACCTCAACCCTCAATAGGATTGATACTCCTACCCCCTTGGGGGACTGACACTCCAAACCCCCCTGGGGCTGACATCCCAATCCCCTGTAGGGCAGACACCTCAACCCCACATGGGACTGACACCCCAACCCCTTGTGGGACAGACACCCCTGTGCCCTCTGGTGTAGACACTTCAGTCCCTCCGTGGGGCTCCACGGTGGGACACAGTTAGGCATGCCAGTGGCTTGGGCCAGAGCATGGCATAGACCTGATGTGCCACCATAAGGCTGCCTTCCCCCATATCACATGGGCCTGCACATACTTGTGCTCCCCAAAAGCATGTAGCGGTCCCAGTAGGACCCGTGGGGACCTGCTTGCCATGCCCCAGCACGCCATGGTGGGCACAGCACTGCCAGCCCAAGCCAATGGGCTAGGACTCGTTTGGTGCGTGTGCCCACAGCGCCCCAAATGGGATCACCAGCTGGCCCCAGTGAACAGATGCCTGCCTGTAGGATCGATGTGGCTGACCCAATGAGCACACCCCGCCCACAGGATCGATGTGGCTCACCCTGCTGAACACACCCCACCCACTGGATCGATGTGGCTGCTCCTGGTTAGCACACCCCGCCCACAGGGTCGATGTGCCTGATCCTGGTGAACACACGCCTGCCCACACGTCATGTAGCACCACACGGCACCCACCTGTGCCGGTGGATGATGGCATTGAAGAGGCGCCCGTCCCGCCAGCTGGTGGTGAAGTTGTCACAGCGGAGGCCCTGGTAATCCTCCACCATCCGCTGCGACCACAGCAGCAGCTTCTCCTTGGCCGTCATGTCCTCAGACTGCCCTGTCACCTGGATGTCTGAGATCTGCCGGGACACAGCTGTTACTCCAGGCACTAGCACAGGCACCGGCATGGAACCAGCACCAGCACAGGTACACTCGCTCCATGGCAGCTTCCAGCGACATGACTTCTGCCCCATGCAGGGAGCAGACTGGTCCAGGAAGCCCCCCAGCACCATGGAACCCTGGCCCCCGACATCACTGTCCCCATCCCCACCGTGCCAGGCTCACCTGGAAGTGGAGGATGATGGTCCAGATGAGTCCCAGTGTCAGCTTGGGGTTGCCATCGGCAATGTCATCATTCCGGATGTTCACCAGCTTCACCTGCGGCATGGGACACACTCGGCTCAGGGATGGGGGAGCGTAGCACAGCCCCAGGGGTCCCAGGCATCCCAGAGGTTCCACCCGCCTCTCACCTGCCGATGCTTCAAGTAGTTGAGGGCAATCTGGACATTCTGCAGCTTGTGGAAGCGCATCCGGCCTTTCTCCCGGGGCTGTGGGAGAGAGGGGCAGGGAGTGTGGCCACAGTGGACACAGCCCTGCTGCATCCTGCCACCCTGGCTCCCCTGCATGGCCTCGGCCCTGCTGCAGTGCCATGGTATAACCCCGGCCCCCCCACCCAGCCGTGGCCCCGCCACGATGCCGTGACACCCCCCCGCACCGCCCAGCCCCTCCCAGTGCCACACATGCCAGTGGCACCCGCCCTCGCACTTTGCCCCTGCAGGGGTGGGGACGTTCCCCACGCTCCCCACACGAACCCGCTGGTACAGACTGTTCCCACCCCACACCCAGCAGCAGCGGGGCCACTGCAGCCACCCCAGGGGAAGCTGAGTGTCTGGTATGCGGGCACAGCAGTCACCACCCACGCAGGACCGGCGCCAGCCTCGGTGCCACAGCACCACGGTTCTGACAGCACCACGTGTCCGGCTTCCACAGTCCCTCACCATGCAACTCCCCAGCACACTCCAGTGTACCCCCTCAGAAGGACCAGGCACCACCAAGCTGGGTGAGCACCCCCAAAACTTGCAGGTCCCAGCCAGGGTCCCCTGGGCAGGTCGTGCCTGGACAGATCCCCCACACATGCTGGCCCCACAGCAATGCTGATGCTTCAGCCAGCTTCAGTTGCTGGGAGAGCCGTGGAGCCCCCAAATCCCCCATGCTGCTTAGCAATGGACCAGGGTCCCTCCCACCCCACAGTTGAGAGTCACCGAAGACCCACAGCCTGTCAGGACCAGGGCCAGTCCCAGCATGAGAGCCAGGGGGTTGGTGGCCACGTTGCCATCCTCCTTGCCAGCCACCCCAGGCAGCCAGTGGCACATCCCACCACAGTGCTGGGATGTATAGATCAGCTCCAGCCCACTGGAGCTCGGTGCAGTGGGATCACTCCCAGTGATGCCATGCTTCTCTCTTGCCACTGCCACCAAGGTTTGGCCCATGGAAACCCACTCCGGTGGCAGTGGGCATTGGATGGGGCACCGGGGCAGGCACAGCATGCAGCCAGGCACCAGGATGGCATCACATGCAGAGAGAGCACTGGGACAGGCAGGGCACACGGCCAGAGCACCAGGATGACCTGGCACAGGGCACATGGCATGTGGTACACGGAGGGAGCCCCAGGACATGATCAGCACTGCTCTGTGCCCATATCGCGTTGTCGGTCGCCATGCAAGGCCATGCCAAGAGCTGATGACAGAACCACTCACCAACCGCAAGGTCCGGAGGACGTCGCGCTCCCGGGGCTGCCCCGGCCGAGCGGAGCGGAGCGGAGAGGAGCAGAGAGAGGAAGGAGGAGGAGGAGGCAAAGGCGGCGGTGGGCCGGGGGCCGGCGCCGGGAAGCAGAGAGGGCACCAAAGCAAAGAGAGGTTAGAGGCGGGGGGCACGGGCGCTCGGGGTCACCGGGACGGACCGACGGCCAAGCGGGAAGAGAGGGAGCAGAGGCGGGCAGCGAGGAAGAGGATGAGGACGAGGACAGTCGCAAAGGGGTGTTGGCACACAGCGGGGAGTGGGGCGCAGCACGGGGCGGGGGGCGGCGCGGCACGTACCAGTGTGTCCCCTGAGAGCACCTCCAGCAGCGAGATGAGGTTGTGCCCGTCCCGCAGGTCCTCGTACAGATCGTTGACATGGCGCTGCGCCTGCGAGGACAGTGACAGTGTCGGGGGCATGGGGGCAGCTGAGCTGAGCACTCCCCACCCCTGCCAGCCAGCACCGGAGTGGGCACCCAGTGACCCCCCAGTGCAGCAGGTGCTCACACACAGCCCCAAGCACAACTGGTGCCCCCAGTGCCATGTCAACCCCCAAAAACACACACAGCAACTCCCCCCACAGTGCCAGGATGGATCTGCCATCGCTCCAGCATCACTCTGGCATGCACAGGGTCCCACTGCCCACCATGCTGCATTGGACCCGCTGCCCACCACGTCGGCAGCGCCAGGGATCCGTCCCCAGTGAGGGGAGAGGAAGATGTGTGAAGAGGAAGAGCACGGTGGGACAGACAGAGAGGAAGGACCTACCTCTGCTCGCCAGTGCTGCGACAGGGCAGAAATAAGAGAGCAGTTAGGAGAGAGCAGAGAGGGGATCCAGGGTGGGCTGGGGGTGGTGGCACTGCAGTGGCACTGCAGGGTTGGGGACACATGGAGACACATCAGCATGGGGGCCAAGGTACATCCCAGTATGTGCTGAGTGCTGAGGGGGGGCTCTGCCCACCACCCTGTGGGGATGGGCATTACCACAATTACAGGAAACAGGGCCTGGCAGGAGTGGGACTGAGAAAGCCCAGGACATGTCCCCACTAGCCAGGGGCACAATCCCTTCCTGGCACACATGGGAGAGCAGCAGGGGGGCAGCTCCTGCTTGCGAGGCCAGACCTCCACCGTGGAGGCAGCTGAGACACCTCAACCACCAGTGAGGCACAGAAGCACTGAGGCACAGGGGACCCTCCACTGCCCATGTCCTCGGCCACGCCAGCACGGAGGGCTGCAGCTGGGGATGCTTCCAGGGCTGAGGGCTGGGGTCTGCTGGAGCAGCAGTGCCCACCAGACTGCGGTGCCTGTACCTTGATGAGGTGCTTGTTGACCCATTTGGTGAAAGTTTTCTTCTGGACACGATCTCGCTCATCTGCAAGAGAGGAGAGAGACAGGTGAGCCAGCGGCACCTGGGCCATGGCACAGCAGGAACTGGGCCCCGCCGGTGGCACCGCAGGGCACAGCTGGCGCAGGAAACTATGAGCCAACAGCTCTGGGGAACCACAGTGAGTCATGGGGTGTGGGGAAAGGAAATGGCTAACGGGGATCGGCCCCAGCGTGCCAGCACCATGCCAGCACTGTGCCAGGACCCGCCAGCACCCATCAGCACCCACCAGCAACCACCAGCACCGCGACACTGATCCCTGCTTGGACAGAACAAGGGGGGCCCACCCAGCCCTGAGACCCCAGGACCTCAGTGGGGAGGAAGGCTCAGCACTGCCCTGGGCTTGGTGTGCACTGACTGAGTGGGACAGGTAGAGCAAAGGGACAAGGTCATGGGGTGTCTCTCCCAGCACAGCCCCAGCCCTGCGGGCAGGGCCCCAGTGGAACGTGCATAGGACTGGTATAAGCCCACGCACCGTCTGCACTGCCAGAGCCACGGGACACCCCGGGACACCCTACACCCCCGGGGACACCCCTTGCCATGGGCGCAGGGCCAACAGAGCCACAGTGAGTCACGGCACTCCCTGCCCGCTGCCCTGTCATTAAGGAATGGGATGGGAATGGTGACGCATCGGGATGGGCACCCAGGATCGCACAGGACCCAACCCCCAGCACCACCACCGGCACCCACTGCCCTGCAGCCCGTTACCAGCACCCACTGCCCTGCACCCCACTGACAAACCCACCACCCTGTGCCCCACTACCAGTACCCATCCTTCTGTCCCCGCTATTCCCTAGCCCCCAATGTCACCACCAGCGCCAGACCCAGTCCAGTGCCCAGGAAGGGTCAGTGACCAGAGAGGACACTACATGCACGTGGGGCGATACCATGGGCCCCACGGCCGTCGTGACACCCCCTGCCCACGGCACGGCAAGCGGGTGCCGCGTGCCAGGTCTCGCCCTGCTGGAGCGTGCTGGGATCTGCCTGCGCGGCACCCAGCACCCCACAGCCAACAGCCCCCACCCGGGCGAGCACCCGGGGACGCCGCGCACCCAAAATCGCCCTGCGGGTTCGCGGGCGCCCAGCAGCACAGCCAGGGCGTGCCGGGCCGGGAGTGGCCGCGGTGTGAGAGAAAGGAAGGAAGGAAGCGTGGGGCACACTGCGCGCCGCGCAGGGGGCACCCACACCGCACCCCGGCACCCGTGCCCGAAACACTGACACCCGGGTGGTGCCCACGGCGGCGCCCACCCCTCGGCAGCGGCGGAGCTACCGCCGCAGCCAGGCCACAGCGACTGGACAGGGCGTGGCAGGAAGAGACCGACGGGCACGGGGGATGGGGATGGGCGGCGGCGTGGGGTCTGATCCACAGCCTGCCCCACAGCCCGCCCCAGGGACACTGCCCCAGCACGGGTGGTCTGCCCCACGGGCTGCCCGGGGACACCACCCCAGCACGGGAGTCTGACCCACAGCCTGCCCCACAGGCTACCCTGGGGACACACCTTCCCAGGGACACTGCCCCACCACTGGGGTCTGCCCCGGGGCCACCGCCCTGGTGTGGGGGTCTGTCCCACAGCCTGCCCTGGGGCCACCGCCCCAGGTGAAGGATGCAATGGCGGGGCGGCTGCCCCGCACCCTCCGCTGCAGTACCTTTGCGACCCTCGGCCGCCCGCAGCACGGCCAGGTACAGGTTGTCCTCGGAGCCCGTCCGGGCGGCCGACACCGGAGCCTCCTCCGGGTTGCGCCGTGGCCGGGACATGGCTGAGCACCGACACAGCTCGTCTCGCCTCCCGCTCCGCCGCCGGTCCCGCCGCGAGTGGGGCGGCCCGGGGAGGAGACGGGGCTCCATCCCCCCGCCCCACGCCCCGACCCTGCCCACAGGAAACTCCCGAGCCCACGGCGCCGCTTTAACCCTTCCCTTCCCGCTCCAGCAGCCGGGATGGGGCATGGACCCACGGACCTGCCACGGGGCACCCCACGGGGCACCGACACGCCCCGACGCACACCCAGGGCCGCGGGACCTTCTGCTCTGCAAGAGCGGGGCGTGGGACTCCCAGTCCCGGAGCTCGTGGTGCTCAGAAATCCCCATCCTCACATCCGAAGCTGCCAGAACCTCTGCCTCACACTCCAGGACCTTAGAACATTCAGGTCCACAAGCCCGGGGGTTTGAGACCCCACACCCCAGGGCCTCGGGACTCCTAGGTCTGCAAACCCCGGGGGAGCTGGGAACCACAGCCCCACAGACTGGTGGTGTCAGATCACAAGTCCCCACACCCCTGGACCCCCAGGTTTACAAGCCCCAGAGGCCCAGGACTCCCAGGTTCCCAGCTCAGGACCCTTCTGGCCACATAACGAGGGGCCTCAGAACCACTCTGACCCCATAGTCACGGGTTCCTCAGCCCCTGAGCTTCCAACTGAGACTCTCAGCTCCTCTGCAGGCCATGGTGCCACGCCCCTCCCTGCCCAGGAACACCCCAGCAACCCCAGTCCATGCCCCAATGCTGTGGGACTCCCGCCTCCCTCACCCTGGGGCTCAAGCCCGCCAAGTTTGCTAGCCCTGATGCCCGGCCCCATAACTGGGGGGGCTCAGAGCCCCAGCGCCCTTGATGGGGGGTTCAGAGTCCCAAGCCCCTGGGCTGCAGGACACCAAAGATGGGGAGGCTGAGCTCCACAGACTCACTGGGTGCTCCCCTGCTCACACTGACAACTGCTCCCACCCACCAGTGGCTCCGCTCCCCCCAATCACCCCAGGAAAGCACCCAACACCCCATCCTGCACCCCATGGCACCCACGGGCGCTCGTGTCAGGTGGGGGCATTGGCAGCACTGGAGAAATCCCCCTCTACAGGGACCCATCTCCCACTGCACTGCCCTGAGGGGTGACACTGCTGGCCATGAGAACTACAGGGGGAATCCAGGGGTCACGGCCCACAGAGCGCTGTGTCCCCCCGGGACAATCCCTCCTTGGGGCTCTCGGGGTTGGGGACCCCCGGAGGGGTTGGCACAGGGTGAGAATCCACGGCCCCTCAGAGTGGCACTGGGATGGCAGCCCTGACCATAGCAGCACCCACAGCACCTATGTCAACCATGTCACCCACGTCACTCATAGCAGTGTGGCAGCTGCTGGGGAAAGTGCAGCCACAGGCGCCCTGAGTGCTGACAGCCTGGCACAACCTGTACCCCAGAGCCCATATCTGCACCCCAGCACAGAGGTCTGCACCCCAACACAGAGGTCTGCACCCCAACATACCCATCAGTGCCCCAAGGCCCATGTCCTGCACCCCAACATCGACATCTGTGTCCCAACACCCACTCTGCACCCCAACACCCACATATACACCCCAACTCCCACGTCAGTTCTCCAACACCCGCTGCCTGACACCAGTGTGGAGTCCAAGGACACGGGGCCGCAGTCCCGTCCCGCCGTGACTCACGGTCCAACCACGCGCCCACGGCGCCACAGGGAGCCCTGCCGGCACCCGCCCACCGGTGACACCCACCCGTGACACCCACCCGTGACACCCCGTGGGTAAGGGGGCCCGTCAGGGAGCGGCAGCCAGTGCCGGCCCAGTGCCCGCTGGGGCAGAGCCAGCGCGGCCGCCGCGGAATGCGGGCGGCACCAGCCCGGCCCGGCCCGGCCCCGGCCCCGGCACGCACATTTTTC